>QEPC01000531.1:2920923-2953436 GCA_003113815.1 Sphenodon punctatus
GGGGTAAGAGACGTTGCTCCACCAGCTTCCTGTGGCCACACCAAGGCTTAAATACTTCCTGTGGCCAATCAGGAAGCTGGGAGGCAGGGCTAAGGTAATGGGCTACAGCTGGGAAGGGGCATGACACACAGGGAGCAAGCACACAAGGGAGACAGGAGGGGGAAAACCCAGCACCCTCACAAGCCCACCAGGTGGCGCAGAGCACCGGACAGCCTCTCCAGCACCCCAGAGGCCACGGGTTCGAGGCTGGGCTGTGACACACCTCCAGAAGGGGATGGAACCAGTTAGGTTGGTCTGCCCTAGGAGGCTGATGGAACTGCAGAGGTTCCAGGAGGCCCTGGGAGAGTTATCCCTAGACACCGATGGCCACACGGTCGATGAGCTGGTCCAATTCTGGAACACCTTGATGGAGGCGGCTATAGACCAGGGTAGCTCCGAACCATCCCCTGCCTCTGCTTCATCACCGCAGGGCCCAGTGGTTTACCATGGTGCTGCGGGGTATGAAGCAGGTAGGTAGGAGACTAGAGTGACGCTGGCGTCAGATTCGCTCTGAATCTGTCTTCTCCCTAGGGCCCATTTAAGGTCCTATGTTGAGGCTGTGAGGACAGCAAAGAAGGAATTCTTTGCTGCCCTCATAGCGTCTGTGAAGTCATGCCCGGTGGAGCTATTTCGGGTGGTTCGGGGGCTAGTTAGTCCAGCCTCCCTCCGCCTGGATGGGGACTCGTCCCAGGCCCACTGTGAGCAATTTGTCACCTACTTCGCAGACAAGATTGCTCAGATCCAGAGTGACTTCGACACTGGATTGAAGGCAGTAAGTGAGGAGCGTGAGGTTGCAGAGGCGCCGTCTGGTCCATCTTTTTGGGTTGAGTTTCAGGAAATGACGCCAGCCTTTGCGGTGGATGTCCTGGGGTCTGTTAGGGCCACCAGTTGTCAACTCGATTCGTGCCCATTCTGGTTGGTGAAAGTCTCCAGGGAGACGCTAGGGAAGGTGCTGGCAAGGGTTATCAATGTGTCTCTTCGGCAGGGTAGATTGGTGCCCAGCTTTAAACAGGCTGTGGTGCGTCCCCTGCTGAAGAAGGCATCTTTAGACGTGGATGCGCTCGCCAGCTACTGCCCTGTCTCTAACCTTCCCTTTTTAGGGAAGGTTATTGAATGGGCAGTGGCACTTCAGCTCCAGCGGCATCTTGATAGCATCAGTTTCCTTGACCCTTTTCAATCTGGGTTCCGCCCCGGCTATGGTACTGAGACGGCGTTGGTGGCTTAGAAGCCAGCGGGTGGTGCTGGGAGCTGAAACTTCTAGCTCCTGGACCTTGACCTGTGGCATTCCGCAGGGTTCCATTCTGTCTCCACTGTTATTTAATGTGTATATGCAGCCCCTGGGGGAGATCGTGAGATGGTTTGGGGTGTGTTGTCATCCTTATGCTGACGACACACAGCTGTACCTCTCTTTTTCAACGGATCCAGGTCTTGCTGTCTCGATACTTTCCCAGTGTCTGGAGACTGTGGCGGATTGGATGAGGCAGAGCAGACTGAAGCTGAACCCAAATAAGATGGAGGTGATGGTAGTGGGGAGGGCGAAGGAGGTGTCGGCTCCTCCTATTGGGGGGGTCTGCCCTCCGGTTGCCCAGCAGGTTCGGAGTCTGGGGGTGATTTTGTATGCGGACCTCCACCTGGATCGGCAGGTGGAGGTGGTGGCTAAAGCCGCCTTCTGCCAGCTGTATCTGCTGCAGAGGCTGTGCCCATACATCTACAGACCAGACCTGGCCACTCTCATCCATGCCTTCGTTACCTCAAGGCTTGACTACTGCAACACGGTCTACATGGGGCTTCCCTTTATATCGGTTCGGAGGCTGCAGCTGGTGCAGAATGCGGCAGCCCATCTCCTTACGGGGATGGGTCACCATGAGCACATTACACCAGTGCTCCGTTCTCTGCACTGGCTGCCTATAGCGTACCGAGCCAAGTTCAAGGTGTTAGTATTGGTATACAAAGCCCTATATAGTCTCGGCCCCTCTTATCTCGGGGACCGCCTCGCCTTCTGTGACTCAGGACGGACCCTCCGATCCACTGAGGGCGCCTGTCTGGAGGTCCCCCATGTAAAGCGGGGGGTCACCATGGAGAGGGCATTCCCGGTGGTCGGGCCACAGTTGTGGAACTCCCTTCTGAAGGAAGCCCGCCTGGCCCCGGGTCTGCTCGCCTTTCGGCAGGCATGAAAAACTTGGCTGTTCGCCCAGGCCTTTGGAGGGGAGGGGGGAGGGAGGGGTAAATGGAGGAGATTGGTGGGTGGGGAATTTGGGGGAATTGGAGGGTAGGGTTAGGGTTGGGGTTTTTTAAATTATTTAAAAATTGATGTCAGTTTTTAATGTATTTTATTGTTTTATTGTATTGTTAGCCGTCCCGAGATGCCGTGGGCATGAGGGGGCGGCATAGAAATGCCAATAAATAAATATATAAATAAATTATACACTATGGGTGCAATCCAACAGCCAGCACAAGTGACATTGCACCGGCAGCAGGAGCACCGTACATGCGCACAAGGCTGTGTACGCCAGCAAGGCCAGAAAGCAGCCATGGATAAGTGAGCACTGGATGCAAGCAGGCCCATTGCACCGACGAGAGGCCAAAGAGCTGGAGGTCTCGCCCTCTGTGCCCATGTACAGTGGGACACAGGCACGTAGGTGGACCCTGTGGTGCACAGAAAAGAGGTGTGGCCACGCAAGGTTCCACTGAGGAAAAACCCAGCACAAGGTCCGCAGTGAATGGAGCACAACCAGTCAAAGGCAGCCAGCTTACCAGGACAGAGTTGGGTTGAGGAGGGGGGTCAGGGAACGTTGCACTCCACTTCCTTGCCCCAACTCCTCACCTATTGGCTGGGACTGCAACTGCCTAGGGGGATGGGGACTATCAGTGTGGCTGGAGGTGGGATGGAATTACACTGGCACCCTGGTCCACTGTCCCAGTCCACCATCGCTGGGTCATGCAGTCTGTGTCCACACAAGCCGTACGTTCTCTCCTATTGTGGTTCCCCCCCAGGGGACAGGGATTTTGCTTTCGACTGATGCACTTTTGCACGGTGTTGCACCGTTCCTGGATGCAGTGCATTTCCTCCGTCAGCGTACTGTCATTACGGGGGACTGCACCTTGTGGCGTATCATTGTTCTTTGCTACACACGCCTGCATCACTCTGCTGTGCGCTGCATTGCACCCAATATATATTATACATTATACACCAGAGATGGGCAGTTTCCTAATCCCACTGGCTCCTGTTAAAAGGCCCTTCTGTATGGCTCAGCAGCTCTGCTTTGGGGCAGCAGATGTGTCAATGGGCCTAGGTTCTATGCCATTCTCTGTCTAGCTAACTCCCTTTCTATCATCTGGTTTTATAAAATTAATGCACATATACAGACGCACACACATTTAAAATCTAAAACAGGTATAAGAAGAATACCAGTTTCCCATTGAAATTAAGTACAGTAGGTTTATAAAAAAAATTGGGCAATACCTGTAGGTAATAATTCCAGTACTCATTTCCACTCTAGTCAGTGCCACTTTTGCTATTCCGCCCTTCTATTTCCTCATGTTTAATTAAGCTGAAATGTATTTTAATTCCCTTGGTGCTATACTCCTTCATTGCAGTGTGGATGTACTTACAAACATTTTTTAGAGGCGTTTCAAATTCCAAAATTACCATTTCAAAGTTTTGGTGAAAATTTCCTTTCTGCAAAAGTTTCAAAGTTGCATTTTGACACTGTTATTACAATTTTGAAACAAAACATGGAACAAGTCAAAAGTGAACCTGGAAAAATTTGGACATTTTGATATTATTGGCAGAATTAAATATTATATATATACACACACAACTCTTCTTATTAGAAATTTTGAACCAGGTTTCCTAAAAAATACCAGAGTCCAAGAGCGAACCAAAATTTCAAGTATATTTCCATGGCAAATATTCCATGCAATGAGATTTGGCATCTCTTTTCCTTTTCCCCTCATGACATTATTTGTAGGGGTCAAGAGGAAAACAGAGCCGCAAAACAAGAATTCCAACTAAATTGTCTCTTATTTGAAACAAAATATTATTTGCCTTTTTTTTTTATTTATTTAAAAGCACCCTTTCTCTAAGACCACTGAGTGCTTCATGAACTAACAGCAGCTTTGAAGGAAAGTGACAGGCACTCTGATTTGAACAAGAAAAACGAAAGATTTTAATGACTTCAGACACTGTAGGGTTCATAGCTCATAAATGTTTCTGATTCATATTCATTGCATTCAGCAGGGCTGGATCGTTTCAAGCAAAATAATAATAGACAAGAAACTGGGAGAAAACAGACTATATTTCTCCTTACTGTTGTATTACTGCCTTCAGTTCTGATTTCATTTCTATGTGAAGGGTATCATCCCACAGTAAAATCCAGACAGACTGATGGATTTGAAAACCAGAGAGACCATTATGATTGTCTACTCTAACCTCCTGCTTAAAGACCATAGGATGAAATCTTGGCCCCACTAAAGTCAAAGGCCAAACCTCCATTGCCTTCAGTGGGGTCAGGATTTCACCTCAAAATTCTACCCCATTTGTCTGGACAGTGATTTCAGTGTAATTGTATTCTGGTTATGATCATAGAAGAGATGAAGTGAATAGTGGATTTGTTATAATATTTACAAACATTTTCACATTTTTGGATAGTCCTCTGAAGATCTGAACAATATTAGCAACCAAAAATGGATATTTGCATATGTGGATATTCTGGTTCAGTTATTTCATTTATTTTGCTATTTCGGTTATTTCATTAGGTCATTTCAGTCATTTTGGTATTTCAGCTACTTCGTTTTGGCTATGTCTCACTCGCAATAGTACTATTAGCACTGAAACAGATCTCTGACAAAGCAGAAATAGCGGTTTATATCTGCTTCATCAGATCTAAATAAAAATGAGTGAATTTATTGGATATGGTATTTGCCATGAATACTTGTTTCAGCTCTAGCCAATAGGAATCATACCACAAGATTAGGAACTAAGTATAATAAGCAGTTAAAGATTATATTCACAAAAAGGGTGTTGGGATCCTGATAGGATCTGCATTAACAAACCATTCCTCTTGAGCATCAGTTCAGAGTCAGTTGGTTCAAGGTGCTCCGTGTCTCATGTAGAATTTTATCCTGGGGGCTGGAGATATTTATTATTTACTAGTGGGAAACTTCAGTTCACACTGTAGGGCTAACTGGTGGCATTTTGTATTTTTGTGGTTGTTCTGTAATCTCTCCCCTTTCCTGGCCTCTCCGCTTCTATTTCTGAAAGGCAGCAAATAAAATGCATGAAAGCAAACCTCAAGCAAGGCACAAAGGCCTCACAGATTCATGCCAGGCTGCAGCACAGCAAGATGCCCCGGCCTGGCTTGAGATGAAATGCTGTCCTACACCAAGCTGTGGGGATCCTAAGCACGCATGCTGTATGCTTTGCTCCTCTTCTGCATAAACATGACATTTTTGAGGCTCTATTTGAACTTAGTGAAGCTACAATCAGAGGTGGGGAACAGCACAAGGGGCATATGGACATGAACACCCACTTTTAGCCTTGCCCTTCAACTCCTGAAAGCATACATTCCCTGACCTTACCTTCCCTCCACTCCCTCAGATTATTGGCTTTCTGGAAGTGATGGTACATGTGGTGGGTTTACTTTTATGGAGGGGGGTTCTTATTCAGGTTCCAGGTTGTGCGTGTGGCATGTGGCAGTTGAAATTGTCAGGTAAATCAGTCAGAACTATAAATCAGTCAGACCAGTTACAGGAGTTAAAGCTAGAGAATAGATGCCTTCAATTGTCAGTCTTGGAAATATATTATAGTGTTCCCTAAATGACTATAATGGATAAGTTTATAAGACCAGGAATGTTACTGAACAAGTGTAGAAAATACAGCAGTTCAAAGAAAGAGTGTGAGGCATAATCAAGAGACAATGTTCGTTGGTACTTCGTCAGTCTCTGGTGATTCTGCGCTTCTGCCATTGTCTATATTGGTGCCTGTGGTTTTTCATCATTTTATGTCAATTTCATCAGTTTCTGGCATTTTATGTCACTTTCCAGGACTTTTCATCACTTTCTGGGATTTTTTGGGACTTTTGTGACAGTTTACAGTGCTTTTATGGCAATTTCCAGCACTTCCTTGGCACTTAGCCGGCATTTTTTATGTCTCCACAGCCCCCAGAGGTACACATGGGGTACACATGGGGTTTGGGATTGGCCCTGTAGCAGCTCTGCTCAACTCACAGAAAATAACAACAAATGGCAAAAACAGCGGGAAAGTCAGTAAGTTTCCATGTCACACAAATGAAGGCAAATTACCTGTTTCCAGTGGAAACAGCATTTGCTGTGAATTGTCACTTCAGGTCTAATTCTAAATAGGATGTTTCTCCTCTAGGGAGTAAGAACTCCCCTAACAAACTTTAACAAACTGCAGAGAGGGCAGTTGTTTTTGACAGGCTTAGGGATGTGCGAACAGAACCGAGTTCGGAAATTCGGTTCAGTTCAAAAATTGAGTTCGGTTCGGAAGTTTGTTTCGGTCGACCGAATTAGTCGAGCTCGGCCAAATTCCGAACTTCTGAACAGAGTTCGTACATTCAAAATCAGTGTTTTAAGCTGTTTTTGGCCTTCTGAACTGGTTCGGATTCGACCGAACAGTTCGGTTGAATTCGAATTCGGTTCGGAAGTTCGGTTCTGTCAACCGAACTAGTAGAGTTTGGTCCAAACTTCCGAACCGCGTTCGCACATCCCTAGACAGGCTAGGAGTCAGACTAGAATAGCAAGGCAAATCCAAGATATTGCTGCAGGAGGCATGGAAGAACAGGCATAATCCCAGAACTGTAGGCTGGTCACTGCCCACAGAACTCTGCCTTTGGCATATCCATGCCATGGCTATTCTATTCCTCCATTAGTACTCTGTGTCCATCCCAGTAGCAGATAATGTGGCAGAAATGAGGAGGGGAAACTAGTAGACTTTAGTTTGTTGTGAAATAAAAGGCATGAAAAAGTAACATGAAGATGTGGGACTAAAGTTAAGAGGAGAGAGTCACAAGGCTGGAAGGTACCTCAAGGGTCATCTAGTTCAGCCTCCTGCACCACTGCAGGACCTTCCACACCCCAACCATCTGCAGTTGGAATCACTCCATGCAACAAAGAATGAGAATTGTTTTTATTGTGCTGATCCTTGGGTCATGACAAGACAAGCTTAACATAACTAAACATATCAAAACATATACCACCCAATAACAAATAATAATAATAAAGCATACCCATCTAATCAACTCACATGATGCACCAGAAAATAAAATATGTAAAACATTTTCATACATAAAACATGGAACCTGTCCAAGGGTACCAAAGGTCCAGCTTTGATCAATTTACAAAATAGATCATAAAATTACCCTGGTTATCTCACTATGCATTTACAAATCATGATTTCCAGGGCTTTCCAATTAATACCAATTTAATACAGCAACTTCACAACTCCTCCTGTATACCACTATACACAAATAATAAAACATCAATCAAATCAATTAGCCGTACAGAGGTAAGAACTTCACCCAGAGAGCAGAGGTACCATATAGTTAAGGATCATCCTATGTACTTTTGAGTTTGATGTTTGAACCTAATCACCATTCCTCTTCCTCTCCACATTCAAGTAGTATCTCTGTATTATTCTGCTCCCCCCTTACGCCTGAAGCTTGCTTTGCAAATCTCCCCATCAACTTGCTAACTCCTATCTTCTTATCAGATAGCATATATATTATCTGCCTCTCTATTGACCAATTCCCCCTTTGTCGCCTCATAATTGTGGATTTTGCCCTTATATGATTATACATAAGGCATTCCAGAAGAAAGCGAGGGAGATTTTCTATTTTGCCCAAGCCACATGGGCACTTCCTCGCTTCATAAGGTATACCACTGAATCTTCCCCTCCACACTTTGTTTGTAACCTAAGTGCCATTAAAGCTTTCCTTTCTCCTGGCTGAAAAATCCCTCTCATATATTGGGGACCTTCTATCCCCGGTATCCAATACTTATACCACGGGGATATACGTGACTGCACTGCTTCCATTCTTAACTGTTGATATCCTATATCTTTTATTCTTTGTTTTAACTCACTCATTGCTTGTTTCTGGGGGAGTTTTATTAAATAATTTTAAGAGAACCCCAGATTATTCAATTTCTGTTGTACCCCTGCCCACCACATTTTCTTATAACTCCCTGTTTCCCTATACTTTTCTTCCAAGCAGAGTCTCTCTAGTTTATTACTCGGCCTATTATGCAGCTTTAGCCAGAATGTTAACAAGGAGCTGTCAAGTTTGGTCACCAATGGAAGGTGGCCCAGTTTTAAATTTAGGATTGCTGGTGTTGTACATCTAGGTGCCGCCAACAAAGACCTCATAAATCTATTGTGAGTGGGTTCCAATTGCTTACCTATCCACTTCTCATATCCCCATACCTGCACTCCATAAGCAATCTTACTTCCAATTCTGGCGTCAAATATCCGCATTCCTGGTATCATTTGTTGACCAGTTTTTATAAAATAAAACTTGAACAATGCCTTTAATATCTGTTTAGCTGACTGCTTTGCTGCATTCACATGTATCTGCCAGGATCCAGTTTGAGAAAACGTAATCCCCAAATAGGAGAAGAAAGGCACTTGCTCAATTTTGACCTTATCTAAAAAACAGCTATATACTTTTTTCCTTGACGAGAATACCATTATTTTAGTTTTTTTATCATTTATTTGTAATCATCCCTTTTGCTTCTTGAATTAAAATCATCCAACAATCTAAACAGCCCTAATCTACTAGTAGATATCAGCAGGGTGTCGTCTGTATACAGCAGTATAGATATACGTTTCTTTTCAACCTTAGGAACCATATAGCTTCCAGTATCCCTGTGCTCTACAATTAATCTGTTTACGTATAAGTTGAAGAGAGTTGAGGCTAACAAGCACCGCTGTCTCCCTCCTTTATCAATTCTAATAGACTCCGACAGCAGCCCCTTATTATTCATCCGTACTTTAACCGTATTATCTGTATATAATACCTTAATCAACCCAAACAGCTACCTATCTATATTTAGCAATTCCCATTTCTGCCACAATTTATCCCGATTTATTGTATCAAAAGCGTTGGAGAAATCTATAAATGCCACAAACAGGTTACTATTCCTCTTCTTATATTTCTCCACCAGGTGGGCTAGTATAAAGCAGTAATTAATAGTACTGCTATCCTCACAGAAACCAGCCTGTTCCTCTGCCAAAATATCATTTCCTTGTATCCAACTATTTAATCTATTCAGCAAGATCCTACTATACAACTTAGCTACTACACAAAGCAATGTAATTGGCATATAATTCAAAGGATTAGTATTGTCCCCTCTTTTATAAATGGGGACTATAATTCCTTTTTTCCAACCTCTGGTATATTACCTGTTTGTTTAATCATTGTAAAGAGAGACACCAAAGCACACACCCACCATATAGGAGCCAGTTAAAATAATTTCCCTGGTATAAAATCTGGTCCTGGTGCTTTTCCTCTTTTCAAGCTGCTTATAGCTTCCAAAACTTCTGTACAAGATACTGGGTTCCACTCAGGCACACCATCTAAGGTTATTTGATCCGTATTAACTCTATCTGTAACAACTTTAAACAGTTGTTCAAAGTGTTGGACCTACATTATTTGAGAAATCTTCGACTCCCTATATGTATATCCCCCTTCTCCTACTCTTATTAGTTTCCAAAATTCTTTGCTGTCATTTCCCTCCACCTCCTGTTGTAATTGCTTCCATTTTTCTCTAAAATAATTTTGTTTTTTCTGCCAAATATATTTCTTATATTCACTAAGTGCTATGCGATAAGCTCTATGGTACCCATTTGATGTTTTAACCTATATGCTTGTTTTCTAGCCCTGAACATAACACCCTACAGCTGCTATCCCACCACCCTTCCTTTTCCCTACATCCTCCCTCTCCTCCTTTTGGGGTATATGTTAACATAGCAAAGAAGCCATTCATCAACTGATTATAAACCTTGATCGCTTGACTCATATTTCTAGATCACTGTAATTCCTCTTTCTGGGCAATTACTGTCTCTAATGCCATCATACCCTGGATACTACTTTGGATCTTACTAGACCATTTTATTTTACAAGTCCCTACACTTTCTATTTCTCCATTTCCTATCCATATTGATTGAATGCTTCCCAGCTCTGGTACATAGAGCTTTATTACAATAGAAAAATGGTCACTTTGCACCTGCATCCCAACTTCAAATGAATATACTGCCTCTTCCAGTGAGAGGGATATTAAAGCATAATCTATTACACTACTCCCTTTCAAACTCACATAGGTTAAATTTCATTCCCAATCTCTCTTTGAGTTACCATTCAAGATTTTAAGTGGAATCCCAAGTATCGTCTTATATAAAAGTTTCCCTACTCTATTAATTTTCTCATCTTTCAATTGCCTATTTCTATTCTTATCTAGTTCCCATCCGTTCTCAACTCCATGTAACAGCTTAGTTCCCCTTTGGAATACATTCACTACACTGACTTCAGAACTGCTTAATTTTTAAGATCTCACCAAATAGAGACCAAACTGTTGGATTGTGCAACAGTTACAAGTAAAAGTCCATTGCAAGCCCTGCAAGCTCAATATGGGGCTTGTCCAGTAGGGGGAGGGTCACAGGATGAAACAGTTTTTTCCCCCTCTTCTTGTCTCCTCTCTTCTCCCCTTTCTGTCCTCCATCTTGTCCCATGCAGTCTGTACAGCATTTAAGCATGTCTTCTGAGCTCTTAGGGCGCTTTTAAACGAGACAAGAAACGCAGCTGATCCTTTGATCGGCCGCATTTCTTGGCGCTCGTTTAAACGTTCGGCCGGATCTTCCCCCGCGTCAGACCGGGCAGGCGATTCTGCCCACTCTGACACAGATCCTCGAAGTGCCGGCTTTACGCCCCACTTCTGGGTTCTTTGGGCGAGTGCTCATGCGTAGAAGGGTGCACATGCGCACAAACACTGTATGCCGTGTCTGATGCTCTTCTGATCATCAGACACGGTGTTCAGAGGAAGGCGGAGGGAAGATGCCGGCACTGAACGATCCCGCTTGTGAGCGGGATCGTCTAACAGCGCCCCTAGTAAAGTTCTGTTTTGAAGAAACTTCTGCTCTGTGTTATTCAACAGAAAGCTAACTCTACAATAGGTTATGGGCCCAGGACATCTGCAAGACAATTTTGAAGACTAGAAGCAGCCCAGAAGGAGTGCAGACTGTGAAAGAAAACTCCCAGACAGAGAGGCCTACTGACTGTGAGTAAGAAGGCCTAAATCCCAGAAGGGGAAAGGGAGGGAAGCAAGTATGGCAAGCAGCTCAGAGCTCAGACTTTTAGCAGGAAAGCGGAACAATGTAAACTACCAATTGTGGAAGTTTAAAGTGGAAATGCTGCTGTCTAAAGATGATCTATGGGCAGTGATTACCACAAACAGACCAACAGCAAATAACAAGGAATGGGATAAAAAGGACAGGTTAGCAAAGGCTACAATAAGTTTATTGGTAGAAGATGAGCAGGTAATCCATATAAGAAGTGAGACCACAACAAGCGGCATGTGTATTGCATTTCAAAACTTGCATGAGAGAACTAGCCTGAATAGAAAACTGTTTCTATTGAGGAAACTATACAAAATGAGGCTTGGCAAAGAAAGTGAAATGCAGGAGCATATAAATGCCATGTTGGAAGTAGTGGCACAACTGCGCGGCATTAGAGAAGATATAAAGGACAGCCATGTGTTAGCCCTACACCTATGCAACCTGCCTGAATCTTACAGTGCCCTCATCAATGCCCTGGAGACAAGGCCAAAGGCTGAACTGAAGCTGGAAGTTGTTAAAGGTAGACTTGCAGATGAATTCCAGTGCAGAAAGGAGAACCTGCAGAATGATCTAAAGCAGGATAATGAGACTGCACTGAAAACCTCAGACAAAGTTCCTAAGAGAGAAACCAGAGTATGCTTCAGATGCAAAAAGGAGGGACATTTAAAGAGAGACTGCTGTATACAGAAAGCAGAACAGCAGAAACTGTCTCTATGAACACCTAAGCAGAAGGCTGGAGTCACAAACAGCAACACAGTTGCTCAACAATGGAGTGGGTGCTTCAGAGCAATGCAAGACAGCTCATCCCAAAATTGGTGTGTACGACTCCGGGGTAATGAGCCACATGACTAGCAATAAAGGATTCTTTACAGGTCTGGATCTGAGCGGTAAAGTAAGGATCTACCTTGCAGATGGGAGAAGCATCAACGCAGAAGGAATTGGACAAGGATTCCTGTACTGCAACCAGTCACAGGGAGGCACACGGACCATACCCATGAAAGATGTTCTCTGTGTGCCCAACTTAGAAGGGGGACTCCTGTCCGTGAGGTGCCTGGCAGCAAGGGGGCTCACCATTCATTTCCAGGGAGATGAATACACAATTCAAAGTGGGACAAAAGTACTGGCTAGGGCCACTGCACATGAGCACCTCTACCATCTGAGCACAGCAAAAGAATAGGTGAAGCTCACTGCACACAAGCCACATGATGACTTAATCCACCTGTGGCATAGACACATGGGACATAGACACCCAGACAGCATCAAGGAAATGCACAGACAGCAGTTGACCAAAGACCTTAAAGTATCAACGTGTCCCGTGATCATAAAATGTGACTGTTGCATCAAAGCCAAAACCACGAGAGCTACACTTCCTAAGAAGAGTCAGAATAGAGCCACGAAACCACTTGATCTCATACACAGTGATGTCTGCGGCCCAATGAAGGTCCCTACACCAGGAAGCAACCGGTATATGGTAACTTTAATTGACGACTATATTCAAGGTATACGATCACGTACATCATGAAGAGTCAAGATGAAGTATTCATCAAACTTCAGGACTATGTGACCATGACGAGAAACAAGTTCCAGCACAGACCAAGACACTGTGGACTGACAATGGAGGTGAGTTCACAGGAAAGGAAGTAGAGGACTTCCTGAGACTTCATGGAATTGAGCACCAAAAGACAGTGCCATATACATCTGAGCAGAATGGAACAGCTGAAAGGACAAACAGACCGCTAACTGAAATGGTTAGATGCATGTTAAGAGACTCTGGACTACCAGAAAGACACTGGGGAGAAGCAGCACTTGCTGCTACCTACCTACAAAATCAGCTGTATTCTAGAACAGTGAGGAAAACTCCATATGAACTGTGGCATGGTCAAAAATCTAGTGTGGGCCACATCAGAGTATTTGGAAGTAAGACTTATGTATATATCCCAGAGGAGAAACATACCAAGCTGCAAAACAGAACAGTGGAAGGCATCCTCGTAGGATACAGTGAGCATTCCAAAGGCTACAGGATCCTGGATGCACACACAGACAGGATAACCATTAGTAACAGTGTGACCTTTGTGGAAAATTCAAGCGACAGTGTGATGATTCTCCAAGGTCCAGGCGAAGGAGAACAATCAACCACGGATGAAACCACTGAAAGGGAGCAATCATCTGAATAAAGTTGAAATCGGCACAAAGGTAACAGAAGTGCAGGAACAAACACAGCTGGCTGCTGATGCTAAGCCAAGGAAGTCTACAAGGTCTAACAAAGACATTCCCCCCACTCGACTGTCCTACAAAGTCAGCACCAGTAAATTGTCAGAGTCAGCATCCTGGGAGGACATCTCTCAGATGTCAGAAGGGGAAGCAGAAAAAATGGGTAAGAGTGGCTGAAGAAGTAAAGTCCATGCAGGACAACGCGACATGGACACTTACTCCCCCACCCGCAGGGAGAAAGACTATAGGTTTTAAATGGACGTTTAAAATAAAGTACAATGTGCAGGGAAATATTGAACGGTACAAGGCCCGACTTGTCGCAAAAGGATACTCCCAGAAGTACGGAGAAGACTACGATGAAACATTTGCACCTGTAGTTAAGCACACTACAGTCAGAACATTGTTAATAAGTATAGCTGCCGGAGGAATGCAAGTCAAGCATATGAACGTGAAAACAGCATTCCTAAATGGTGAGTTGAAGGAAAATATTTACATGGACCAACTACCAGGGTTTGCAGACATTGAAAGGCTGGATCTTGTATGCAAACTGCACAATAGCATATATGGGCTTTAGCAGGCCACCAGAGCGTGGAACACTAAAATAAGCAAGGTGTTCATGATGGATAATTTTACCAGAAGCAAAGCGGATCCCTGCTTAGACACAAAGAGACTAACGGGCAGATGGATCTTTGTATTAATTTATGGCAATGACCTTATCGTATGCTTTGAGCAAGAAGGGGATGAGTGTGAAACAATGAGAGCTCTAAATCAGGACTTTGAAACTAAGGACCTGGGTAACATAACACACTACCTTGGAATACAAATTGAAAGAGAAGATGATGGAAGTTATCTTCTCAACCAAAGACAGGCAATAGAAGAGATGAGAGAAAGTTTAGGCATGGGGGGTGTGAAGGCAGCAAATACCCCTATGGAAACCAGCTACCCAAAGGAGATCAAAGAACCGAGCGTATTGCTAGCAGACAATAAGCAATACAGAAAGGCGATAGGAAAGCTCTTGTACATTGC
Organism: Sphenodon punctatus; assembly: GCA_003113815.1. Classification (NCBI taxonomy): domain Eukaryota; kingdom Metazoa; phylum Chordata; class Lepidosauria; order Sphenodontia; family Sphenodontidae; genus Sphenodon; species Sphenodon punctatus. The sequence goes on from QEPC01000531.1 coordinate 2,935,550, forward strand.
CATAATCACAAGGCCTGACATTGCGGTGGCAATAGGTATACTGTGTAGACAAGTTTCATCCCCAACGCAAAAGGATTGGAACGCAGTGAAGAGGGTCTTACGGTACCTGAAAGGGACTGTGCACCTCAAGCTACAGCTCCCAGCAACTTCCGTGTCAGACCTGATAGGGAACATGAAAGCAGATTGGGCTGGAGACCATTTGAACAGAAAATCTACCAGTGGGTACCTATTTTTGCTTGGTGGAGGACCCATCAGCTGGTGCAGTAGGAAACAAGCCTCTGTGACACTTTCCTCAACGGAGGCAGAGTACGTGGCAGTGGCACATGCCAGCCAAGAAGTTATCTAGTTGCGACAGCTTCTGAATGGTCTGGGGCAAAAATTGGACCAACCCACGCTGATCCTGGAAGACAACCAAGGATGTATAGCACTGGCGCAAACAGAAAGAATCAACTCCAGAACCAAGCACATTGATGTAAAATACCATTTCCTGAAAGACCCACAGGAACAAGGACTCATAGATCTGCAATACTGTCCTACAGAGGATATGACTAGTGGCTGTTGAGAAGGGGTGTTGGACTGTGCAACAGTCACAAGTAAAAGCCCATTGCAAGCCCTACAAGCTTAAGATGGGGCTTGTCCAGTAGGGGGAGGGTCAAGGGTTGAAACAGGATTTTCTCCTCTCATGTCGGCGCACCCAGAAATGAGAAAGGACACCGCTGTATGGATTTAACATGGCCGCACCCTTTATAAATCCAATTACAAACCAAATATAATAGGTGATCAGGGTCAAGTATCAACAGTAACTCGTCAACCATAAAAACCTCAGGGAAGGTCTCGATATACCATCGATAACCTTTCCACCAACAACGTCTCCCCTTCGTCCAGCGCTGGGAGCGCAGTCAAAGGGAACTTAGTCCATCCAGACTTGAGTAAGGAATAGGGTGGCCAATGATGGGAGCCCATACAATGCCCTACCGCCGTCCCAGGTCACCCTCTCCCAGGGGAACCAGCGCCTCGCCTGCCATACCCTGCCATTGCATTAGGCGTGGCTTCCCCATCTTTTAAGGAGATGACTCATATGATAACTTATCCTAATTCAAACTAATACTGGACCCCCACCAAAGGGTGTGACAAATCAAACACAAACACAACATTAACTTCAAGCGAAACACCACACCATTCTAATGGCCAGCCAAATTACCCCATACTGTTAGGAAGGTGAAAAAACAAGCAGGTCCTCTGACCAAAATTTATTGTCAAAAATTCCTTCCTGGTCCATCCTAATGCAACCAGTCAAAACCACAGTAAGAAGGGAGGGTGGGTGGGTGCTGCTCCATTCCCTGCTCTTTGCTGGAATGATCAAGGAATACGTTTTCAGCCCTGGACACTTGATGTGACCAGCCCAGGCCAATCAGAGACCTCCTTTCTTTCACGCCGCCAGCGAGGGTTGCTAAGGCAACCCTCGCCAACAGCTACCTTGCGGCCACACTCTGGAGACTGCAAGTGTGCAGCCTTCCCCCGTGGAGCCCTGTCCACTCTCCTCTAACTGGGGAGAGGCAGAAGGCAATTGTTGTCTGCCACGGAGAGAGGGCAATTGTCGGTGCACCCAAAAATGAAACAGGACACCACTGTATGGATTTAACATGGCCACATCTTTTATTAATCCAATTCCAAACCAAACAGAATAGGTGAGGGGGGTGACATCGCCTATTGCGATCAGGGTCCAGTATCAACAGTAACTCGTCAACCATAAAAACCTCAGGGAAGGTCTTGATATAACATCAATAACCTACCCACCAACAACGTCTCCCCTTCGTCCAGCGCTGGGCATGCGGCCAAAGGGGTCTTAGTCCATCTGGACTTGAGTAAGGAATAGGGTGGCCAATGGTGGGGGGCCATACAATGCCCTACCGCCATCGCAGGTCACCCTCTCCCAGGGGAACCAGCGCCTTGCCTGCCATACCCTGCCATTGCATTAGGTGTGGTTTCCCCATCTCTTAAGAAGATGACTCATATGATAACTTATCCTAATTCAAACTGATACTGGACTCCCGCCACAAGAAGGAACCACCGCTGCCATCGGACAGGTCCGGCCCCCACACCTATCCTAGAACCTTCACCAACATATTCCACAAAGCTTGCAAGTACAAGTTGTTACCAGCCGGGGACAGGTGGATTCCATCTTTCCTAAATAGCGCTAATTCTTTATGAGAGATTGCGCCGTGCCTCACTGTGTCCCCCCCAATTTCCCTTAACCATTTGCAAATTTCCCTGTTAATTGTTTTTCTAGTTTTGTCTATTTCTTTAGCCGGCATTCCTTGTCCCCAACTAACCCTTTCTACTAATTCCGTCCAAATCAACCTAACCCCCGGAATTAATCTTTGTACTACCCATAAATCGTGCGGGCTAAGAAACCCTATTCTGGTGGAGGGTGACCCCGCTAACTGGCTCATGAAACCTACTGCAGCTAACTTCGTGGCAATTGTCCTTGCTGCTAACCCGTTCCGTCTCAAGGACATGGCGAACTGTAAAACCTGCGCTTCGGGAATCGGGAAACCCACGCTCCATCCTTGCTGAGCCTGGAAACGCTGAAATGTCTGAAAGGCGCCGGCGTATGCTGCTCTGGTATGGACAGCTAAAGAACCCTGCACTGTCATGCAGAGCTCTATGATCCAAGGGTCCACATGTATTGAGGCATGGGCTCCGGATTCTGGTTGGCCTGCGGTGCCAGCAAGCGGAAATGCTCCATCTGGAACTGAGAGACAGCATCCGCAATCTCATTCTTGAGCCCAGGGACATGCTTGGCATGAAATAGAATATTGTGTCATAGCCAAATGAGAACCATGGCCCTAACCAAAGTCATAACCCGTGGCGAGCGTGATGACAGTGTGTTAATGATATGGACTACTGCTTGGTTGTCACACCAAAACAGCACTGCCCTGTTGGTCAATTACTCAGGCCACAAGTGCACCACTATGACAATGTGGAATAACTCGAGGAATGTGAGGTCCCTCATTATACCTTCCACCCACCATTCCTGTGACCACCTTGCTGCACACCATCTGCCTCTAAGAAAAAGCCCGAAGCCATGGGCACCTGCTGCATCCAAATGAACCTCAAGTTCAGCTTTAAGGAGGAGCTGACCCCTAACCCCGTTGAATTCTTTTAGGAAATTCAGCCACACCCCCAAATCCTGTTTCATGTCCTGGGTGACCCTGAGATGGTAATGTGGTAAAGGGTCACCCGCCAGCCTCCCATACAACCGGGACATGAGTGCCCTGCCCGGGGCAATGAACCTACAGGCGAAGTTCAAACTTCCCACCAAGGACTGCAACTGCTTAACCGTGATCTTCCTTGCAACCCTACACTCTTCCAACTTGATAATCGGTGCCTTAACCTTGTCCAAAGGTAGCCATGACACCCCCGCCACTGTGTCTAGTTCAATGCTGAGATATGTTAGAGCCATACTCGGCCCTTCGGTCTTTTCAGCCGCTAGGGAAATGCCCGGGTGCCCAGCCATGCTTTGAAAAGCTTCCACTAAATCAGCACATTGACTTGTCCTGGCCCGCCCGACGAAGAGGAAGCAATCCAGATATTTCGTAATACCTCCCCCCTCTGCCGCACGCCGTACAATCCATTCCACCAGGGAGCTGAAATGTTCAAACGCCAAGCATGAAATCGAGCATCCCATGGGCATGGCTTTGTCAAAATAAAATTTGCCCTGAAAGTGGAAGCCCAAAAGAGGAAGCTGTCAGGGTGCACTGGCAAAAGGCGGAAAGCCGATTTGACATCACACTTTGCCAGCAACGCCCCACTACCAAACTGCCTTACTAATGCAACCGATGTATCAAAGGATGCATAGTGTACCAATAACCATGTCCCTTGGTATCCGATCATTGACCGAATGGCCCCGTGGGTAAGAAAGATGGTGAATCAGGTGAAATTGGCCTGGTGATGTCTTTGGCACTACACCCAACGCGGAGAAAACCATATCAGGCAATGGGAGGGGGGGGGGGCAGCAACTGGACCGGCTACCCTACCTTCTGCCACCTCCTTCCAGATCTTTTCAACCATGACCTCCTCCATCCCTTCAACCGACTTCAAGTTGGGAGCTATCCTACCCTGTTGCACATCCACTGCTGGAATTCTAAAACCTTCCTTAAACACAGTTACCACTGAACTTCCCGCCTGTCGGGATGCCCGAGCAGGGCATTCATCAGTCTCCCTACTTTAACTGGTGTTGGGGCTCTTCCCTGTAGCCCCTGTGCTACTGGCCCCTTGGCTACCCTTTCCTCCCCCAGCAAATCCCACCTTTGGCTTATTCCGTGGCTTTGCCCTGGGGCAGGCAGCTGTGGCGTGATATCCCCCACACGTGGGGCAGGTATGCCAAAACCTGCATGCTGGACAGGAACATTTCCCCAGACAGCCAAACTCCCAGCACTGTCCAGTGTTTCCCACCACGCTCTGCCTTCCCCAGGCCCTTGCTGGGTCATTTATCAGGGCCACCCCCCCTTTTACTAAAAGGTGACCACTATTCGCCCAGGGGGCCCTGGTGGAATCGCTCATACAGTTCAGCCACAGGTCGTGTGCATGGATATCCCACTGTAGCCCAGGTGTGAAAGAATCCCGGTACCTGAACGCCTCATCATATCTCAGCCAGGGACGGGGGTGGGTGGGTGGGGGGCAATCTTGTGGGCCCGGAGAATTATTTCACCATACTTCAGGAGAATTGCCCCTCTCTCAGAAAACATTTCCAGCTGCACCCCGTGGTAGATTGCTTACGCTGCTGTCCAATTAATAATAATTATTATTATTATTATTAACAAGCATTTATATAGTGCCAGCAGTATACCTGGCACTTTACAAAGTAATAAAATAAAATAAAATTAGCCCAGTTCCTATCCGCCCTAGGTCGCTTATACTTTTCTTTCTTCTTTCTATCGTCATCCTCACTCGGATCCACTATTGGATCACTAAACAGGAGGGCAAAGAGATCCACATACTCGCCCCTCCAGATTTTTCCATTGTGACTGACAGCAGGTGTTCGCCTATGGGTCTGAATAAACTTGCGTACGATCCCCTGATTGGTGCGGGGTGGTGCGCTCCCTCGCTTTGCTGTCCTATGAGGCCTGAGGGGCTGTGGTATCAGGGCAGGTGCTGCGCAGGTCCACAGACAAGCAGGGAATAGGGGTGCAATGGGGGGCCAGTCACAGACCCAGCACACATTGCAGGTGTGGGCTCCCAGCCGTTGCATCACCCATCTTGATAGCCTGGCCCACCGTACATCGCCATGTTGCGACATGGGATGGGGGTAACCATCTCTCTGACACCCCCCCCCCCCGCCACACATGCTCTGTGCAATCCCTTGCCCTACCCGTGTCCATCCTCCCACCGCGTTCATACCTGATTCCACCATGGGGGTGGGGGTGATGCGCCCCTGGCATCTCTGTCCACCAATGCCCTCTCTAATACCTCGATTCATGCCAGGAGTTCTTAGTAAAGTTCTGTTTTGAAGAAACTTCTACTGTGTGTTATTCAACAGAAAGCTAACTCTACAATACAAACAACTAAGCTTTCAGTTATGTCCATGCTACCCTTTAATTTTCCAAGTCTTTTAGACACTGGGTAATGTCCAATAGTTCTACTGCATATTTGAATTAGAGGGTGATCTCTTGACAATCTTTAAACAACTGTGAAAAAACACCAGTCTTACAAAGATTTGCACACTTGCTTAACTTTAGGCATCTGAGCCATCCTACTCTTGTCAATGGGGCTACTCATTTTAAAGCTGAGCAGATGGATAAATTTACAAGCAAAATTAGCATATACAGGCCAATTGAGAGAAATTTTGGGGGTCAGTACATCCTGGTAGCTGGGGCCACTCAACTTCTCATTCTCATATCATAAGTTTTTAAATCAATTTATGGAGATCATACTGGTATTTTATTTACAGATACGTTATTTTCAATAGTTTATTTTAACCATTATATTTGAATGTATATTAAAAATGAAAATTCTTGTTGTTTTGGGAGGACCCCAGGCTTGGAGGACCCAGTACAACTGTATCCCTGTCCCCCCAACACTACCTACCCATCTGTTCAAAGCTAAGTTTTAAAAAAATAACATCTTGCTAGTTCATAAAGTTAATTGTGTGACTAAAGCCATATTCTGTGCTCTTACCAAGACACACAAAAAAGTCATGTTTTACGTTCCCTTTAAAAAAAAAAAAAAATCCTGCAAAGATAGAATCGTCTGGCATGTTTATTCTCTGAAGTTCGTTTTGTGTGTGTCAAATGCAATCCATTATTAATGTGCAATTAAATGTTATGATAAAAAATACATAAGCTTAGTGTCACATCACTCTAAACTCTCCTGTTGCACAGTAAATTCCCAACTTATTTTTTAAAACAGCAGTTTTCCTAATTACAGTGGAATCATCAAAAATAAAAATCAGTACATTTCATCTTGGCTTAATGAGTGTAACAGCTCATCGCGGAGCACTGCGTGCCGCTAGAAGGACAAGAGCCGCGCGGCACAGCAAACCCTGGCCCCTGGATAGAAGCAGAGGGGCGGGGTGGCTTCTCCTGGCCCCGGAGTGAAAGGAAAACAAACCCCGCCTAGGCGCAGTGCACGCCTAGCGGGACGACGCAACAAGTGAGAGGCAGGTGAGAGAAGGGCTCCGCCCCTTTCTCCTCCCCTTCGCCTCCTCCCCTTCCCCCCACGTGATCACATGGGACGCTAGGGCTATAAAGGCAGCAGTATTACTCTTCTTCCTTGCCGGTAATCAGCATTGAGAGACTGGCCCCTTGCTTCTTGTTCTTGAGTGATTCAAGTGAATTGGTGACAGAGTGCGGAAAACGCGTGGCTGAACCTTCCTAGCTTATCCTTGCCCTAATCCCTTGTCTTGTGTTTTAGAGCGTGTGACTGTGCGAGAGAGTGGTTTACCCCTCAGAACTCCCCACGGTAAGCGTGAGTACCCCCTACCTCAGTCCTAGAGTGCAAGTCCCAGCCCGTTGTTTGTCCCCTTACGTGTCCTTCCTCCCTCACATCCCCACCTCCTGGTTACATCCCCTTGCACCTCCCCCCCCTTAACCCTTTCCCCCTCCCATGGTGTCCTGGTCCCTGTTGCGAATAAGAGTCCTTCAAGGATTTACGTTGCCTCAGCTCTCTCTTTTCTTCCATTGTCCTTTCTGGCAATTGGGCTCTCTCCTTCCCCATGATGAGTCGGGTTGCCTTCTAAGTTGGGAGGAAAGCCCAAACAAGACCCTGAGGGATTTCTTACCAACCCCGGGTAACCGTGTGGAGAGAAGCTTGGCCAGTATACCCCTTTCCCCCCCTAGATACCTTCCTGAGCTTTCCTACCCCCACCTTCCCGTGACAAGGAGAAATTGTTGGTATGAAAAATGAGCTGTTTTCATTTTAAAATTTGTATTGCTATAAAGGTAAATATACCACCGTCATTTCAAATGTCATATTCCTGCCAGAAAAAGCAAAAAGCATAGATACCCGGGTATTTGGAATACATTGTATTAATACAAAAGTAGGGTGAAAAGAACACTTTGTCTTAAATTGTAGACAGAAGGTGAAATCCTCTTTTGTCTAGGAACACAAAGATCTATGCTACGCTGAACTGAAGTGCCTGCCAAATCCTCATTTCAGAGAGATACATGATTGTCCACCTCCAGCTTCCACTTGTGGATGCAACATCACCAACCCAAAGCCTAGCACAGCCCCTCTGCATGGTCAGTACTTAACTACAGTCCCACCATTCATAAGTGTGTGCCAGGTACAAAGGTGCGTTCCATGCTCCAACATTACACACTCCCTTCTGACTGTGATTATGTTACATAACAATGCTGCTTACTGTGAATGAAGATTGGCACCCACTTAAGTCTAGCATGCTCAGTCAGCTCCCTTGTACATATGGATAATGTTGATTTCACTCAGGGCTGTAAAACTTAGGGATTAAATAAATATGCAGTTTTCTATGTGCAAAGATTCTTTGTATAATCATTCTGAATAAATCCTAGTTAGCAATGTAATATTTTCATAAAGTGGAGTCTGCTTAAGTTGAATTTCTTCGGCCATGTAAAGAAAGAGCCATGCACCATCATACTTTGATCTTGCCCAGGGTGAGGGCCATCACCCCAGGCAGGATCTGGCCTGGCTGCCGAACAGACATGTTGGCAGCCTGGACTGGAAGGGGACGGGAGACAGTGGAGCAACCTGTGGACATGGTCCATACAGTCCTGCCCCCTGTGCTGCTGAGTGCAGCCTGCCCACCTCCCTCGTGGGTGATCACAGCGGCCTATGAGGCTGCCGCGCCAGCCCTGAATAGACCTGAACCCAAACCACAGTCAGGTAGAGCAGGCCATGATACATGATGGCCTGCTCTATCCCGGTCTGGAGATGGCTTCCCCAGGCCGCAGCAGCGCTTAGTCCAGGCTGTGACTCGGCGATGGGCCCAGTTACAGTCCATGCTAAAAACTGCCACAGCCCGGGGAAACCCTGGGTCTGGCCCACATCTGGCGAGCTGGTCCAGGCATGACGGCACAGAGGGTGGCCATGTGGGTCAAAGCGTGAGTGACCACCCACGGAACCGTCACGTCTGAAAATACTCTAGGTTTCTCTGTCTCCAGTCCTCTTCCCTCCCCTGAGAAGCAGAGAATAAGAGCAAAGAGCAGAGCTCTGCGTGTGCATGCACATACGTGTGTGGGTGCACACACATGTAATCCTATCAGTACTGACTCTGAGTCTTGGATGAATTGAAAATTATTGAAACTAGGTTGCATAAGGTCCCAAAATGAAATAACCAGAGCAAATAATCTGTTCCTGCAAATTAAGAACATAAGAAGGGCCTTCCTGGATCAGACTTATGGTCCATCAAGCCCAGCATCTTCTCTCCATCAATGGCCATCTTCGGTTGGTTTAGAGAAGAATACAACAGGTCACAATGGAATAAAGCAAATAATAATAAAGCAGAAAACCGTGCTATGTATATGCTTTGCTAAGCCAGATAGGAATATACTGAAGTCACCAAATTCAATAGTCAAAATAGATATTCATTTCAGTCCTAGTAAAATACTATTGGTTAATTGCAATGCAGTGCTAACCATTGTAGTAAATGTTCTATAGCAAATATTATTTTATAAATATATACAATAATATTTGCTACAGAACATTTACTACAATGGTTAGCACCCAATTACAGATATTATATTATATTTTACATTAATATTAATCTCTACACTGCAAAGAGAGAGAGAGAGAGAAATTAAGAACATAAGAAGGGCCTTCCTGGATCAGACTTATGGTCCATCAAGCCCAGCATCTTCTCTCCATCAATGGCCATCTTTGGTTGGTTTAGAGAAGAATACAACAGGTCACAATGGAATATGTATATTGAGGGGAAGAAAGGAGTTTCTGTTAATAAGTTTAACAATAAAAACAAGAAGTTACATTATGCTTAAATCAGTTTGCAAAATGCCTTGTTTAACTACCTGAAGCAAGTTTCCAGAACAGGGACTAAATGCTGAAGCTCAAAGACAGATAACCTATTATCTGATATAAATAGGATTAAGAAGATTTGGCTAATAAGAGAAACCAGTGGACATAATAGAATATGTTATCGTAGAGCCAATAGATGAGATGAGTATAATAAGTAGAGAACCATATCACTGTGTGTTATCTGCCAACAAAGGTAGCAGGGCCTGTCATCCCAAGTTACATCTTCAAAGGGACAATAATTTGTGCTTCTAACACCAGCATTTAGAAACTCATTCTGAAAATTATCTTGCTTGTTCCATCTGGTATCTAAATCTTTTCTCTGTAACTGCTAAACATGACTAAAATGTAATGAAATTTATTTTGCACATGCTCTGATAGACTCTTTATTGTGAGAGGAATGCAAAATAAATGGAGCCCTATTTTCCCCTATCCCCTTTTATTATACATAGCTCTCCACTTAGAAGCAAAGTGCTTTACTAAATTTTAATATCCCAAAGTGGCAGAAACTAGTGTGGATAAAGCCAAGATGTAAAAACATGACATCAAGGATAAACATGAAGAATTTAAAATAATTAAAGCAAAAACAGAAGGATTGGATAGATTGTAGAAAGAGGCTGCTGTAGCAAGTGAAAAAATAATTAGTGAAGCAAAGAAGAATAATGATGGAATTCTTTTTTTTCAGCACGTAAGCAGTAGGCAAGAATGAAAGAACCAATTTATCCTCTTAGACATGATAGTGGGAAATTAGAGGCAGTGGATAAAGAAGTGGCATTAGATATTAAATAATCACTTTGAATCTGTCTTAAGAAATGAAGAGGGTGGAGATTTGCCTAAATCATGGATCAGATTTACAGGGATAATAGACACAGAATTAGGAAACATGCAGACAACATAAGAATTAGTTACAACAAGGTCAGAGACATTTCACATCAAAAGGAATGAGATCCAGATAATGCAGAACACATCTCGGAGAAGTTAAGGGTATTCAAAATGATTATGCAGCAGCTTTGGAAAAGGGTTTCAAAAGCTCACTCACTGCCACTGAGATCATGTTTCAGATAGTTCAATGGCAACTGCTGTGCAGGGTGCCACCGAGGTCAAAGAAGCAAACAAAATGCTTGGATGCAGAAGAAATGAAACAGTGAAAAATATTAGAATGTTATTATAATTGTATTACATTCTTCATAGCATAAGCCAATCCCAGAGTTAGGAAGAAACAGGAATTTGTTGTTGTGTTTTTTTCCATAAATTGCTGCAGGATTTCTTGGCTGACCACTGGAGAAAGGAAACCAACCTACATGGATCACCAGACTGATACAGCATTGCACTTTATGAGTTATCATATGGTTGGTGTTTTAAATAGAACCTAAGGGGATGATGATGATTGATGACTGATTGATTGATGATTATCTCCCTCACTTGGAGCACTTGACAATCACAAAATATAATAACATAAAATCATATAAAAATCCATTTAAAACAATTTAAAGAGAGAAGGTAAAGAGGGAGCACAGAATACAATTAGGGAAACCGGCAGTGGTTCCTAAAAGCACCTGACGATATAAATAAATCTTCAGGTACTTTTTAAAGGTGAGGAGGGAGGAAATGAGACTAACATATAGAGGGAGCTTGCTGCCACCAAACAGTCCTTGCCGGAATTGACAACAGTGCATTTAATGACTTCCCAACTTCAACCTGGGACACAGTAATACTAAATACCAAGAATACTAATAACATGACATTTACGTGTTTAAGATTGTGCTGCTGGTTTTCAGGGCCCTGAAAGGTTTAGGCCCTGCCTATATTCGAGACCACCTTCTAGAGTCTCACACTGGTGGGTATTTTATTTATTTATTTATTTATTTAGCTACTATTTTACCCCGTACCATTCTGCTCACAGAGCAGTTTGGGGTGGCTTACAACAGTAATAATACTAACAATAATAATAATAATAACAATAAAAGAAACACACAATATCAATTTAAAATTCATTAAAATGCTAAAAATATACAAAGGGCAGAACCCCCACCCCTAACCCACCCTACCCATCTCTGAAGGCCTGGCAGGACTGCCAGGTCTTACACTGCCTTTGGAAAGAGGGGAGGTCTGGGGCCACGTGGACCTCCGTCAGGAGGGAATTCCACAGCCTAGGAGCAGTCACCGAGAACGCCCTCCCCATCGTGGCGACCAGGGAAACCCAGGGGACGTTGAGTCAGGCATCCCCGGCCAACCGCAGGAGCCACAATATGATCTGGGGTCTGAGGTGGTCCCACAGGTAAGCCGAGCCCAGGCCGTTTAGGGCTTTGTAGGTCATTACCAACACCTTGAATTCAGTCCAGAAGATAATAGACAGCCAGTGCAGAGAACGGAGCACTAGTGTAATGTGCTCACGGCGACCCGTCCCCCTTAAGAGACAAGCCGATGCATTCTGCACCAGCTGCAACCTCCGGACTGTCCCGAAGGGCAGCCCCATGTAGAGTGCGTTACAGTAGTCTTATAGAGAGGTAATAAAGACATGGATGATGGTGGCCAGATCCAAGTCCGAAACGTACAGCCGCAGCCGTCGTACTAGATGTAACTGGCAAAATACTCCCCTCACCACAGCCTTCACCTGGAGATCCAGACGGAGCTGTGGGTTGAGGAGCACCCCCAGACTATGGACCTGTGTGGCCAAAGGGGGGCAAACCCCGTCAATGATGGGAGCCACCACCAACATCACCTCTGTCTTGTCGGGATTCAACTTCAGACGACTTGCCCTCATCCAGTCCCCCACAGCCACCAGGCACTGAGTTAGCACCGAGACTGCCGGGGTGTGGGTCTGCAGAAAAAGTGAGGTAGAGTTGTGTGTCATCAGCGTACTGATGACAACGCACGCTGAACCCTCTCACAACCTCGCCCAAAGGCTGCATATTCACGTTGTACAGGAGAGAGGACAGAATAGAACCATGTGAGACTCCACACGTGAGGTCCTGGGGAGATGAAGTACATTCCCAGAGAACCACATGCTGAGTTCTCCCAGTCAGGAACGAGCGGAACCATTCAAGAACAATTCCACCCACCCCGGCCCAGTCTCGCAGCCGAGCCACCAACTTCTTGTGGTCAACGGTATCAAATGCAGCCAACAGATCTAATAAAAATAACATAGAAGATCTGTCCTGATCTAATTCATGGCGCAGATCGTCAACCAAAGCCACAAGTGCAGTCTCTGTGCCAAGCCCAAGATGAAAGCTGGACTGCGAGGGCTCAAGAAAACTGATCTGATCCAGATGCCCCTGAAGCTGCTGAGCCACCACCCATTCAATAACCTTCCCTAAAAAGGGAAGGTTAGAGACTGGCCGATAGCTGACCGGAGAGTCTAGGGGTGAAAACAGACATGACGCTAACTACCCTTTAACCACCTTTGGTGGTTATTTATGCATGTTGCAGGGCTGTATTGGTGCCCTATGCAGCCCTGAAACATGCATAAATGACCACCGAGGGTGGTTAAAGGGTGGTTAGCGTCATGTCTGTTTTCACCCACAGTCAATCTATGGTTTCTTGAGCACTCGGTACCTTGCCCTCCCTAAGGGAGGCATTGACAACCCCCGCCAGCAACAGCCCTAATGTCTCCCGGCAGGCCTTAACCAGCCAGGATGGGCATGGATCTAATTCACAACAGGTGGCCCTTACAGCCCCAAGGACACCGGCTGCATCAGCGGGCGACACCCCCTGAAATTGATCCCATGAAATCAGACAAGGTGGGTCCTCCACTACCTCAGGTTCTTCCACTGTTATAAGTGCAGCATCGAAGTCACAGTGAATTCGAGCAATTTCATCCACAAAAAAGTCAAACAAACCTGTCACAGCGGGCACTGGAAGATTCCAGTTCCAGACAGAGAGAGGCCGGACTGACCAGCCGCTGCACCACCTGGAAAATCTCCACTGGACATGACTTTGCAGATTCTATGAGGGCAGTAAAGAACTCTTTCTTTGCTGCCCACACTGCTGCAGCATAAGCTTTTAAACTAGCTTTATGCTGCAATCGGTTGGCTTCAGCTTGACTCCACTCCAACCGCCGTCCTTCCTGCTTCATCTGGCGCAGGGCTTCTGTAAACCAAGGGGACCTGCATCGTTGACATTCTGGAAGCGGACGCCTGGGAGTTGTTCGGTCAATGGCCTCAGGCAACAAATTGTTCTAGAAGACAATAAGGTCATCGAGCGAACGGTCATTGAGATCAGGAGGTAATTCCCCTAGAGCATTCTGGAACCTTTCTTGTTCCATAAGTCTCTCAGGACGAACCAACCGAACTGGTTCTACACCTCTCCGGGGGCAGACGTGCACTAGAAGACTGGCATGGAGGAGATAATGATCCGTCCATGACAAGGGCATAGTTAATACATTCCCCACTACAGGATCCCCCGCCTCAAGGCCAGTGCAGAATATCAGTTCAAGGGTATGTTCACCATCATGTGTCGGGTCCACAACCCTCTGAGACAATCCCATGGTTGTCATGACGGCCATGAACTCATGCTCTACTCCCCCAAGATTGACATCAGCGTGGATGTGGAAATCCCCCAGGACTAAAGTCCTTGGAGATCGCAAGACCACCTCCGACACCAATTCAGCTAGGGTGTGTAGGGATGCTGCCGTACAGGTCAGTGCACTGGTGTATCTGCGCACAGGAACCACCCGCTGTTTGGGGGTTCCACCATCACATCATAAGTCAGTGAGCGATCGGGCTTTTGCTGTGACAGGCCCCTCAGTGTGAAACTTGCTCCCCCTGGATGTCCATCTCAGTTCCTCCTCCTTACCTTTAAAAAGCACCTGAAAACATATTTATTGTCTAGGTGCTTTTAGGATCCACTGCTGGTCCCCTTAATGTATTTTGTCCTCCCTTTTCCCCTCCCCTATCTTACAGTTTTAAAATATTATTTTAACTGCTTGTTTTAAATTGTTTATATTGTGCTTTTATTTAAAATGTAAAGAGCTCTGAGTGCCATGTAGGCGGTGTGTGTGTGTGTGTGTGCTATAAAAATAGAATTATTATTAATTATTATTCTTATTGTCAATCACACATTACTGGAAATAAGACAGGGCCCACGTCAATTTGATAGGCCCTTCCTAGGTTCCACATTATGGATTTAAGCGCCATTGGATGTTAGATTATACCCTGGCTTTAGTGCAGGACTGGGATCTCATACTGATGCATCTACCTTCAGCCCTTTTTACACGGGCTGCGGTGCAGTGGGGGTGTCTGTGCGCACCGCGGTCCATGTGTGCTGCGTGCGGGGAGGGTGTAGATGGGCACACACCCACCCCCACCCATCCCCATGCACAGAGGCACCTCCCTTTTTTCCAGTGCCTCTGTGCATGAGAACGCGTGTGTGCGGCAGTGCGCACCCCCACGGGACTTACACAAATGGCACCCATGCATGAATACCCAGGTGTTCGTGCATGGGTGCCACCCATGTAAAAAGGGCTTATATCCTTTGTCCTTTGCAACAGGAAGATGAGTTAGGGATCCTGATTGCGATCTGTGCCCAGTAATTACCAGCTATGAACTGCCTGTGATTGGACAGTCTTTTCCTTTGTTGAAAAGGTCTTTTTCGCTCCCCACACTCACCCATTCAACTGCAGGAGGCTAGATCCTCTTATGCTGATATATTATCCATTCCCACAGCATCATTTGTGGTCACTGTCTTCCTATTTGAAAGCTGTTCTTATTTACAGTTTTGTGTCAGCTGTCAAACTCATGCTTTGATATGTGTCCAGCTCTGCAATGCTGCTGCTCACTTTCACACTTATGCTCTCTCATTCATGTACAGCCGTAATACCCTGTGTTTGTGTAATTGCTGTCACAGCGAGTTCACATTGTATTCTGTGTTATGGTTTGTTTTACAGCCGCAGGGGCTGTCCTTGCTGGTAAAGTTGGAGGTAGAGGAGAAGAGAGCTGGGGTGATTTACCTTCTCTGCTGTTCATTAGCTGGTGGGCTTAAAATGCAAGATCTGTCTCCCAAGTCACTGCATCAAAAAAGCTGTAAAGTCAACTGTGTTAACTGTTTAAACACAACATATGGATCACAAGGATTATTTCTGATCCAGTTTGGCCTCCTTTTGAAAGCTTTACTATTAGCAGCCTATTGTCTTGATAACATACTCTCCTGCCTGTTCCATCTGCTCACTCACACAGAAGGCTGCCACTAGGCATGTCTTCAGTAGCAGCTAGCTGCTACCATCTGCATGTGAAGAATGGAAGCAATTGTCAGTCAATGGGCTATCTGTCCTTGTCCAGTTCTTCCTGAGCTATTTTCTGTCAACTTCTAGCCTCCCCCCTGCTAACCTAGGATAAGACGTTGCATAGATATTCATCAAAACTTCATCAGTGAGTTGATTCTCACTGGGGAGAAAAATAGGTTCAATTGATCTAGATACACAAAAAACAATTAAAATACCTTTTAGTGGTATAAAACAAAACAAAAACACAAAACATTAGAACAAATTATAAAACGATCATTTTCTAGGACTCTGCGTTGATTTCAATTGGCTGTTCCTGTTAAAAACGGGATGTTTGAAGCATGACTCACTAAAATTAGCTTCCCTATTTAAGGATGTGTTCTCAAATGCAAATCACATGAAGGCGGGGCCCGTCTTAGAATTTGTGAGGCCCAGGACAAAGATAAAATGTGGGACCCCTGGTGGCCCCTCCCCCATGGCCCTACCCCTTGGGGGCACAGCCCGAAAGGCTCAAAAGGTGGTCATGTTTGGGGCCCCCACATCCTGTCCTAGTGAAAGCAGGCCCTGGGACTGTTACTCCAAGGGTGAAAACAGACATGACGCTAACCACCCTTTAACCACCCTTGGTGGTCATTTATGCATGTTTCAGGGCTGCATAGGGCAACAATACAGCCCTGCAACATGCATAAATAACCACCAAGGGTGGTTAAAGGGTGGTTAGCATCATGTCTGTTTTCACCCATAGTCACCCTGTGGTAAGACTGTCCTTGCATGAGGAGGTTTTATTCCCAAGGATTTACTCTGGCATAACTACCTCTTTCTGTCTTCATTCTCACAAGCAGGGGAAACCAAAGGGTAAAATCCTTCTTCCCTGTCCACTACTCTGTACTAGGGAGCTGCCAGCAGGGGAAGCTGGAATTACAAGCAGTCAGTAAGTGATACACAAAGGATGAAGTACCTGAGGCTTGCTGGGACATCAGAGAACCCCACAGATAAAGATAAATGAGGGGAATCCCTCCTCAGCTGTACACATGTACTTACCTCCTGGAATAGGAGCCCCCCCCCATCTCAGTTTACCCCCACTCTGTTGGAGGCACAAATACTGCCCCACCCTTACCTTCACTTGAACCCCACTGCTCAGGTCAACACAGGGTAAGTTATAGTGAGTTAGGAGGCAATTACCTCCAAAGCAAAATCAATAAAAGGAAAGCCCAATGTCTGTGGCTAACTCTTCTTTATCTCCCTCCAGCCAGGTGCCAAAAGGAGTAAGTCAAGGAAGCAGTTATGGCAAGAGGACATGATGAAAAAAGGGATATATAGGATACTTCCCTTCTGTATATTACCACAATCCCCTCTATAAATCATCAGCATTTTCTATAATTTGTATTGGAAAAGCGGGTCAGATCAGAAGCAGGGGAACCAGAAACAGTAGCAGGACAGGTCAGAATTTATACTTTGCCTCCCATTGCAGAATCCACACCATAACATACTGATCTGGGACAAAATTCCCCCCCACCCTAAATTCCCATAGAACCCAGGAAGGGAACTATTTGTTCTGATGGTGCAGTGGCTGCAGGAATCCATCAGCCAACAGTAACGTTCAGCACCTCTTGACTCTGCTACTATCTGGACACAGGAAACCCAAACTCCTGACACAGTGACGTGGGAGGGAGAAGAGACCTGCCTGGTATGTTAAAGGCCAGGCACACCTTTGATGACATGGATAAGGAGGACAAAGTTGGCATAGGGTTCCTAGTGAAGCACATGCTAGAACAAGCATGTATTATGCAGACAGCCAACAAGAAAAGCCTTCAGAAATTTAACATTGCTTCTGCACAGTCACAGGGTTGATCTAAAGATTCATAACATGAGTCCCCATTTGCTGTTTTGAGTTAAGTAATGTTGCAGGGGAAGAATGGGAGAGAATGAACTGGGGAACTGGACAAGAACCATGGGGCTGGGAACCTAGATGTATACTTACTTTCTTAGGGTACTTTCAGATGTTACGGGCGGCCGGTTCACCACAGCGAACCACCAGGGGGGGCGAACAGCGCAACCACGCCCGGGGGTTGGAAAACGACCCAAACAGACGTGCCGGGAACGGCACCACGGGCCGGAACCGGGCCGCATCATCGTGGGCCGTGGCAGCACAACAGACGTGCAGCC
>QEPC01000531.1:2965339-2988508 GCA_003113815.1 Sphenodon punctatus
GGTCTTGGTGGTATAAGCAATTAACATATAAATGTATGTCTGACTATAACATCTTTGTAGTCCAACCAGTGTACATGAAATTTGGCAGGGCTATATATTACACTTTCATGATCATCTCTGCCAAATATCAGAAAGATTTTATAAAGGGTCCCAATTGTATATGCCTGTACAACATATGTAGAGAAGGGGCCTATGCCTGGGATTCTCTCATGTCACTGTGGTATAAGATCGGTTTGTGATGCGAATTGGCCAACAGAAATGTCAACCAAATATCCTAATTTCTGTGCTGGGACCATCCCAACATATCTCCCCCACTTGTTTCTGGGAAGTCAGAAGAATCTGTTTAGGAAAGAGTCAATAGAGATTCTCTTATGTCCTCTGTCTCAGGGCTGCAGAATGTGATTGTGATGATAACTGGCCAGCCTGGATGTGTTTAAACTATGTCTCCTGACTGCTGGGATGCTATCTCAGAAGTCCCAGTTATGTTGCTTATGCCCGACTCCGGGCCACCCCCTATGCCCACCTCGAAGCCACTACCAATTGGTCCTGTAAAGTTAGAAGCTTGCAGTAATGTGTTTGGCCATTGAATGTGTCTGTCAGTCTTTGGGGTTGCTCCACATCCTTCCTCCTACAGTCTCTCTCCACCTGCCAAGCAGGGTGTCTGCCTCTGACTGGCACTGAATATGCTGATATTCATCTGAATGATCTTCATGGGGACAACATCAATTGCTTATAGAATTGGGTCACTTTATCAAAATCTCCTGTTCATTTGCTGAAATGGAAGGACAGGTATTTGATACATTATTTCCAAATATCCTGTAAACAGAATGGAATATCAAAATGTTACAGCTGGAAATGTATTTTCAGTTTAATGTCTTATACCCTTGGGACTCTTTATCCACTATTTCTGAAAATTGGTAGAAGTATTAAGCATATTGAGGGACATAATATTCACAAGTTTCATGAACATTGGATGCAAGATAAAGAAGTTGTACCCATGAATGTGTATGGAGCTTGTCCTAAAATCACAACATTCAAATGCTTCTGAAATAGGTTTCCTTTATCTAAACATTATCTAAAGAAACAAAAATGTTATAGCCAGAAATATGTTTTTCAGTTTTTTCCCTTTATTTCAAAAACCAAATGTCATTTTCAGTTCCTGATTGCACTGAACTAAAGACCAAACCGAGCCTGACTGAACCAAATACTGAATCTGAACTTAAAGTTTGACCGAAACCACTGAATGGCTGAACATCCAAACCTGGTTCTGTTTGCACATCCCTAGGCCCCACTGGCCATGGCTACTCTGCGTTAAAATTGGTCCCTTTCCTCTTTTACATGTAAATTGTCTGCTTTCTGTTTTCTGGGTGGGGGACCTAGGGGCTTGGATGGAGGAAGGGTTCTAAAAAATCCAATATTTTCTGGAATGTTCCTTGCATTTTAAAATGACCTCGCCCGTTGCAATTTGGTGGGATGTTGTGAGTAGAGACAAAACGGCCTCCACCTCTCTAGTAGAGAGGCCATTTTGTAAATGTGTGTGTCTACTGGTTGTGACTACTCTTTTATAAAATGGTCCCGACCCTCCTGTTGCTGTTTTACAGCTTCTCCGTGCTGCTGAAAAGTTGTTTGGTGGCAATACAGACCTGCAACAGGGCAAACTTTTTTTAAAGGCCTGTTTGCTTGGACAGACGTTTGGCTGTCGGGGATAGGGTGTAGCTACTAGGGATGCTAGTCTCGCTGGACCAGTTTTGCTTGAAGTGCTGGCCTGCAACAGGGCAAACCATTTTAAAAAGGCCTGCTTGCTTCGACAGATGTTTGGTTGCTGGGGATAGGGTGTAGCTACTAGGGATGCTGGTCTCGCTGGGCCAGTTTTGCTTGAAGTGCCGGCCTGCAATAAGGCAAACCTTTTTTAAAAAGCCTGTTTGCATGGACAGGTGTTCGGTTGTCGGGAATAGAGTGTAGCTACTAGGGATGCTGGTCTGGATGGGTCTGGTTTGCTTGCAATGCAGCCCTTAAATTGGCCAAAATTAAAAAAAAAGACCTGTGTGCTTGGACAGGCATTTGGCTACCGGGGATAGGGTGTAGCTACTAGAGCTGCTGGTCTGGATGTGCCTGGTTTGGTGACAATGTATGTAGCCCTGAAACTAGCCACATTTTTTTAAAGGCCTGTGTGCTTGGACAGGCATTGGGGATGGGGTGTAGCTACTAGGGATGCTGGTCTGGATGGGCCTGGTTTGCTTGAAATACAGGCCTGCAACTGTTCTCCTTGTGAAAAGAGGAGAAAGTAGGTAAGAGCATGGCAGAAGAGAAGGCTGTGGACAACAAGGAGACCCCTTTTCCTTGTCCCCCACTGAACCCATCTCTTCGCCTTCCTCTTCTCGTGCACCAAAACCCAACCCTTTCCCTCCTACTACTCCTCTGTCCTGTCCTTCTCTTCCCTTTCATTCTCTTCTGATTCAGCTTGTCACAGAACAGGGAGGTAACTCAATTCTCCCAGTTCTCCAAGCCAGAAGGAAGGCTTGTCCCAAAGCCTACACCTTCAGAAGACTACAGGTGGCCAAGGATGCCATGAAAATCGAGGATTCAGGAGAAAGGTAGGCAATGGCAACGAGATCTATTTTTTTTTAACCTACTATGATTAATGTGGACCCGGTGGGAAAGAGAGGGTAAACGGGACCCCAGTAGGAGGGCTCTCTATCCCCCGGTGGCAGTGCTTCATGCAGCAGTGTTCCCAGAGTTAACTAATGTAATGTCCACATTTACAATTATATTCATGTTCATTTTTTCTTCATCTTTATTTTATTTTAATTTTATATTTATTTACCTGTAGATAATTAAATCGATTAAGTTAATTGGATTATGTAGAGATATGTGTAAATAGGATTGTAAAGAACCTTTGGGTTATACACAATAAAGCTTTATTATTATTATAATGTCCATCCAATGTTAAGCCTGGGAACTCCTTGCTGATGGGTTATGCCACATCACTGATCTACCATTCCCCTGGCTCTGCCTACCGTCACCCTGGCTCCTCCCCTAGGCCAGGCTCCGCCCCAGGCCCACATACCTAGGTTCAACCCACCCACTGCCCTACCATTGCCCTGGCTCTGCCTACTGTCGCCCTGGCTCCTCCCCTAGACCAGGCTCCACCCCAGGCCCACTGGCCTAGGTTCAATCCGCCCACTGCCCTACTGCCCCACCAGCCTCCAAACCCACCAGATGCCCCTGCATCTTTCCGATATTTGGCAGAGATGATCCTGAAGGTGTGATATACAGCCCTGCTAAATTTCATATACAGTGGTTGGACTATAAAGATGTTACAGTCAGACATACATTTATTTTATTTATTTATTTATTTTATTTCGTTATATTTCTTAAACGCTTCCTCTTGCCCACATGGACAACTCAGAGTGGCTTACAACAAGTCAATAAAACCAATTCAATAATTAAAAACACATAAAACATTATAAAATACTATAACCCCTCCTCCCATTTTCCAGCCCGCACCAACCCCCAGCCCCCGTCTCCCCCACCAAAAGCCTGGCAGAATAGCCAGGTCTTACACTGTCTTTGGAAAGAGGGGAGGTCTGGGACTACACGGGCCTCCGTCGGGAGGGAGTTCCACAGCTGCATAGTGTCCACTGAGAACGCCCTCCCCATCGTCACCACCCGGGAAACCTGGGAGACTTCGAGCCGGGGGTCCCCAGATGACTGCAGGGGCCACACCACAGCCTGGGCCTGAGGCGGTCCCGTAGGTAGGCAGGGACCAGGCCATTTAGGGCTTTATAGGTCAGTACCAACACCTTGACTCGGGCTTGGAAGACAATAGGCAGTCAGTGCAGCGAACAAAGCACTGGTATAATGTGGTCGCAGCAGCCCATCCCTGTTAGAAGACGGGCCACCACATTCTGCACCAGCTGCAACTTCCAGATCGTCACCAAGGGTAGCCCCCCATAGAGTGCATTGCAATAGTCCAGTCTAGAGGTGATAAAAGTATGGATGATGGTGGCCAGGTTAAAGACTAAAACATACGGCCGCAGCCATCACACTAGATGTAACTGGTGAAAGGCTCTCCTTGCCACAGCCTCCACCTGGAAATCCAGGTGGAACTGCGAGTCAAGAAGCACCCCTAGGCTACAGACCTAAGTACCCAGAGGAGGGCAGACTGCATCAATGACAGGGGCCACCCACCAGCACCACCTCCATCTTGTCAGGATTCAGTTTCAGATGGCTCACCCTCATCCACTCCCCCACAGCTGCCAAACACCGGGTAAGCACCGAGACTGCTGGGTCTGGGTTTGCAGAAAATGAGAGGTAAAATTGTGTATCATCAGCATATTGATGACAATGTACACCAAAAAACCCTCATAACCTCACCCAGTGGTTACATATACATGTTGAATAGGAGAGGGGACAGAATAGAACACTGTGGGAAGACGTGAGGCTTCGAGGAGACGATGAGCACGCCCCAAGAACCACCCATTGAGTTCTTCTGGCCAGGAAGGAGCGGAATCATTCAAGAACAATTCCGCCCACCCCAGCCTGGTCTTGCAGCCACCAACATCTCATGGTCAACGGTATCAAATGCTGCTGACAGATCTAACAGAATCAGTAAAGATGATCTGCCCTGATCCAGTTCCTGGTGCAGATTGTCAACCAAAGCTTCAGTGCAGTCTCGGTGCCAAACCTAACCCCGGACGAAATCTGGACTGCGAAGGATCAAGGAAACCAATATGGTCCAGATGTCCCTGAAGCTGCCGAGCCACCACCTGTTCAATAACCTTCCCTAGAAAGGGAAGGTTAGAGACTGGCCGATAGCTGGCCAGGGAATCAATGTCAAGCTATGGTTTCTTGAGCAGAGGCTGTACTACTGCCTCTTTATTTTATTTATTTATTTATTTATTTATTTTATTTCATTTGTTAGCTGCCCCCTCATGCCTACGGCATCTCAGGGCGGCGTACAATATTATAAAACCCAATATAACAATTAAAAACAACTATAAATCAACCCCCAGCAATTTAAAACATCACTAAAAACCAACCCCCACCTCCCTACCCCACCCTCCCCTCCAAAGGCCTGGGTGAACAGTCAAGTCTTACAGACACGTCGAAAGGCCAACAAGCCCGGGGCCAGGCGAGCCTCCTCTGAGAGGAAATTTCATAACCGCAGCCTGGCCACCGAGAACACCCTCTCCATTGTGGCCCCCCATCTTATACGGGGGACCTCCAGAAAGGTGCCCCCGGTGGACCGAAGGGATCACTCTGAGGCGTGGAGGGTGAGGCAGTCCCCAAGATATGATGGGCCCAGACTGTGCAGGGCTTTGTAAATCAATACTAACACTTTGAATCTGGTTCAGTACGCTATAGGCAGCCAGCGCAGAGCACGGAGCACTGGTGTTAGGTGCTCACACTGCCCCGTCCCTGTTAGGAGATGGGCCACCGCATTTTGCATTAGCTGCAGCCTCCAAACCAGAAACAAGGGAAGCCCCACGTAGAGCGCGTTGCAGTAGTCTAGCCTCAAGGTGATGAAGGCATGGATGAGAGTGGCCAGATCAGGCCTGGAGAGGTAAGGTCGAAGCCCCTGTACCAGATACAGCCGGCGAAAGACGGCTTTAGCCACCACCTCCATCTGCTGATCCAGACGGAGGCCCGAATTCAAAACCACCCCCAGACTCTGAACCTGAAGAGCAACAGGCGGGCGAACCCCCCCTATCAGGGGGGCCAGAAGCTCCCCCGCCCTT
Source organism: Sphenodon punctatus (assembly GCA_003113815.1). Classification (NCBI taxonomy): domain Eukaryota; kingdom Metazoa; phylum Chordata; class Lepidosauria; order Sphenodontia; family Sphenodontidae; genus Sphenodon; species Sphenodon punctatus. The sequence continues at coordinate 2,971,081 of QEPC01000531.1, forward strand.
CCCACCACCGTCACCACCGTCTTATCGGGATTGAACTTCAGTCTGCTCTGCCGCATCCAATCTGCCACGGCCTCCAAACATTGGGAGAGTAATGAGACAGCAGGAGCTGGGTCAGTTGAAAAAGAAAGGTACAGCTGAGTATCATCAGCATATTGGTGACATCGCACCTCGAACCCTCTCATGATCTCCCCCAGGGGCTGCATATACACATTAAACAACAGTGGAGACAGAATGGAACCCTGCGGAACACCTCAGGTCAAGGCCTGGGGACTAGATGCTTCAGCCCCCAGCACCACCCGCTGGCTTCTACCCCAGAGGAATGAGCGGAACCATCCAAGGACAGTCCCGTCCAGACCCCCAAGTCTCGCAGCCGTCTCAACAGCAGCCCACGGTCCACAGTATCAAAAGCGTCCAAGAGATCTAGCAGGATCAAAAAGGTCGAACATCCTGCGTCCATCTCCCGACGGAGATCATCCACCAAGGCCACCAACACCGTCTCAGTACCATAGCCGGGGCAGAACCCAGATTGAAAAGCGTCAAGGAAACTGATGCTGTCCAAATGCGCCTGGAGCTGCGGTGCTACTGCCTGTTCAAAAACCTTCCCTAAAAAGGGAAGATTAGAGAGGGGGTGGTAGCTGGCGAGTGCGTCCACATCCAAAGATGGCTTCTTCAGCAAGGGGGGCACCACAGCCTCATTGAGACTGGGAGACAACCTCCCCTGCCGAAGGGACACGTTCACTACCCTCGCTAGCACTGTCCCCAAAGTCTCCCTGGAGGCTTTCACCAACCAGGACAGGCACGGATCTAATTCACAACTTGTGGCTCTAACAGACTCCAGGACATTCACCGCATCGGCCAGCGTCACTTCCTGAATTTTATCCCAGAAAGATCGACCAGACGGGGCCTCCATAACCTCGTGCCCCTCACTTACTGCTTCCAATACAGTGTCAAAGTTACTCTGGATCTGAGCGATAGTGTCTGCAATGTAGATGACAAACTCCTCACAGCAGGCCTGGGACAAGTCCCTGTCCAGGCAGAGGGAGGCTGGACCGACCAGCCCCCGCACCACCCAGAATAGCTCTGCTGGACGCGAATTCACAGACGCTATGAGGGCAGCAACGAACTCCTTCTTTGTTGTCCTCACAGCCTCAACATAGGACCACAAATGGGTCCTATGGAGAAGTCGATCAGATTCAGAGCAAGTCCGACGCCAGCATCGCTCTAGTCTCCTACCTACTTGTTCCATACACCGCAGCCCCTCAGTAAACCAAGAGGCCCTGCGGTGATGAGATGGAGGCAATAGACGTCTCAGAGCCACCCTGTCAATGGCTTCCCCCTGCAAGATGTTCCAATGCTGTACCAGCCCATCAACTGAGTGACTGGTCTTTGAGGCGGTCCAGCATTCTGCCCTACCTAAAGGAGGCATTGACTACCCCGGCAAGCAACAGCCCTAAACTCTCCCAGAAGGCCTTAACCAGTCAGGACAGGCATGGATTAAATTCAAAACAGGTGACTCTGACAGACCCAAGGACATCCACCGCATCAGCGGGCAAAACCCACTGAAACTGATCCCATGAAACCAGACACTGTGGGGCTTCCATTACCTCAGCTTCTCCCATTGCTACAAGTGTAGCATTGAAGTCGTGCTGAATCCAGGTGATTTTATCCACAAAAAAGTCAACAAAGATGCCACAGTGAGCACTGGGAGATTCCAGTTCCAGGCGGAGAGAAGCCGGACTGACCAGTCTCTGCACCACCCAGAAAAGCTCAGCTGTGCACGAGTTTGCAGATGCTATGAAAGCAGCAAAGAAAACCTTCTTTGCAGCTCTCACAGCCACAGCATAGGCTCTCAAACTAGCTCTATGCTGCAATCAGTCGGCTTCAGTATGAGTACAACACCACCATCTCTCCAACCACTGTCTCTCCTGTTTCATTCGCTGCAGGTTCTCTGTAAACCATGGGGACCTGTGTTGTCATTCAGGAAGTGGACACCTAGGAGCCATTCGGTCAATGGCTTCTGTCAGCAAGATGTTTCAAAAAGCTACAAGGTCATCAAGTGAATGGTCCTTGAGATTGAGAGGTATTTCCCCCAGAGCATTCTGGAACCTATCAGGTTCCATAAGTCTCCAGGGGTGAACCAACCGAACCGATCCAGCACGATCCAGGGGTAGACATGTGTCGGGAGACCAGCCCGGAGGAGATAGTGATCCGACCACAACAAGGGTACAGCTAACACCTCCCCCACCACTGGATCCCCTGCCTCATGGCTGGTGCACAGTCCAAGGTATACCCCCCATTATGTGTCCGGCCAACAACCCTTTGAGACAGTCCCATGGTTGTCATGGTGGCCATGAACTCACACTCTGCCCCTCCAAGATTGGTGTTAGCATGAATATTGAGGTCCCTCAGGACTAATGCCCTCAGGGACAGCAAGACCACCTCTGACACCAATTCAGCTAGAGCGTGGAGGGATGCCGCCATACAGGGAAGAGCACAGTATACCACCAGCAGCCCCAATCTGCCTGCCACCAGCCAAATCGATCACAAGATGGATGCCCTCTATACCAGGGATAGTTTGCACCAGGTACCTCCTCACAGACCAAGTATCCCTAACGACAATGGCTACACTGCCCCCTGCCCCTCCCCGTGGCCTTCTGGTCAGGGCTGATGTTGTACAGAATATCTGGCCAGAACAAGATCAGCCAAAATTGACCCTGACTCAGTGTCCAGCCAGGTCTCTGTAATACACACAAAGTTGGCTGACTGATCCAGGATCACTTCCCATGTTAATCAGCAACGGTTCCAGACCAGGGGCCCTCCCATTCTCAAGAACCACACCCCCTGCCCAGGAGCTGGTGAGAGAGGAACAGGCACCAAACACCTGTCCCTTTTCACAGATCTAACCAGCCTCCCAGAGGGACCATAGTTGTCCCAGCCCGTAACAACCTCAATGGCTGCAGACCCCCCACCCCCCGCCCTCCTGGTGGCTGTCCCGCTTGGCCAGTGGAGGAGAGTCCCATGCTCCCACCCCCACCCCATGCCTCCGTCTGCCACAAGGGAGCATAAAACATCCCTCCCACTCATGTCAGACCCCTCCCTCACATCGAGGAGTCGAACCCTTCGCCCTTTAAAAGTTAATTGCTTATACCACCAGGACCCTTTATCCAATCCTTCTGAAAGTTGGCATGGGTAGTAAACATTGGGAGGGGTATAATCTTGCCAAGTGTCATCCACATTAGGTGGGAGAAAAAGAAGTTACAACCAGGAATGTACATGCAGATTTTTGAAAAATAACGTAATTCAACTGCTTATGAAATCAGATTCCTTTATCCAATCTTTCTGGAATTTGGTGCACATAATGCCTTCCATTGGAGGTACAACTCCTTTATGTTTCACCCAAATATAATGAAAAACAAAAAAACTATAACCAAACATGTGTTTTCCATTACAACCAATGGAAAATGAAAACGAAATTCTGATATTTACAAAAATGAAATATTTAAATAACGAAAAACAAAAATGAATAATGACATGGGTCCCTGGTGCACACCTCTAGGAAATAATAAGGCTACGAAGTGGCAATAGGAAGGTGGGCAGAGCAATGCCTCACTTCCCCTTCCTGTCATTGCTCCTGATCCCAACCCAGGCTCATTCTTCCTTGCTTCCCCAATCTTGCTCTGACTCTTGCCTCATCCCCCATCCTGATTCTAAACACAACCTTGTTTCTTATTTCCCACTTGAACTGACTCCTGACTCTAATCCTGAGTTTGCACTGGCCTCTCTCTCAACAAACACCTATGTATTAGACAACATTACACCCTAACAATTATACTCTGACATACTTTGGGACACATCCCTTTTGTAACATTGGGCATTTTTTTTACACACACCTTCAAGTTCCGGATTTTTCAATCTTCTTGTCAGGTCTGGGGCTTGAACCCCTGCCCTTTGGGATGTAGGAGGGGTGCTTTTGAGACCTGCACCGCCTTGTAGACTTGATAACTGCCCGCATTTCTCCTCTATATGTGTTCTCCTGTCTTCTTGCCCCTTGTATGTCTACGCCCTCCCCCAGCGGGGGCTTGTTTCCCCAGTCTGGCCTCCCAGCTTCCTGATTGGCCACAGATGGCATTTAAACTCTGGTGTGGCCTCAGGAAGTTGGTGGAGCAACATCTCTTACCTGCTTTGAGCCTTTGTTGTGGGTGCAGTGCAGTTGTGCCTTGTACATTGTGTCTGTAACAAATATCCCCCCTTTGTCTGTGTGCTGTGTGTTCTGGTTTGTCTCCCTGTCTTCCCTATAGCCTGTGTGTGATCCCCTCTTTAGACTGTTCTGTGTGCTGTGTGTTCCGGTTTGTCTCCCTGTCTCCCCTATAGCCTGTGTGTTGATCCCCCCTTAGAGTGTACTGTGTTCTGTGTGTTTCAGTTTGTCTCCCTACCTCCCTGTCTCCCTTATAGCCCGTGTGCTGATCCCCTCTTAGTGTACTGTGTTCTGTGTGTTTCAGTTTGTCTTCCTACCTCCCTGTTTCCCATATAGCCTGTGTGTTGATCCCCTCGTAGAATGTACGGTGTTCCGTGTGCAATGTGTTCCAGTTTGTCCCCCTACTTCCCTGTTTCCCCTATAGCCAGGGTGTTGATCCCTCTTAGAGTTTACCGTCTTTCAGGTGTTGTGTGTCTTGGCTTGCTCCCCTCCTTGCGATCCCTCTTATAGTCCTTGTGTCTGGTACCCTTCTTGGGGAATACTGTGTTCCGTGTATTGTGAGCCCTGGCCTTGTTCCCCACTCCCTTGGCTTGGCCCTGTTCCAGAAAACCCCCTGGACTAAGGCCCTTAGGTCCTGGTATTCCCAGAATTACAGCTCCCTGCTGCCTTCCCCCCTAGCATTGGGAACCCTGTGTTTCTGATTCCCTTGTGTTCCCTTCTCTTCTTGGTGTGGGGTCTTACTACTTCTCCTTGACCTCAATGATGAACTAGACCCTCTCTGATGATGGGTTCCCTGACCACAATAAGAGAGTAGTCTCTTGGGACTCCAAGACATACTGAGAGGTCTTCTTTCCCATAAGCTGCCCCCACCCCCACCCCCGAGTTCCTTCCTCTTCCCTACTCTCGGGGGGTGAGGTCTCCCCCATCCTTGCTCCCCTGATACCCTGTCCCCCCTGACACTTCTGGGTTTACAAGTCCACAAGTAAGTTCCGGATGCATTTTTCACACACATGCTGCCCTGAGGCAGTTCTGGATGTATTCTTCACACAAACACTGCCCTGAGGCAGTCTAAAGTAGCCGCAGCTGTAGATGTGACAGGCTGCCATGGAAACCAAGTGACCACAGCTGCCTGGAGCAAAGCAGTTTACCAGGAAAACTTTTTACAAACAAAAGTACTGGAGGGAGGTTTTTTTTATATATATATATATATATATATATATATATATATATATATATATATATATATATATAGTTTATTTGTTTAGTCTATAGGCCATAACAAAAGTAAATAAAACACTCACTGATACATCACAAAAGTATTAACACAATAAAAACTTAAAATATAGTATAGTACCACTATACTTCTGAAAGCTCTCTCTTCACCCCCTTACCAATATTATTAATCAGTAACCATAGCGGATGAGTGGCCGGGTAGTATTGCTCTCAAAGGTTTGAAACACCGGCCTACTACCCAATTGTACAATGCCTTCCCCTTCTCGGGGTTTATGGTGGCACACTTGGCCCCTGTATCTAATCCCTCTAGCACTAAATCCATCAACAGTACACAAAGGCAGATTGCCATCAATTTGGACTGATAGCGGTATCCTCCCTAGAGACCGTCCAGATCACATGGCACCTGCAGCGTCTCCATGTCTTCACTGGTCCAATCGGGGGTTTCCATCAGTTTTTTCCTGAATAGCTCCAGTTGAAAAACCCCTACTGCGGCTCGTTGCACTACTGTTATGTTTCGATTGGCTAAGATATATAATATCTGCCTTTGGTGATCCCAATAATCTCTTCCCTCAAACCATGGGGCAAAAAACCTGTCCCGAATTCCTCTAGTCTTGGGACAACGCAACAAGTAGTGTGGGAGATCTTCAACTTCAACCTGTCCACAGTGACAGAGTCTAAGGTCTGCCGGAATACCTCTAACTCTACCCTCACTCACTGAAGTTGGCATCATATTTAGTCAGACAACGGTCAAAGCCCTTCTGACTCTAAAGTTTTTTATGCCCAACAGGTATTTCTCACATACCCGTTCTGTCTTTAATAGGGGATACCATGGAGCAATATGTTGCTCGCGCATTCCCACACATTCCTTTTGGTAACTGATATCCCTGATTCGAGTAAAAATTTGGGATTTAGTCTGAGCTAAAGTGGAATATGAAAAACTTGAACAAGAAAAGCCCAGGCTTGTCAGGCTCTGTACAATGGAGTTATACCATCTATAAGAGACCAAACAATTCTCTTGTTCCCTCAGACAAAGACTGGGAAGGCGATTAGTTGGCATATCCCGGATCTTAAGCCAGTAACCCAGTTGGGCCATCCTGATCTTATCCCCGAAGGGGTCTATACCACATTCAGCCCTCAACAGTACAATGGGGGTACTCCTGGGCACTCCAAGTCCTACTCTCAAGATTTTGTTTTGGAGGGACTCCAGGGGGAACTGTCTAGCCATATCCCAAATTTCTGCACCAAACAACAGCTGGGGAATCAATTTCCCCTTGAGAAGTTTGAGCAGAGGCGCCAACTGCCTCCCTCCCTTGGAGCTCCAGAATTTTAACAAACCAACTACCGTTTGTGCTCCTCTTGTCTTTACAGCCTCCAGATGACTCTTCCAACTACCACTGCTTCTAAACAGGATTCCCAGGTACCTATACAAGGTGACCTGGCTTATATAATAAAGGCCCAAAGTCCAGACATGTTCCCTTGGCCTTCTAGAGAAGACCACACTCTTAGTCTTATCTCTGTTAATTGTTAGGTGGTTTTCTTTACAGTAATCATTTACTCTAACTAACTGACGTGTCATGCCCACCTTTGATGTTGACAGAATGGTCATATCATCCGCATATAAGAGGATATGCACTGGGCGACCACTAACAGCAGACGGGTGCCCCTCCTGCCCCGCCAAACATCCCACTATATCATTAATGAATAGGGTGAGAAGCAGGGGAGCCAGCACACATCCCTGCTTAACACCATTTGTTGCAAGCATGGGGGGGAGGTTCTATGCAGAAGTTCAAAGAGCCAGATGTTTAAGATCTGGGTGAGTGATTTAGACACACAGAAAGTTCAGGAAGTAACAGCAAACATGCAGGAGAAATGTGTGTGTAAAAACACCCATTGACTAATTGGTCAACAAATGAAAGCCCATTAGGGGGGAAAGAGTTAGGGAGGAATTCCAAAATGTCTTTATTTTCAAGGTCTCTATTGTTCAGATACAGTTTGTTCCCAGTCAGAGTGGATATTTAGCCTTGGTAGCCCATTACAGATGTCCTTCCCTGGCCCCAGCCTGGGAAAAGCATTTACAGTTCTGAATACATTGGATAAATTCCAGGCATCCAGAATCATCTCTGTTTAAGATACTGTATTCCATTCAAATCCATCAACACATAATATTAAAAATATTACAAATATTTCACCATTTAAACAGTATAAACAAAATCAATATATAGAAAACATGTTGTTTTCATAATTAATTTGTGAAAGATTTGTGTTCAGAGCAACAGCTTTATACTGTATTCAAGGTTCTTTGCAAATGGATTTCTCCTCTACTGGGAACTTGACCTGCAAGGTCCAGGCTATCTGTTACTGCACAGTAAGGGTGGTGGCACTGTTGTCAGAAGCACGACACTGCCATTAGAAGAAAGGATAAAAACATTTCCCATGTATTTATCATCTTTCACCTTAAGGATCCTAAAGCCTTTGACAGAACCATTAACACTGTACTAATCATTGAAAGGCAGCCACCATTAGTGTGGAAAGCAGCAATTGTTTAATAATGCATTCAAAGATGACTGAGCATCTTATGCAGTTGAAACTTCAAGGATAGGTGGGGTGTTATTAAGTAAAACTGTAATCTGACCAGGTTATTTCCACTTTCGCAAAAACTGCAATGACATGTTTCATGATAGACACCCACCCACACCTCCCAAAGTGGTCAGTAACGAAGGATGTCTTTAAACAAGATGTGACCATGCATGGCCACCAGGAGCCACTCATACGACCACGTGTCTGAAGGTGGTGCAGGGAAATGCACACTCCTGAGAGTCATGCAGGACCCACTCATGGCGCACTATCGAGAAGATACATGGCAACAGGTGTCCATGTATCCCATGCCCGTATAAACTGGGGCGGCCACCCATGCCAGCAGACAGGTCTGCCACTCATAGCTGCTTTGGGTGGGGGACACAGCCTTTGCAAGTCACAGAAACTGACCACGAGTGCTGGGGGGCCAAGGTTCCCCAGCACTCACTCCCGGGGCATGTCAATTTCAAAGGCCAGCCCAGCATGCTTCCCCCTCCCCCATGGTCCATGGCAGGTGGACTGTGAGACAGCTACTGGGAGCTGCTCATGAACAGAATCCCTCCCCATCCACTCCACCTGAGTGGCTGCTCCACAGCTGTGCCACTCAGCGGCCACAGACCCCTTCTCCCCCCACCCCAGCCTTGCTCATTTCAAAACATCCTAAGACTCTGCCCCTCAAAGTGCTCTATCAGCATAAGCTCCATTCCTTTCAACAGGCAGAGTGCTCCCTTTAAGCAGGGACCCGAGTTCACTGCACCAAAAAATCTTAAATTCTGCAACCAGTGAAGCCAAATTCTGCAAATTCACCACGAGCATTAATATTTGCATAATTAACTTGATTTGCATAACTATGCATGCTGGGAAGCAAATTTGCAACAGGTTTGACATAGAATCACAACTTTGCTAATCAAACACGACTCACATCCTCTGGAATTTCAGCACCCCAGAATTCCCACCTCATATTAAAACCCCAGACCTCCCTCACCCAAACATAGGGCCTTCAGATCCCACCTACCCGCAATTCATCTCCCAGGGGCCTTTTACCCTCGGGTCATGGTCACACCTCCCGGATAGACTTCAGCTGCAGCAGCAGTTTTAGTTTAGGGTCAGGCAACAAGTTTATGCCTGAGCCAGGATTTAAAGATCCTGCAGACAGCCCCCACTGCAGTGTCACTGCAATTTCAGCCTGGCACTGCGAGGACTGGCTGATTCTGCAAAAATCACTGCAAATTGTAGCAATGCAGTCAACACGGGTTCCTGCCTTTAAGGGAACCTTTTTCCTTTCATAGGCCACTTATGTATTTAGTAAATAAATGCCTATGAGCCAGATAGGTTTTAAGGTAGTGTTGCCACCTATGTATATTTTCCCAGGCCACTTATGAAACATACATGTTTCAGGGCCTGCATTGGTGCCAATGCAGGCCCTGCAACATGTATGTTTCATAAATGGCCTGGAAAAATACACATAGGTGGCAACCCTATGTTAAGGGGCCGGGGGGAGGAGTGTAGGGGAGGAGGTGAAGGAGGGGCTGTGGAGATGTACACAGAACAGGGGGAAAGAAGGGAGAGCCTGAAGGAGGATAAATGCCCACAGGCCAGATGGGTGTTGGTAAGAAAACGAAACAGAGGAGCTGAAGAAGGATGCTCAGAAGAAAGAAGTGAAGTTGATGCTGAGAGGAGGAGAGACAGACTGGGCCGATTCTGTGAATTCATATAACAAAAGACTGTGAGCAGAACTAGGGATGCGTGAACAGAACGCCGTTTGGATGTTTGGACGTTTGGTCGTTCGGTTCAAAACCCGAGTTCGGGTTCTGCTGTTTGGTTCAGCCGAACTCCGCCGAACATCCGAAAATAGCGCCATCGATACCGAAACCGAAACCAAAGATTTTTTTAGTATCAGTATTTTTGGCCCTGAAACCACCCCTGGTGCCAGGAAGTCTGCTCCTCAGCTGCCTTCCCCTTTCAGTCACGTTTTTCCCGCCCAAAGTCACGTTTTTCCCACCCCTAAACTCATCTGAACTTTTCCAAACTGTTCGGAAGTTCGAGCGTTCGGTTCGGTCGTTCAAACAGGCCGAGTTCGGGCCGAACTCCGAACTTCCGAACCGCATTCGCACATCCCTAAGCAGAACTAGTCTGCAGGCCTGGGGTTTCCCATCCCTGCTTTAAGGCATTAATAGTACTGAGGTGCATTTAGGCATTCACTAGACCCTATCCTATGTTTCTTGCAATAAAAAATTGCAATGCAGCTCAAGATGGAATAGCATCAAAACCCACTTTGTTTTCAGGAAGTGGGACCATAACTTGCCAGCCTTTGAAGGGGCATAAACCGGGGTGGTGGTGGGTGCTATGCCCCCATTCAAGTCCATTAGTTCTTCTCCTCTTTCTGTTTGCTTTTGCCATCCTCCTAGTTGTGCCCCCCAGAAAAGTCCCCACCCCACCCCATTTCAGAGACCTTGGCTATGCCACTGAGTCTCTGTCACTTTCACTAGACAGCTTCAAAATATATTATATGTAAATGGTTTCCAAATCAGCCTTCTAAACGCTCCTATAGATACAATACCCAGTGACACCCTTGGAAGCTGTACTGGCTTCTATCCAGGATGAATTTGGCCTAGTGTCTGTATGGAACTGTGATTCTCACAACAGTTGCTCGCTCTGTCTTAACCAGCATTTGCCATCCTTGAACTATAGCTGAAATAAATAGTGCATTTGCTACCCAGGATACATGTCGAGGCATGCAGGCTCCCCTTGGCTACCTAACTACTTGGGAAGGTGCCCCAGCCCCAGAGTAATAAAAAGCCCATCCTTTCCCTGCTTACCTGGGATCTGGGATGTGTTTGTGCGTGGCAGTAATGATAAGGAGGCAATATTTTATACTGGTCTCTCTCATACAATGGTAGTCTATTTCATTACTCACATCCTTCACTTTCTTTAATCTTCCTAGGCACATCCAATATTTTCCCGCTTAGTCAAGTTATTCTACATTTTAACACACAAAGATTTTCCATAGGTTTCAAACTTTTGCATGTACTAAGTGCCAGTGCATTTGATACCATGGTCATCAGTGTAAAAGTTCCCTTCCATGAGCCAAGGTGACCAGGATTTTAACTAGCGATGCACATGTCAATTTTCACAAGCACTTAGAGTGGCCCAAGATATTGGGTGTTTTTACACACACATTTCTCCTGCATGTTTACTGTTACATCCTGAACTTTCTGTGTGTCTAAATCACTCACTCAGATCTTAAACATATGGATCTTTGAACTTCTGCGTGAAACTTCTCCCAGAACTTTTGTGTGTAAAAGCTTCTCCTGGTTAACTGCTTTGCTCCAGGCAGCTGTGGTCACTTGGTTTCCATGGCAGCCTGTCATCGTGGCCTACTAAGTACAAGTGGTACACCATTTAACTATTGTATATCTTCAAATCTTCAGTGTTATAAAAACATTATTTAAATAGTTACCCAGTAACCTAGATTTTCTATAGGTCACTGACAATGGCATATCATTTACTATGGTCTTTTCCATCCTTCTCAAGAGAATGTCCTTGCTCAAGTTGATTGATTGCATATTTAACTTTATTGGAAAGAATGCTTTCTTATGTGTGTCAGAAAACTAATTTCTTCAATTATTTCTATATCAGTGTCATTCTCCTCTTGTATAACTGTCACAGACTACAATAAGCCTTCTAATATTACTTATTATCAACTCCAAGCATAGTTAACTTGATTCTCTCTCCTATTTAATGAAAATTGTCTTGGGTTCACTTTGACTGACATATTTTCCAGCACTGAGTGATACACTGTTTTGCAGAATTTGTTCAGGATTAATTTCTATTTTTGTTAGCCATTGTCTATGAGTTTGTTTTGCTTTTGTATTGTCTTCTATTTAATATGCTGTGATTTGTGCAATATCTTAGCTAGAGCTGAAACGAGCACTTGCAAAAATGGGTATACCCAATGAATTTCCAGTAAGCAAATTGGCTCGACAACAGTACTGATTGGTATCTGATTGTAACCCAACTTGGGTACCCAACGTCCCAGAATGTCGACTTCCGTACTGATATTTTAACTTTCAACACCCGTGTACTGATTTTCCATCCCAGAAAGTTGACTTCTGGTTCTGAAAAGTCAACTTCTGGTCCTGATTTTTGATTTTTCAACCCAATAAACTGATTGGTAAAACTGCACCGGAAGTTACCGATCGGTACTTGAGTAATGCATTAGGTACCTGATTCAGTACCTGAAAATACTGGTATTTCCCATAGGTACTAGATTAAGTACCCATTTCAGTTCTCAATGGGATTTAAATTAGATTAATCAAATTGGAAGTCTTAGTTTCTTCCTCTCTCTACTCATTGGTTATCTGTGATATCGATTTTCTCTACTTCCCAAAGCTCCAGCTGGGGCCTATGGGAACTAAATGAGTTCCTTAATCATCTCTTTGCAAACCAGGAGTGGTACCACTTAAAAGCTAACCGGTATGACATAAAACACATTGGTGGATTTCTTACAGTACTGTGTGCTCTTTACTTAATTCTCTTTACATATAATATGTATAATTATTATAATTAATATCTTTATGAGTAAACCAATCAAAAACTAGCCTTGACTTGGGGATAGCAGTTATTTTTCCCGGTTTGAAAGATTTCAGTTAGCACTTGGGGTACACTCACATGAGTGTCTTCTTCTTCCACATTTTTAATGCCCAGCTGGAGAAAACATTTGTGCCTTATCATTTTTCACATTTTTTTTCCTCCTCTGTAAATTTTGCCTTGTGTATTGCTATAGCCACTGCTGGCAATCCCATAAAGCGGCATGATTTGGTGCATTGTAGGGCACTTGTTATGCATGATGCAGACTAAAGCAGGAAGGGTCTCTTCCCACACTTTAAGAAATGGGGAGGGAGGAAGGAATTAGCACTTGTGGGTTATTTGTGAGTCAGAAGTGAGGCATCTCGCAAACTATTCAATTTACACAGGGCACAAATCCTCCTCCCTTAAAGTCAACTGCAAAACTCCCATTGATGTTAATGACAGAGGATTGTCCTGAGAGTTGCCAAAAAAAAAAAAAAGTTGAGGAAAGTGGTTTTACCAGAGGTTGTTTGGTTTTTTTTGTCTTGTGAAAAGGCACTCTTAAGGTGCAACAATGTCCTTATTGAAGTCAATGGCTCAGCTTCCGTTGGCTTTAGTGTCTAAGGATTGTACCCTTTATCTCATTAGCTTTCTTTATCAAAAGACACTCTTATGTTGTTTCAGTTTTCATTCCTACCTCACTTTCAGAGAGACAGACTATATCTTTTAACTTTATCTCATTTGACATGATAAAAATATTAGGAGCCCTAGATCATGATTCTCAAATGCAAGGGATACTTTTAAACAAATGAACAAGGTAAGACTTCTGCCAGCATACTGATTTTCAAATGCCTTGTCAAATAACAAAAGTCCCATCAGTAATGCCACGATTGCTATATCTCCTATTTCTGGTGCAGACACTTGCACAACATAGATGCCGTTTTCTTCCACGAGTGGGATTGCATTATCTCTTTACTCTATTTCTGTTGAGAATATCAGTCATGTTATTCCTTGCCAAGCTCTTTTGGAGATTTCCAGGAACAAAAGGCACAGCAACCTTCCTGCTTTGTAAATCTTGGCACCTCCTTCCTCCAGATTTATTGAGAAAACTGATCTTGACAGGGGAATTTTGTGCATAACTCATATCAGATAGTCATTAAAAGTGCAGGATTATCAGATGCATTGACATCTTGTAGTAGAAATGGAAAAGGTGCAGAGGAAGACAACAAAAATGATCAAGGGTATATGGAACAGCTTCTGTACAAGGAGAGACTTGATAGGTTAGTACTCTTCAGTTTGGAGAGGAAACAACTGAGAAGTAATATGATAGAAGTTTATAAAATCATGAGTGGAGTGGAATGAGTAACTGGAAAGTAGTTATTTACCCTAGTCATGTACCCTAGTAGGGGACATGAAACTAACTGGCAGCAGATTTTAAAAGTTGTTTTTTCACTCATCTCACTTGTGGAACTTGTTGCCAGAGAATGTGGCAAAGGCCTGTAACATCACTGGGTTTAAAAAAGGATTGAATAAGTTCTTGGAGGATAGGTTCTTTAACAGCTATTACCCAAATAGGTCAGAGGATGTAACCTATGAATGTTGGGAGCTGGGACTGAACAACAGGGAATGGATCACCCCATTGTGACCTGTTGGGTACCTCTCTGAAATGACCAAGAATGGCCGCTGTCAGAGACAGGATGCTAGGTTTGATGGACCACTGGTCTAACCCAGTATGGCACTTATGATGTTCTTAATGTTGGTTTCCAAAACTCTGCAGCAGCTTCTCTCAAAATGGTGTTCTCTAAATGAAGTCAACAGATTAGAGTCATAGGATGAAACAAACGAGACAGTAGGCCACAGTAGCCCATGAGTCACCTGCTCATCAATTTGGTGGCCGTCAGATGTTCACCCATTTCCGCCTTGGGGCAGCTGTCAGCTACTCCAGGGCATGTCATCCAGAGAAGATTGGCGATGTGGTGCAGACGAAGGCTTACCCAACTGGGCTAATCTAGGCCAATGTGCTCCCTCCCATCTGGTTAGGCCCCACCCAGACCAGCCGTAAGGCTAGGTGCAAGGATCGGAACCGGAGGAGCATTCTCACCCTGGCCATCAAACAGCTGATCAGGGGGACAGGCCTGAAGGATCACATTTGCCCAGTCTGCCAAACAGCTGATTGGGGGGCTGGAGGAACAAGGAAGTATACTGTCCCTGGGCTCCAAACAGCTGATTTGGAGGGTCCAGAGGAACACACTCGACTGGACCAGGTGAGTGCCTAACAGCTGATCAGAGGGACAGGCTGGAGGAGCACTCCTCTGAGTCCCCCCAATCAGGTGTTTGGCAGCAGCTCCTCCTGCTGGCCCACCTGTGCTGGGCATCAGGGATCCAGGAGTCCTGTCCCATGTGGACAACTTATTGGCCAACCTGTGGCATAGAGGAACTTGTGAGGGCAGCCACCCTGCTCAGAGTTCCCACAGGGGAGGCTGCTCATTTGAACTGCCCTCCCTGCAGGCCCAAAGTGAGGCAGCTGTGGTGACCTTTCCTTGGGGATCTGTCTCGCCCCTGTTACACACACATAACCACATATCACGAGAGAGTTTCCACATATCAGTTTGCCTTCCAGCCTCGAGATTTGTCAGTTTCACTATGGGATGGGGGAGGGGAGAGGAGGAGATTGCTATGTAGACCCAAACAATCAGTGAAGCATTTCCTTTTCTCCCCCAAGCTTTGTCAGATTCACAGGGTGTAGAAGGAGAAATTGCTTCATAGCCCTCCAGTCAGTGGAGCATCTCCCTTGCTGCCCTGAACTTTGTCAGTTTCATAGCGGGTGAAGGGGAGATTGCTTTGCAGAAAGGAACAACCAGCAGAGTGTTTCCCTTGCTGCTTCAAGCTTTATCAGTTTCGCTGGGGAGAGGGGGGAGAGTGAAGGGGAAAGTAGCTTTGTAGATCCCAGCAGCCAGCGGAGCATTTCCCTTCCAGCCCTGAGCTTTGTCAGTTTCAGGGGACACGGGGGGAAATTACTTTGCAGACCCCAATAGCCAGTGGAGCATTGAAGCCATGAGAGATGATGGGAAAACGGCTTTCGTCACCCCAGTCCCAAAGCAGTACCTCAAAATATCAGAATTTAAAACTATGCAACTGAATTTTATAAACTAATGCAGGAAAAAAGAAGTCAAACTTGAACTCCAAACTGTCTCTGCATATCTGTGTAGTCCTCACAGAAAATTTCCAGAATACCCTTCTCCCTGCAAATGGTGGGAGAGGGCTCTTTGTCATGACCTCCCCCCACCCCTTTTGGAGGAAGAGACAGGAGCATGGTGTGTGGGACAGGCCCCTGCTGTATTGGCACAGCATAGGTATGGGGCCAGTCACCTGGCAAGCAGGTTCAGCACCGGGGGGGAGGTCACTTGGGTGGAACCCACTCAGTGTCTAATTTAAACTCCTGCTCCCCCCTCCTCCCCCCCCCCCCACTATCTCTTGGCTAGTTGGAGCACAAAGAAAGTTACAAAGGGGGTGGGAGGTTTTGCTTCTAAAATTCAAACTGCTATAACTCAATTCTTTCTCAGCCAATTTGCTTGAAATGCAGAATTCAAATATGCAAATTCAAATATAGAGACATATTCCACACCTCATGCAAGCAATCCTCCATACCAAATTTCACATCGATTGGACAAATCATTCTGATTTCATTAGTAGAATGTTCATGATTTTAATGCTGCAATGCAGCTGCCTCAACTATAGAGCCACTCCAACAGCTTTATGATGGAAACAAAATTACAGAATCCTAGGGTTGGAAGAGACTTCAGGGATCATCAAGTCCAACCTCCTGATCCAAAGCAAGATACCCTTATACCAGAGGTGGGTAAACTCTGGCTTGAGAGGGTCTTGGGCAGAGATGGTCATAGACCCTGTGCTGCCTTAATGCTCGTGTGTCTTCCTTAGTTGTCCTGTGTCTTACTTCATTACACTCGAGTCTCAGCAGTCAGGACTGCAGAGCTCCAGTTTCGCAAGCAAATCATGAAGCAGGAGAATCTTTTGTGTATGTGCATCTTGTAGCTCTTGGCCATATGAAGATCTTGGAATCAGGGACGGCTCTCCCTGCAGGATATTATGGGCGGTGCCCCCCAAAGCCCTGCGGGGGCACCGCTGAGGCTTCAACAATTTAAAACAACAACAACAACAACAAAAAACGTGCCGCCGTTATGACAGCGACAGCAGCCTCTGAGCTGCTGTAGAGGCTGCTGTAGCTGTCACTGAACTTAAGTTCTGAACCAGTTCTCCCTTTGGGGACTCACCCACTCCGCTGGAAGAGGGAGTGGGTCCCCAAAGGGACAAAAAGGTTCAGCTGCTCAGCCGCCCAAAGCGTTTTCCTATGGAAAACACTATTTGGGCGGCTGAACTCCTCTGTCCACAGCACATATGGGACTGTGGAAGGAGGGGCTACAGTCTTCCATTGCTCTCAATGGGCGCAATGGAAGATCTCGCCAGGGCGGTCGCGCTGACCGCCCTGGTGAGATAGCTTCTTGGCTTGGGGGACAGGATGGGGGAGCAACGCGCATGCGTGCTTCCTCCCTGCCGCAGTCCCCCGATAGATAGGAGTCACGTCACGTACTTCTGCTCCCGCTGCCTGCCATTCACAACAGAGTGAGACTGAGAAAGCAGGTAAGCTTAAGTTAGCTGACCCTTCCCTCCTCCCCCACCCTGTACCCAACCTGCCCACCCCCAGGGGGGGATGGGTGTGGAGGGGGGTCCCCCTCCCCCATCCCTCCCTCCCTCATCACCCCTAGGCTGAGCCTGTTTCCCCCCCCCCTGCATCCCCCCCCACCCTGCTGCATCCCCACCCCTAGGATGTTCCCCCCC
>QEPC01000531.1:2992468-3035037 GCA_003113815.1 Sphenodon punctatus
GGAGCTTTAGCCACGGACGAGCGGCAGTTCCAGAGGGAGCAGGAAAAAGGCAATTGGTGTTTGGGAAGGCAGGGGATGCGGATGAGGTTGGGGGATGGGGAACGGCCGGGTTTGGGCCTAGGGGGAATGGGTAAGGGGGGATGAGGGTGGGGAGGGGGGATGGGCGTGGGTGAGGATAAGGGGTAGGTTGGCTGGAGAAAGGCTGCTGGTGAAGGGAGAGGGAGAAGGAGGGGGTGCGTGAGAGCGGCTAGAAGGAGGGAGGTGATAGAGGACGAGGAGGCAAGGGAGGTATAGGGAGGCATCGTAGGTATTACCTGTTCAGTATCGGGGGGCAGCCAGGCCTGCAGGAGCTGTGTGAGCGCGGGTGCTGTCAGGGGGGTGGCCCCTCGTTGTCCTCGCTCCGGCCTCACAACGGCCACAAAACGGCCAGGGCCCTTTTGTCGACGCCCTTCACCCTTCATTCATACAAGTTGCACAAGATGGGAAGAAAGAGCCAAACTTGAGATGACTGGAGTGGATAAGAGTCTTGCCACTAACTTTTATAGGAGCAGGCTTCCCTCCCATTCAGCAGCCATACCTGTGGGAAATAAAGAACAGCAATTGTGATGTTTCTCCAGTATGTAGCACTTTGATTGGAAAGGCTGCAGGTCAACATACTTTCAGATGCAAATACTAGTTAATGACAGTCTCCTTTCATTCATACAAGATCTGTTGTTGGCATCAGCACAGTGCCGTATAATGTTTCATCATTGGCATTTATTATCAAATGGGATATTCTGTTTGGTTAACAACAATGAAGGAAAAAAGAACAAAATTTCTTTTTTCAGGATGATAACATCAAGAGCCATGTTATTGGTTTTGCATTTAGCGTTCGTTAGTTTGAATCTCCAGCAATATAATAAAGCTATCATTAAATTCTCCAAGGTCCTAAATCAACATTTTTTACAGTGCACAGCTAAGAAAGCTATTTCTATTGCTTCACTGATATTTTGAACTCACTTAATGAGATTTAAAAGCAGACCCTGAAATAATCACAAAAAGAGGACTGCTCTTGATCTTTGTAAACAAGCCAGATATTTTCCTAAGAGTGTGTGCTTCCCGATGCTTCAGGGTAACTATTACAGAAATCTCAAATGATTTCTCTAAAAATGTGGATTTGCAGCCTTCACTACAAGAGGAAAATCAGAAGCAAAGGGAATCATGTTCCGGGTGACTGTCCTCTCTCATGAATCAGGAAATCCCATTTGCAGGGGGTTAGTTGAAAAAGTAGAGGATTTTGATTGCTCCCAACACTCTGGAGTGGCAATGCTTTGCTATGGATAGGGTCACCAGAATAAGTTATGTAGAATTTTTAATGGCAATTCACCACCATAAAAAATCAGAAATGACAAATTTCAATAAATTCGGGATCATAAACTTCAAGCTAGTAAAAGTCTATGACTATTATAATAAGCAGTAATGCTTAGTATATTTCCCAAGTACTATGCAAATATAAAAGCTAATTAATCCTCACAACACTCCTGTGAGGTAGGCAAGCAAGTAGCATTTCCATTTTTGAGATGAGGAAGCGGAAACAGAATAATATTATTTGCCCAAGGCAATGTGAAAGCAAGCCAGTAGCAGATGATGATCGAGGAACAGAGGTTTAAGAGCCTGTGTGTCTCTTGAGACCATCTTGTTTTCCTCACAGACTTAAGTCCTGCTGAAGACTGAATTCGGATGGTGCTCCATCTGTAGGATTTGGCTTTCCATTATCAAGATGGGGTCCTTTCTTCAAACTAATAAAATTATTCTGTATTCTGGGAACAGGGCTCATTTTGAAACCCAATGAGAACTATGATGCTGGCTTCAAAATCAGATCAAAGTGGGAACACTATTTATCTGTCCTCCAAAACAATCACTTCCCTAGTCACAATTTGATTTCTCTACCTTGTACGCTTTTTCACTTTTTTCCTGTACTAATATTCTACCCGGGAGGGAGAGGGGGGGCTAGCTAGTAGAGGAGAGGTATAATGGGAGAAACCAAATGATGCTTGTGTCAGTATCATCCTTGACCTGCACATGACAACCATGTTAACTGGTGACATACTTTTTAATATATCAATTTGCTCTAAAATCTCTTCTTTTGACTTAGTATGTGTGACAGTGGGCTTGGGTAAGTACTTGTAGGACTAGGCCAAAGTGGGATCAACCACTGCCACTAAGTCACCAGTGCCTTAGAGAGGCTGCGGGGGATGATGGAGTCAGCAACCAAGGGTTATGGGAGGCACAGAGCTAATAACCCAGGCACAGAATCAGGGTGGCAATATAGATGATGGAGTCAGCAATTGTAGGGTTAAGCTGTGGCCCAGGATAAAAACAACATGTGACAGGGTGTGTTGACCAGGACTTAAGAATGAGGACACAAGGCCAGTTAGTCTTATCTTGGAGACAGCAGGGTGAGGAACTCCTAGAGCTGACTGGAGCTATCCTGCTGGGGAGGTAGGCGGAAGCTTGACCCTACCCAGAGAAAAGACAACGTGGTTCAGGATGGCCCTGAGGGGCAGGGCCTTTGCCCAGTGAGGGCCTTAAAATCTCAGGGCAGTCTGCCAGGAGGCAAAGAGCCCAGAAGAGGAAGATCCAACTCCTGGGGACAAGGGGACCCTGAGGAAGAAGAACTAGGGGTGCTTTTAAATGATCCCGCTCACAAGCGGGATCATTTAATCTACTGCATCTCCCCCCCGCCTTCCTCTTTAGGACGGATCTGATGTTCAGAAGAGCATCAGACCCGTCTCAGAGACAATGTGCGCATGCGCATTCTTCTGTGCGTGCGCACTCTAAAATGGGGCCCGGAAGTGCGGCTTAAAGCCGGCACATCGGGGATCTGTATCATAGGGGGCAGGATTACCGGGCCACTCTAACGCGGGGAAGATCCGGCTTCAAAGCAGGGTAAACGTTTAAACGATCACAAAGAAAGGCGACTGATCAAAGGATCAGTCGCCTTTCTTGTCTCATTTAAAAACGCCCTAAGAGTCCCTAGCTACAGGTGGGACAACCCCCTTGAGTCTTAGTGAGAGTATAAGCCAAAGGAGGAACAGTTGGTACCACACCTGAAGTTAGCAGGCAGCATACCAGCAGCCCAGCCAAAAAGGACTAGGTCAGCATTTACTGGTGAGGCCCAGAGGAAGATGGGCCTAGTAAGCTGTAGAAAGAGGAGGGTAAGTGAGAGAACCCCAGAAAGATAAGATACAGGGAGCGATCCTGGATGTGGGACTAGGTACTCTTGATGCAAGGGATAGCATAGCCAAGCCCTAATAAGTTAGGTACCTGAGGGGAGATGGTGAAATGCGGGGTGGGGGGTGCTATATTCAGAGGGAGATGCCCAGGTGGCCAGGCATGTCCAGAGGGAGAGATTCCAGGAAAGCAGAGAGTTGGACTTGGCCTGATGAAATAACAAAGGACAGGAGAAGGCACAGGGGTGAAGTACCCAACCCCACAGCAGAAGTTAGGGCATTACCCAATCCCTCCAGAAATGGAGTAGGAGGATTGGGTTAAGGAAGATGCCCCAACTCCAGAAAGTTTGAGGGAAGTGTGGAGAATACATGGATGGATGCATCCCTCCAGAAGGGGGGGATCATAGACTGTGGCAGGATTCTACCCCGGGGTCCAATTCACTGAAGCTCTGACTGGTCAGGAGAGTGTGTATGTCATTTAGATTATCATGACAGGCTGCCATCCTTATTTATTTAGCTTTTATTGACTTAGTCTTAGTCTTGTAGCTCCAGAGAGTGTGAGGAAAAGACTACTGGCTCCTCAATATAATATCCTATCCAGCTGAGCCGCCTGGCTCCTAACCTTGCAAGGCTCCCATTAACATCACAGGGCTTTCTGAGCCTCACCGGACTCACACACTGTATTCAGAGCCTATTAGCTCTCTGAGGCTAACACTGTCCCAGTGACTCTCGAAGTTCTTTCTGCCCTTCTGACCTATTCCTCAGGGCTTCCATTCATCTTCCCAGGCTTTCAGTCTCTCAGCCTTCCTCTGGTTTGCGGCACAACTGCTACTCACAGTCCTTCCTGATCTGCAGTGTCCCAGCACTCAGCTCCAGGCCGGTCCTGCTCACCCCATCCGCCAGCATACCCCAGCTGCTTCCTTTCAGCTGGCCCAATCACTCTCTCTACCTCTGTTGCCTTGCAGGACACAGAGCCACTTCCAATCTCATCTCCACTATTTTCAAATGCAGTGGCAGCAAGTTTCAACACCCCGCGCTATCACCACCGCTCGACCTCTTATGCCCTTTTCGAATGGGCCACTGTGTATGGGGGGATGCATGGCAGGTGGGTAGTGTGGGGGGAGGGGGGTGCATTCCCACGAACCCACCCACCCACCTCCACCGATCTCCATGCATGGAGAATCCGCCATTGGTGCATGTTGTTCTGTGCCTGGGTGATGGGTGGAGGTGGGTAGAACGCAGGAGTACACATGCACCCCCACCTACTGGCCATGGCATTCCCATGGATGCCTCGGCATTCCCATGGATGCCTCCCCATTCCCCCGTGGCAATCGCATGGACATCCTCCCCCCCCACACACATATGCAAAGGGGGAGGAGGGTCCATGCAAAAAGGCCCTAAAAAGGACCTTATTTATCTGTGGTGAGTGGCTCTCTTACGCCCACTCTGCCACACAAACAATAAGAACTAGCTTGGGGGAAATAGTGAGAATTAGCCCTAAATTAAGACAATTTGGAGGAGTGAGGTGAACCATATGGGCAAGTCCTAGTCACAATGAGGTTGACTTGAGTAAGCGAGGATTGCACCCAGTATGTCCCCAAGAGACATATATCACCTTCCTTATTTTCAGTACAGGTGAGAGAGCTTGCAGAAACACTGATACTTTTTTAAAGAGGTTTTTTTATTTAGTGCTGAAATTGATAATGGGTTTATTTTTCATGGGTACTATTCACATTTTTGAGTAGCCCTTTGGTTAGCCGAACACTATCCGTGACCAAAAAACAGGTACTCGTATCCAGTTTTTCCCATATGCCATTTCATTTCCCCCCACATTTTTTAATCAAGTTGTTTTGGTATTTTGCATGCTTTGATGTTTTTATTACATCCTTTTTTTGGCAACTGTGCATACAGATTAGTGTAAGTATTGCTGAAATGGAATAACCAATATGAAAAAACCAAAATCAAGTAACCAAAACAGAGATGTGAAAGAATGTGAGTGGGTGTCATTTACTACTTGAACCGCTGTTTTCAGTTTGGGTAATGCAGATTTGACTGGTTTACCTGTTTTTTCTGGGCTGGTTGTTTTTTTTCTCCAAAAATTGTATCTTTTTTTCTTTTTTTTTAGATTAACTTTTTAAGTTTGGAACTATGCATAGTAGACACAAATTGAATGCTTATGTCATCTTCAAAAATATAACAGATGGTATTCAGTGCTCTTGATCATCATTTCTCAGAAACAAGAAATGACATGGATGGCCTATCCTGAATAAACTTGAAAGAAGAAAGCAACCTACTAGAAAAGAAAACTGAGAAAAAGAAACAAAAGGAAGAGCTGAAAGGTGAGAGGAGAGAAGACAGGGGAGAGATTAAATCACCAAAATTCTACTCAGTAATTTCTGAAGTCACCACGTATGATTGAGAACATATCCAAGGTGTTTCTGTTGCAGAATAAGTTTTCCCTGATGGCCAACTCCACAATGTTGGCTCACTAGTCTTTATTGTTAGGCATTTTTTAATTTTTCATTTCTGGAGGACCAGCATTTTAGCTACAATCAATATTCTGTTTTTAGCTCTACTTTTATACAAGTCATCAGATGCATCCTCTAGGTTTTCAGGAAGCTTGGTTTTCCTCTGACACTCTGAAATACACCTCTTCAATTTGCACCCGATATCAGCAGGAGATGGGTCATATTTTAAAGAAAGTAACTATCTGCAGGGTCGATCCATTCTAGCATAGCTGCCTACTGCTTAATCAGATATGTACACATGAGCTCCATATGTGAGGCATCACACCACTCAGCTTCTTGCCAGAGGGTCACGATTAGCCACTACTAACAAATAGAGGAGAGAAAATCCCACAGCGTGAAACCCTGTCTTGGGAGGAATCTTAAGGTGAAAACAGACATGACGCTAACCACCCTTTAACCACCCTTGGTGGTTATTTATGCATGTCTCAGGGCTGTATTGGTGCCCTATGCAGCCCTGAAACATGCATAAATGACCACCAAGGGTGGTTAGTGTTATGTCTGTTTTCACTCTTAACTACCTCTGTCAAATGCCTTAGAGAGAGAGATATCTCTTTTTTTTAAAAAATTCCCTAGCAACACTGCATTCTTTGTCAGATCAGCAATGTCTCAATGATTTGAACTGAAAAATGTTATATTTGCAGAGCCATCATGTGCAATCTGTCCAAACACTCTCTGTAGCACTGGGCATCTGAACACTCAGTGTTAAGTATTACCGGGTTCAAATGCAAAAATTTATTTAATTTAAGTAAGTTGTTAAGGAGGGGAACCCCACACAGATCCTGAAAATAACTGGGGGAGGGGATTCAGCTCTCAGAGCCCAACATCAGAGCTTGACATTGGCGGGTCTAGAACCCAGATACCCTGTTGTTCCTAGCCACCTAGGAAGATTAAAATATAAATGTTCTGGTGCAACTCAAGTTCTGCACTTTTCCCCAGAGACTTCCTAAGCATTGCCCCTGACTGGATGTGGGGCTCTGCCGCATGATTAGCTGGAAGGTCCTATAAATATTTCCTGGACCATGGACCAACCTTGAGTTCTGAGCTTCCAGGGAGAGAGAGAGAGAGTTTGATAGCTGTAGGACTTGCCTCACTACCACACATCTCACCTCGCTCCCTTTTGCCTCTCGACAGCATTATTGGTTCTGACTCTTTCCACATAGGCCCTTTTCACACAGACGTTCTAACACTGATAAAATGGGTGTTACATTTTATTATACATGTTGCAGGGCACCCATACAGCACACCTGCAGCCCTGCAACATGTATAATAAAATGTAACACCCATTTTATGAGTGTTAGAACATCTGTGTGAAAAGGGCCATAGTTGCCCATGCTGTTGGCTCACCCCTTGGACTTGACACTGGGATACGGTAACCCAGGATTTGACTCATAAGCAGGGCACTAGTGACAGTCTACTCTACTCTTGGCTTCCTAACACCTCTATAGTTTTTAAAGGTTTAGGGGGTCTCCTTGTAAAACCTAGAGAGAGGGGGTATTTTCAGATGTTACAAGATCACAGTCAACCACAGTGAATCTGCACAGGGTAAAAGTGATTCCGTAACGTCTGATGGGGGGAATGGAAGTTCCCCCCCAGATGTTCACCCCTGTGAATCACGGGGGGGAATCAGATTCACCGTGCGATTGGAGGTCCTGCCTGGACCATCCCCGATCACGTGGTGAATGAGATTCCCCCCCCCCCGTGATGAAGGGGACAGTAACGTCTGTCCCCTGACCACGGGCTGGATTCCTGCCCATGATCAATGCCGGGGGGGCCGCCGGGCGCTGCAGCTGCACTGGCCGTGGCGCCTGCCCATCTCCTGGTGGGTGGGTGGCCAGGGCAGCATGGGGGGCAGGTTGTGCAGCTGCACATTGCGCCGCACAGCCCCGCCCTCTCCCCAGATTCCCCACCGGGATTGGCCACCGCGTCTGTTAGCCCGTGATGCGGTGGCCCCGGCAAGGAATCAAAGGGTTGTTTCTGTGCCAGGGCCAATTGGCCCCATCACGTCTGAAAATACCCAGGGTTGGTGGGAGAATCCTGAGCCTGCAAAGTTGAGCAAGCTTAGAGGGGAATATGCAAAGATGCAAGACCACTTGTTAGATACTTCTAATGGCTGAGATGTACAGAAATCCACCCAAGAAAGAAGCAGAGCTTTAAGCATGCAAATAATGTATGCAAAAGGGTGAGATGGGGTTGATAGCATCTATTTATTTATATTTCTACCCCACCCTTCCCTGAAGGCGCAGGGCAGCTTACAAGATTAAAAACACAAAATGCATTGAAATCCTTTAAAACCCCACGCCAACCCCTATCACCACTTGTCAAATAGAAAGGTTTTACGTTGCCTCCAGAATATGCTCAGGTTCTGGCTCTGACAGACCTCCAGTAGAAGGGAGTTTCACAATACTGGTGCATCAACTGAAAATTCCCTTCTGCAACCATGTTGTATGAACAAGATTGAAAGGTGGTACCTGCAAGAGAGTGCTCTTGGTTGACCGTGAGGGTCATGGTGGAGTACGGTAAGAAAGGTGGTGTTTCAAATATGTGGGTCCCAGGCCATTTAGAGCTTTAAAGGTCAAAACCAGCACCTTGCGTCCAGAAAGCTATAGGCAGCCAGTGCAGACTGTAAAGTGCAGGTGTAATGTGCTCAAGCTGACCCATCCCTGAAAGGTGCTCGGTCACCATGTTCTGTGCCAGCTGCACCTTAGTTCTGAATAGTCGTCAAGGGAAGCCCCACATAGAGCGCATTGCAATAATCTAGCCTTGAGGTAACGAAGGTATGGATGATGGTGGCCAGATCTGTTACCCGGAGATTCTCCCATGAATTAGCTCCACCAAGGGTCATGGATCTCCACAGGAAAGCATATGTTTCCTCACCAAAAAGTCACAATAGGCAATTATTATGACTAAATACTATAATTTATTGCCCTGCCAAACTGGCTTACACACTACTATAAAAGCACTAAGAAAGCACTATAGAAGCATGCAAAAAGTTATTGATTACAAACATATGTATATATTCTTTAAGAATATAGCTCACAACACAGATACGGACAGGTCCCAAAAGCTGTTCAGGGTCTGTAGGGTCCTGCTGGGGAAGATATGTCAGTTTGCTGCTATGCTGGAGGCTTGATTTAGAATTAAAGAAAAAATAAAATATAGAAAAGGTAAAGAAAAATATAAAACAAAAATTGTCCAGAGGCTGAGGAATGGCTCCTCAACAGGCAAGGAGCACGGAAGCTCCAAAAGGGGAAAAGATAGATAAGCACTTGGGGAACTCTGCCCACCAGACTGAGTAAATTTTTTTTGAAAAGAAACAGTCCCAACTCGGACCAATACAGTGCTTCCCTAAAGAAAAGTAAAGTTTGTAACTGGGGACAAAAATACGGAGAAAAGTAAGAATTGCCCCTTTCTCTGGAAAAAAGGAGGAAAATCCCAACTGGGTACAAATAAAAATAAAAGGAAAAGTAGGAATTGTCCTTTTCTTGGGCAAAAGAGCAGAAAATCCCAACTGGGAATTTTTTATTATTATTTTTTAAATTTTATTTATTTATTCTAACCCATATGGCCTTAACAGTGTTCCAAATCATACACACAAAAAGGAGTATAAATAAAACATCAATAAATCGACCCAATGGCCATATTGCCATGAACCTTTAATTAAAACAGGTAAAAACCTTTAAAGCAAAAACAAGCATATATATATACATATACCATGCAATATATCATCTATTTACAAGGAATAATTTCAATGCTAATGTACTTTGGTATTTCAGAATAGTGGTACCACAAGGAATACCATTGGGAATACCAACAACTGGCTACCGGGGAAAGCCTAATCAAGTGTACTAACCTCAAGGTGATTTCAGAAGTGACGCATTCCAATTCACCACAGTGAATCCCACCCCAGTGTGAACGGATTCACCGCGGGCTGTGGTGACACGTGCGGCCCCAACAGAAGTGACAGGATCGTGACCACCGCCCGACTGGGAATTTAAAATAGCTTTTTAAAAGGTGCAGAATGAGAAAAGAATTAACTTTTAGGGCAAAGAGAGAAATTAAAACAAAAATGGCATTGAAAATAACTTTAAAATTGTGGAAAAATAAGGAAAAACAAGAATAGCTGTTAACCTTAGTAAGTTGGACATGCTAACTGTACTAATCATGGTGTTGGGGTCAAACAGATGCCAATTAAGCCATACATTTTTTTAAAAAAAATAAAAAACTAGGCAGTTAATTTAAAAAGGACAACAGCTGTCTAGAAAAAAACTCACACTATCAAGATTTTGTGGGGAGAAGACAGGAATAGGAATAAAACAAAAGGCAGCAGGGGTCAGTCATATCCCACAATGTTAACACTAGCAACTACACAGGAATAGCAACTGAGTTTTCCACTGGGGTTGCAAGTGTTTACCAAGCAATTACTGATTCTATCTAATTACCTTGGTATTCCTCTGAGATGTCTCCATGAAGTCTGATATCTGCCTTTAGATAGCAACCTTACTGCAAAAAGGTCAATTTAATTTTACTGTTGACTCTTACTGACAGAAGGGTCACTTAGCAAGTAAATGGAGGCAACATTAGCACACTTTGGGTGATTTTACACGTGCCAGCCATGGCGCAGATCACATCTTCATCCCCCTCCAGAATCAGATCGGCCGGTCAACAGATGTGCTGGCTGATTCCAGAGGGGGATCGGGGTGGGGCTGCACAGCGTGATGTGCGCTGCACAGCCCTGCCCCCCATGCTTCCCCGGCCACCTGCCCTCCGGGAGACGGGCGGGCGCAGTGGCCAATTTGGCTTCTGCACCCGATACATCCCAGGGTCTGGCCCATGGCCCAGAATCAGTGGCGGTAACAGACGCTACCGTCCGCCCATTCCGGGCCGTGGGGCAGTAACAGATGTTACGATACCATGAACCCCACCGTGGTGGCCGTGGTACCGTAACATCTGTTGGGCCCAAAAGAGATTCCCACCAGGTGTTCACCCCCGGCGGGAATCCCCTTCACCACGCTTTTGGAGCTCTGGCCACCCGGAGGACTGAAAGTGTGGTCAAAGAGATTCCTGCGCGATGTTCACCCCCAGCAGGAATCTCTTTTGGGCCCAACAGATGTTACGATAACGTGGCCACCACAAGGGGTTCACCATGGTTGACCGTGGTGTTGTAACATCTGAAATTACCCTTTGTATTTCTCTGAGATGGCTCCATGAAGTCTCCTGATCTGCCTTTAGATAACCATCTTACTGCAAACATGTTTTAATGTTAACCCTTACTGTCAAAAGAGTCACTTAGCATGTAAATGGAGGGGTCCAAACGACCCCATATGGCTGATTGGGAAGTATTTTTCAAAACAAACTCTGCAAACTGCTATGATGGAAAAAATAGTGTTAAAGGTTCACAGCAGTAAGGTTATAACTCCCAAAAAATATACAACTCAATTTATGTTTGTAAAGTGGTTCTTTAGCTTGGGGTATAATAGACCCCCCAAAGCATTTGTAGTTATATTTTTGTACACACGAAAATGTCATTAACGAAAACAGACACAATGCTATATTTCTTTCTATTTCCATTTGTTGTGAGAAAAGAAGAAAGGAACAGGTTCTAGTTTAAGTATTTAAATAAATAATAAACATTTATTTATTTTTAACAGTATTTTTGGGGTCTATATTATCTCAGCACCCCTAGGTACATAGTACTTTCAGTTTCCCATGCACTTCAATTGGGGTCAAACTGACTCCCAGCAGCATCAGAATAAAAACCTTGAATTAAAAAAAAAATACAAAGGAGGGGGCATGAAACACCACAGGGCAATCGAGCCCATTATGGTTGACAAAGTACCATATGGAGTGTGGTATGGTAGAAGTTTTAAAAAAAAAGTTTTATTAACTCTTTTGTACCCTCTCGGGTCAGTTAGACCCCGCCTATCGACCTGGGGTTTAAAAGGTGAAAGCTAGTAAAAGTGAAAGGAATGTCTTTTACTAGGATAAAGAGAGAGAGAGAAGTAGCAACTTAAAAATAAAAATAAAGATGATAAAAATAAATGAAATAGCTTAAAAGGTGTAAAAATAAAATAAAATGTCTTTAGCTAAAGCAAAGAATAGAGAAGTAAGTCCCAACTAGGATTAAATAGCTTTACAAATAGAAAAGAAAAGACTTGGGAAAAAGAAATATGAAGAATAAAAGTAAGAGCCCTTCGGGCCTTTGCCTTCTAGTAGGTCTCCATAGCACACAAGATCTCCCAAGAATATCCTGCCATTCTTATAGGATTTCTGAGAGTCTTTCAATATGGTCGCCAGGTGTTCCTCCAATTGTAGGCAAGCAGGTCAGGGTTACCACCAATCAGCATGGTTGATAAGCTTGCCTCTTGCCAAATGACGACACAAATGAAAGATGTTTTGGTTTCCATGTCTCCACGAAGACAGCTCAAGCCATATCTTTTCATAGTTGTTTTGACTTTACCCATTCTCGCTT
The DNA here is from genome assembly GCA_003113815.1 of Sphenodon punctatus. Taxonomy (NCBI): domain Eukaryota; kingdom Metazoa; phylum Chordata; class Lepidosauria; order Sphenodontia; family Sphenodontidae; genus Sphenodon; species Sphenodon punctatus. Next base: position 3,004,678 of record QEPC01000531.1, read on the forward strand.
CTAGGAAACAAGATCATTGCAACCTTTTACCAGCCCTTGTCCTTTGTCCCACTGAAGACTCCAATGAAGTCTATTAGCTTCACGGAGCTCTATGAAACTTAATAGAGTCTATTAGCTTCACTGAAGTTTTATTAAACTACATTAATTCTACATACTTTTGTATAAGGATTCTTTCAGGAAGTTGTTGAAGAACAGAGGCCAGATCTGCCTCTGTTCTACCTACCTTTCAAAGAAATTTTTAAAGCAACACTGACTGCTGATTCTAGAGCAACACTTAATACCTCATTAAGGAACAATTCAAATAAATAATTCCTTATTCACTTGAATGGTTTATTCACGTACAATTTGAAGCTAAACATATGTTGAAATAAACTTTAAATCCACTAATAACATTAATTGGCTTTAAAGTCTTTAATCTTTTAATATGCCTTCTGGATTTAAAATTGTACATTGTCCTTAATTTGTACAAAATTTCTTTACAAAAATACTTTAAAACAATTTGGAATTTACATTGTGAAATGTTGACTAATACTACTCCAACTGACTGCCTTTAAACCACTTATTTAGCTTAAAAATTAAACCTATTTTAGCATAAAAAAATATGACATTAGGAATAAAAAGTTTCCTAATGTACTATCATTTCTAAAATCCATGAGGTGTTGCTGTTTGTTCACCAAAATATTTCTACTAATTTTCTAGTTCATCCTTTGTTTTTAGTACTGTTAACCCAAACAGAGATTTGATTGGAATGTCAGAATAAAAAAAATCCTCTTGAACAGGGTGAAACTAATTTCTCATGTCCCATTGGATTTAAATAAAAGAAATAACAGATATATAAGAAATACAAAAACCATATATTCAAGACTAAAAGTGTGCTCGATTTAACTTCTAACAGAATTCAATAGAGCCTAACAGTGTAAATGAAATATAAAGATCCATGAATTTATACAAATGCTATTTCAAGTGCAAATGTTCTAATATGTAAGTAAGTATGTTTATTACGGGAACCAGCTTTCGCCATGTCCCAATAAACAATAAACAATATATATAATCCTTGTAAAACAATAAACAAACTTGTTTAGATGGTTATATAACCAATATAAGTGCAGTAGACAGAATAGCCAATTAGGTAACATCAGCTGGGTTACTACTAAGTGGCCACCACTTGTCCCCTCCAACAGGAGGGGAACAAAGAAAAAACCATAGTGGGATGCTAATCAACCTTAACACTCCCATAAGGCATTTCCTAATCAACTAGTATGTCGTCACCAGCAACCGCTAGCTCACCCTGCCTAGATTTTAATTGCCAGCCTAACAAAACCTGTGATGGCCTAAATTGCATCCCTATCCACCATCCTCAATAGTATCTTGTAAATTTCACTCTGTTTGACCTCTCCACCCTCTTTTAACAACGGGGATGTTCTAATATGTCACTAGGGGGATTACATTAGCTGACAGAATCATTAACTGATTGTTTAACTTCTAATTTCTTCCAAACTAATTCCTACATATCTAAGTCAGTAAAGTCAAAACAAAATATTATTTTCAGATAATGACCCTTTTCACACAGACACTATAACACGGATAAAATGGGTGTTACATTTTATTATACATGTTGCAGGGTTGCAGCTCTGCTCTATGGGTTCCCTGAAACATGTATAACAAAATGTAACACCCATTTTATCAGTGTTAGAGTATCTGTGTGAAAAGGGTCAATAAGGCAAGGATGTCCTGTTTACTGCTAATTTCTTTACTTTCACTCCAGTAAAGCTAGAACAAGTTAATATTCTAGGGCAAGTGCAGAATTTTTACTGCTAAAGGATGTGACAGGTCATTGAAAGAGATCAGGAAAAAAATGGATTCTACCCTATTCTGGACAGAAAATGGACACTTAAATCTAAATCTATCCATATTTAATAAAAGATGCTTCAACAACCTATTAAAAACAAAGTGGCCACAAATCTGAAATCAAGTTAGGATGGAAAAATAAGTCTCAGATCTATAATGTGAATGCTGAAATAGACCCCATAGGGATTCCTTTCCCAGTTGGGCACTTTCTAGGCCCCTTCCAGGGGCACCAGTTACTGCAAACTGGATGAACAAAAGCAACTGGTGTGAAAGTTGTTAATCATCAAGTGTACAAAAGAAATAAACTGATTTCTAGGCTACAGTTCTGAATTAGAAAGAAAGGGCCTCAGTCTCCTCACAAGATGAAGTTGGTGAAAAATACTCCTGGTCTTCTGCAACCTGATGTTCCAGGCACAGCAAGGGATCCAGAAGCACTCCAAGGCTGCAAATCTGGGTAACAAGAGGAGGCCGAACCCCCTCAATTATGCGGTCCCAGTCCCCTCCAGATTACAAGGTCAGCATATCATCATCACTTCAGTCTTGTCTGGATTCATCTTCAATTAGCTCACCCTCATCCAGTACCCAACAGCAGACAGACACTGAGTAAGCACTGAGACTGCAGAACTTGGGTCAGATGAAAAAGAGAGGTATGATCTAAGGAGGTTCATCAATGGTTTGATATATTGACTATTGATGGTCATGTCTATAGTTTTTCCTAAGAAAGATGAACAGATGTCTTTCCGTGTTTTCACCACCCACAAGTTATTGCAATCAGCTCCACGTTCTTACATGAACACCATAGTGTCTCCTCATGTGCAAACTTGGAGCAATGGATAAGTTGGTGTTCCAGTCTATTTCGATACAGAATATCTCTGCAACCCTGAAATTAAACTCACGTGTAGTTTTACAACTGCGGTCATTTTTTAGATTTATGAAATAATGAATGACCATAACACCCTTTGAAAAACAGTGACAATAGGTTATTGTGACGTTCTTCCAGGTGCTGATATGAAAAATATTTCTGTAGAGTCCCCTCTCCATGTCATATCTGGACCCATTAAAGGGCATACTTTTGTCCAGCTGTGGGAGAATTAAGCATTAAACAATCAACAGGAACTCTTGGTTAGGGAGGAAACTTGATCCTCACATTCTCGTGTTTCTCAATGAGAATCAGGGTTCTCAGCTTGTTCTTGCAAATGAGAATAAGCTGATAACTGCCTGGATTTTTGCTGAGAAAAGCAAGAATTTTGTAAACAGACCTCCCCTGCACTTGCAGACCAAGGAAGGCCCTTTTGCTTACAAACAAATCCTGACTTGCTCACCTGTCTTTCCAAGTCTGGAACTGCTCCAGCTCCTTGGTCTCTCTCCACTCAGCTTCTCTGCAGGGATAGAGGGGCAGCAAGGAAGCGATTTCATTTCAAAGTATGGCTGAAACAGAACTATGCATACGTAAAATGGACACCGGGCCAGGACATCCAGTCTGCGCATGCACAAATGGATGGTTGCACACATGCCAAGAACAAGCTGCCTTTTTTCAAAATGGTGGAGATGCTTCTGACATCAATTTGGAAAAGAGCTAAGTATGTGCAGAATGGATCCAGTGGCCATTTGTGCATGTGCGTTCCTTTGTTGTTGTTTATTAACCAGATATCTCATGAGATTTCATACTGGGACCGAGTTCTTGGTGAGTTCTTGGTCCTGGCACAAACTCTTACAAGATATCTCACAAGATATCTCATGAGAATCAGAAGTTTCATCCTTACGCTTGGTGCTTCTCACTTCCAGACATGCTTTGTTCCCTGAAAGCAGCAGGAGGATTGTATAAATAAAGTTATAGTTTTTTGCAGATAAAATCACTTAGATCCACCACAGTTTTGACGCAACACTTTTAGCACTGGGTGAACCAGAGGCAGTAGAAGCCCCGCCCTGTCCTGTTTTGTGGGATGGATTTCAGAATGTGTCGCCTCAGATGCGGAGGATGCCCTCGGGTCTGTTCGAGCCACTTATTGTGAATTAGACCCATGCCATTGAGCCATTAGGGCCGTTGCTGGCGAGGATTGTCAATGCCTCCCTGGGGGAGGGCAGGGTGCCAGACTGCCTTAAGGAGGCGTTGGTACAGCCCCTGCTCAAGAAACCATCATTGGATGTTGACATCCTGGCCAGCTATCAGCCAATCTCTAACCTTCCCTTTTTAGGGAAGGTTATTGAACGGATGGTGGCTCAACAGTTGTAGGAACATCTGGACTGGATTAACTTTCTTGATCCCTCGCAGTCAGGTTTTTGCCCTGGATATGGCACGGAGACTGCACTTGTGGCCTTGGTCGACGACCTCTCCCGTGAGTCATTCAGCCCTGTTAATCCTATGAGATCTCTCGGCTGCATTTGATACCGTTGACCATGAGTTGTTGGTGACTTGGCTGTGGGACCGGGCAGGGATTGGCTGGACTGTTCTTGAGTGGTTCCACTCTTTCCTTGCTGGGAGAGTCCAGTGTGTGGTCCTGGGTGATTTTTCATCTTCTCCCCGGGGCCTCATGTGTGGAGCCCCGCAGGGTTCTATCTTGTCCCCTCTCTTGTTCAATGTGTACATGCAGCCTTTGGGGGAGATTGTTAGGGAGTTTGGTGTACGGTATCATCCGTATGCTGATGACACCCAGCTTTATCTCTCATTTTCATCTGACTCAGGCCCGGCAGTCTCGGTGCTTATCCAGTGCTATTCAGCTGTGGGGGACTGGATGAGGGCGAGCTGTCTGAAGTTAAATCATGACAAGACAGAGGTGATGGTCATGGGGAAGACTGGGGGAGTGGTGGCTCCCCATCATTGATGGTGTCCGTGCTGCCCTGGTATCTCAGGTTCGGAGTCTGGGGGTGCTCCTGGACACGCAGCTCCGCCTGGATGCCCAGGTGGCAGCTATGGCGAAAGGGGCATTTTGCCAATTACATCTGGTACATCGGCTTTGGACGTATGTCTCAGACTCGAACCTAGCCATGATCGTCCATGCTTTTATTACCTTGAGATTGGACTACTGTAACACACTCTACATGGGGCTACCCTTGGTGCTGGTTTGGAGGCTGCAGCTGGTACAGAATGTCGCAGCTCATCTCCTAGTGGGGACGGCCTGATGCGAGCATATTACACCAATGCTTCGCTCTCTGCACTGGCTGCCTATAGTCTTCTGGGCCCAATTCAAGGTGTTGGTGTTGACCTTTAAAGCCCTGAATGACCTGGGCCCCTCCTACCTGTGGGACTGCCTCATCCTCTGGGTCCTGGATTGGCCCCTGCTGTCGGTCGGGGGCACCCTCCTTGAGATGCCCCGGGTTTCTCGGGTGTCGACCTTGTGGAGGGCATTCTCTGTGCCGCACCACAGTTGTGGAACTCCCTCCTGTTGGAGGTCTGCCTGATTACCGACCTCCCCTCTTTCCGCTGTGCTTTTACTGAGGGAGAGCGGGTGGGTGGGTTGGGTTAGGGTGGGGGGTATGTTGTTTTTATATTGTGTTTTAATAGTGCTTTAAATCCTATTATTGCTGTTTTTAAATTGCTTTAATATGTTGTTAGCTGCCCCGAGATGCTTTTAGCAGGAGGGGCCTGCATACACATTTTATTATAAATAAATATAAATAAATATATAAATTGGATATAGTCTTGTTTATCCATACCATTCCGTACGTTAGTACTAAAAGAATGAATTTTGCATTTGCAGATATTAATCTGAATTCACATATCCAGTTCTTCATTTGTTTGGTTAACTAGTTACTTCATTTCTGCTACTGTGAATACACAATAGTGCTAATTGTACTGAAATAACTGATCAAGCTGAAGTATCTGAAACAAATATCCAACCAAGTGGGAACCAAATAGCCGTTATTATTCGTTTCGGTAGTTATGGTTCCAAGTAGATGAATTTGACGAATAAGCTATTCATTCATTATATAAAGAGGTGATGCTGGTGGGGCGGGCCAAGGGAGTGGAGGCCCCCATCATTGATGGGGTGTGCCCTGTCTTTGTTCCTCAAGTTCACAGTCTGGGGGTTCTCCTTAACTCACAGCTCCATATGGATGTCCAGGTGACAACTGTGGTGAGGAGTGCATTTGTCAAATTACATCTGGTACAATGGTTACAGCCTTATGTCTCAGACTGCGACCTTGCCACCATCATCCATACCTTCATCACATCGAGGCTTAATTACTGTAATGCACTCTATGTAGGGCTACACAAGGTGATGGTCCGGAGGCTGCAGCTTGTGCTGCCTGTTGCCTACTGGCCCCAATTCAAGGTGTTGGTGCTGACCTACAAAGCCCTACATGGTCTGGACTCCACCTACCTACAGGACCACCTCACTCCCTTGGTTCTGGAGTGGCTGTTGCGGTCAGCCTGGGGCGCCCTTTTGGAGGTCCCTCGAGTTCAGCAGGAGGTCACATTGGAGAGGGCATTCTCTGTTGATTCGCCTCAGTTGTGGAACTCCCTCCCAGCAGAGGCTCGTTTGGCCCAGGACCTTCCCTTCTTCAGGTGTCAATGTAAAACCTAGTTGTTCCGTCAGGCTTTCGGTGAGAGAGATGAGTAGGGTAGGGGTGGGATTGGGTTGAGGGGAAATTATTGTTTTAAGTTGTGCTGTATATTTTATGCTATGTTTTTATACTGTACGCCACCCTGAGCTGCCTTTGGCAGGAGGGGGCGGGATGGTAAATTTTGTAACAAATAAGCAAATAAATAAAAATATATTCATATAAGATATTCATTTCAGTTCGACTGTAGATCCAACTGACTACACTTCAGGATGTGGGAAGGTTGATTCATATACAACCTTAACAAGTTTTGATCTTGCTGCAGTTTCACAGGGTCAGAATAAGCATCTTATGATGTGTGCCATGTTGAAAATGAACTTTAACGCAAAATACAGCATCAGTCACCATTTATTAAGTATACTGCATGCCATCAGCACTTTGACAACTTGTTTTTCCCTGTTCTTAATAATATGAATGACTGGTATGTAGCACTCTATTACAACAGCAGCAACATATATAGATATTTAAGGTATACAGCACCAATGCACAACTATCAATTTGCAGATGGAATTTACTCTGGGCTAGCAGAAAATAACTACCTGAAATCAAATTTGGCAAGTTTCTCAGTATTGTAGTTGGACCAGAAGACAAACCCCTCCAACAACCCATTAATACTATGTTGTGGTAAAGGCTCAGCAATGACTCAGTAGTGTAGAATGGCACCTCCTATATCACTAATACCACATCCTGCAACACCTCAGCTTTTATTCGGAGGCCTCCTGTCCAAGCTATGATTAATTCCACTTTCAAAGGCCACAAAGAGTCATCTCCCAAACCTGCTTACTCAGCATGTGAGATCTGAAGACTTCAAAGCCACTGGTGATGTGGCCATAGGCCAAAAGAAATGCTTAGAACTTTTTGCAACCTGTTCAGATTCCTTTCAGATTCTGCGGTGTAACATATAATAGTGGTTTTCAAGTAATGGGTCAGGACTAGAGCTGAAATGGGTAGCAGAATAAATGTTTGTGGTTTTTTTTTAATTGCAATTCCAGGTAGACTGTAATCAACCCAAACAACATTCATCATGATGTTCAAACAACCAAATTCTTCCAATTTTGGCTATTTTGGTCAGTTTGGAACATCTGAACCAATAACAATAGGGCTAATCCCATGACCCCTGCGTGCATCCGTATGGTTCCCCATGCTGGGGGTGCGCATAGTTTGTGTGCACATGGCATGGGATCAGCCCCGCTAAGAGTAACTATGGTAAAAATTAGAACCAAACAATCAAATGGCTGAAACAAACAGAGTAAATGGACTGAATAAATGACACAAAAAGATAAAATAGAAAATCCATTCGAAACCTATCTTGTTCATTTTGGTTTGGATCATTCTGATTCGAGAAGTTTGCTTGTTTCAGTGGGTACTCATTTCAGCTCCATTCAGGACCCACCGGCAACTCCCAGGAGGGGCTGGGAGGATAGTGCTCCCAGGTTGCTGTGGGACCCACGAGCCATGGTGCAGTTACATCATGTTCCCTGCTGCGTCCACTGAGGGCTGGGGTAAGGAGAGGAGAGGCATGACTTCCCACAATGCAGCTCCTTGCTGCCACCACTGCTAGTGCCCAGCTACTCCTGATCCTGGATTTGTTTTCCTGGATTATTTAAATAATGTTTTGATGGGTCTCATCCACCAAGAGGACCACTGACATAGAACATATACTTTACATATCTTCACACACCAATCCACATTGTTTTCAGTCCCCATCTCACCAACAAATTGGCAAAACACAGCCTCACAGTGGAAACAAGCAAATAGTTGCCTGTACTTTAAACCATAAACCATGTTGCATAGAAAATGTATGCTTCTTCCTCAGTAAATAGATGAAAGGAAAATATATACCCATTACATTAGACATTAATAAAATACATTCATGTGAAATGCTATAGTCCTTCTGATCTAATTTAAATCCACATTAAGTCAGCACAGAGTTCCCTACATCCTTCTCTTTTAAAGGTTATTATATTATTTGTAATGCCTCAGATTAAAAATTTATTACATCCCTAGGACTTTTCATTACAACACCCAGTCTACATTACCATTAACACTGTAATGCAAACGGTATTTTCCAAGTGATGTCTGCCTGTAGCACTCATGTATGGAAATATGCTTTATTTCCTCAGAGCAGTTTGTAAAGAGGTACACTTTTTACAGAGAACTTTTTTTAAATGGGTGGGGAACAGACAGCTATGCTGAGCAGGAAGGGGGGTGTTCAGATGAATCATGGGAAGCAATTGTGAACATATTACACCCTCCCAGTGTTCTCTGCTTTGGCTGCCTGTAGAGCAGCAGATTGTATTTAAAACTGTGCTGCTGGCTTTTAGGGCCCTGAGTCATATGGGCCCTGATTATATTCAAGACCTGCTCCTGAAGCCTCACCCTGATTGCTCTCTGTGCTCAGAAACCACCCACTGTTTCAGAATCCCATCATCCAGTCTTAAGTGGATGGGTTATTGGGCCTGTGTCAGACCCCTCAGTGTGGAACTCACTCCATCCAAATGTTCCTCACCTTCAAAAAGTACTGAAGACTATTCTGCAGGTGCTTTTGGAGGACCTACTGTTGGTTCTCCTTAATGCATTTTATCCTGCCTCTTTATTTTCCCTTTTTAAATTATTTTATTGTATTAATTTTGTGAAGCATTCAGTGCCATTTGGTGAAGGGGTTCAATATAAATAAAATTATTATGAATCTCACCAAAGAGGACAGATTGAATTCTTTTCAGCCAGCCTCAACAGTTATTAATAGAGTTGTCTCCCAGTTCAAGGGATGCACTGTGCAAAGATGCTCACTGGGTGAAAACAGACATGACGCTAACTACCCTTTAACCACCCTTGGTGGTTATTTACGCATGTTGCAGGGCTGTATTGGTGCCCTATGCAGCCCTGAAACATGCATAAATGACCACCAAGGGTGGTTAAAGGGTGGTTAGCATCATGTCTGTTTTCACCCACAGTCTGACCGTTATTTTTAAGCCAGACCCTTATCGAAACCCATTGCTCACATTTATAATCTCTTACATCAGCACCATTGCCTGTCATTCCAGGTTGGCCAACAATGACTGCCCCAACCTACCTACCTCACCTCCCCATTTTCTGACCAGCGTATGAGGCTGAGGGGGATGATAATTTTGCGTTTATTTTCATTAAAGGAATCTATAAACTTTAACAAAAACTCTTCAAGCATTATTTTAATCTTTCCTTTTGCCTGTGGTCTGGGCTTCTACAACTGTACACAACCCCTACCCCCCTAGGTAATCTGGCCTCCCAGTCTTTTCCTAGTCCGAGACACTCGTTGCAAGGAAGAGATTGTCTCAGGGAACACATCCTTGAGTCAACTACAATTTTCCATAAATTAATAATCTTGTAATAAACTTTATTAAGTTTTGGAAAGCTCATTAGTTTAGTATCGCCGCAGCTAATCCCAATGTGTAATTGGTTATGAGGATGCGGATGAAGTTGCTTCACACTTTTTCTCCCACTCTCTCCAGAATAGTCCCATTGAGGTCCATGAAAACTAAAGCCACATTCACACAAAACTATTTCAAATCAGTAAAGCCCATAGAAAATGCCATATGGTAGTTCATTATAGCACGGCAGAATCCGCTCTATAGTCAGTTAGGCAAGGAGCATTTTGTGTTAAAACAGTCAAAATTCTATTGCTTATAAAATTGTGGGGATGACTTCTATCAGTCTGTGATTTGTCAGAGCAAGACCTTTGATTTGCTTCATATTTGAACAAATTGCAGCCCTTAACAAAGACAATAGGGCAGTTTGAAAGGTTGGCCAAAAAGACCTTTTCTCTGCACTTGGTGGCCTGGGGTTTACCCCAGGGCAATGCTGTCATTATTAAGAGAAAAATCAATTGTGATTGTATAGGTTAGGTAATTAGGGAGTTATTGACTGCTAAACTTCCCATTTAAGCCAATGAAGAGAACGTTCACGTGTCCTCAGGTGGCTAAGGAGCCTTTGAAACTGATGAGGCTAAATCTGCTCTGAGCAGGGTGGGATATATGTTTGAATAGAAAAACTAGAAATTTAAGTTATGAAAGTTTTATTGACAACTGTAATGGAGATTGCTCACTCTTACATTAAGTCAAAGAAATAGGATTTCCACAGACCCAGGTCTAACAAATGTGTATTGGTTCTCGAATTCATTAAGTCAAATTATTAAGGTGTATAAAGTATATACACTCAGATAACAATATATCAATACTTTTAGAGTCAATGATTTCTTGGCAATGTGTAGTTAAAATACTATAGTTTAAACCCTCCAAGTTTGCAGTATAAAGCAGCAGTGCAATGTAAAACAGCCTTAAGGATCTCATTTCCAAATTCTATGCAATCCTGCAAAAACACAACAGATGAAAAATATTACTGTTCGCCTGAAGCTGAAGTACAATGCAGCAGCTAGGCTGCCCCAAATTCCCTTCACCTGATCTAACTCTATGGGCCTGTAGTGCAGGAGACACTCCAAGTGATAACATCTGGATCCAGCTTTGAAACTGCAAGTATTTCAGTAATGGTTGCTGCAGATTTAGGGGCATCAGCAATGACAACACTAGCAGTGGGAGAGAGACTGAGACGGTCAGCATCTAGTGCGCACTCTTATTTTGGGTGTCTTGATTCCAGCCCTGTAGGACAATTTGGAGTGGGGTTCACAGATACACAAACACACACACCACTACAGACACACACACCATCCAGTACTACACACACGGAGAGAGCATTACACACACACACACACACACACCCCTCCTAGCACTACACAAACACACCTCCCAGCACTACACACATGACCCAAAAGACACACACAATCCAGTGTTTCACACACACCTCCCAGCAGTAAACACAGAGACACAGACAAACCTAGCAGTATCCACACACACATAGAGAGATACACAGCCCCGCACTAAACACACACACACACCTCTCAAAGCAATACATAATCACAGAAACACAACCCAGAAATATGTGCATACACAGACACACCTCTCAACAGACACACACACACACCTGCCAGCATAAACTTGATTCATCCACCCAAACTCAGCTTCATAAAGTGGCAGCTCAGAAAATGTATTGCACATGACACTAACTACAAGGAAGGAAATTCCATAAGGCAGTTAAGGTTTGCACAAAATCAACTATACCACAAAATGAATGGAAATGCATAGTTAAGGTTCCCAACTTAACCCCCAGAACGGAGAATGTTTCTTCCCCAAAGAACCTAGACACACTCTTTGGGTTAGGGGGATGCTTTCAGTGACAAACTTGTACATGGACTTCTGCTGTTGAGCTAACTCCTACAAAGCACACCTAACACAACACTAGATGGCCCCCAGCAGATGGCCCCCAACAGCTCCTTCTCTACCTCGTAGCCCCTTTGGAGAGCTGGGTGGTGTATGTAAGTTTGGGGTCCTCACCAAAAACTGTAGCGCCATTAGCAATGCTTATTGCTGATACCTTGTAATGTAGATGGCACTAAGGATGCATAGCTACGTTTTTCTGGTGAGGGTGGTCCAGCATTTCACAAGCTGTTCACCCCTTTCTTTGTGGGGTACTACCAAATAGGACGGAATGGAAATAACAGAAATTTCCAAATGGAAATACAGCAGAATGGAAATGTGTATATAGAGGGATTATGTATTTTGTCTAGGCTCCTCTTTGTAATGGGTCAGCTCCTCCTTGCCGGATCCTCTAATTGTTGTATTTCTTGGCACTTAAGGTCATACAGTACATAATAAATAACTGAACCCTGAAGAACCTACCTATGGCTAGGCATGTTTCTCTTTGATTGTGGGTGGGATGAATAATGTGGTTCACAGGATCTTGGGGAAAGAAACATTATCTGTTCTGGAGGGTAAGTTAAGGCAGGAGCCTTAACTATGAATTGCCATTCATTTTAGGGTATAGTTGATTTTGTGCGAGCCTTAACTGCTGCCTTAAACCGGTACGTTTTTTGTTTAAGGAATTATAGATTTGTGATATGATGGTGGTGCTCCAGATATTACCTGGGGAATCTCTTCCAGGAATCATCATGGATTTAATATGCAGTAGAAGTTTTCATGTAGAGCAAATAAACCTATAGTGTATTACCCCATTGTGCTGTGGCTTTTCTGCAGGCTTTGAAAACTGTGACATGTGATCATACCTATGCAGTCTGAGGACTGCAGCTGCAAATGACAACAGCTTGTGGACTTTCAGTGGAAGTTAAATGTCTAACACCACATTCCATCAAACAGCAGTAAACTGAAGTAGCACTTCGGTAGCATTCAAACAAGCAGTTATGTCAAAGTAGCTTCCTGATGCCAGAGCCCAGCCTCTGGTGGAGGGCAGTCCGGCTGTGCTGTCTTTACCTGGGTAGCACCCACACTGATTATGGACCTCTTCCCTGGTGTACACAGTGCAATGAGAATCCCTTCCATCCTGCTAGAGTCTAGGGGTGTGCAGAAGGGGCCCATGTTGTTTCTCATGTTTAAAATTGTCGTTTTTCATTTTTGTTTTTGAAAAGAATCGTTATTTTCATTATAGTTTTGATTTTATTTTTGCACTGGATTCCAAGGGAAATCACTGTAGGGCTTCCAGATATTACCTGGGGCACCTCTCAACTTGTGCAAGAGAGAGGCGCACTGGCAGAAAGAGCAGCAGCAGCAGGCAGTACAAGGCATGCAGGTGGAGGAGAAGCAGAGGCAGCAGGTAGTGGCACTGACATTGGCACCCCCAAAGTCTGGTATGATATCAACGAGCAGAGAGCACCCAGGGGGGCGTGGGCAGGATTTGTGTGTGAGAGAGACGCACTGGCAGAAGTCATCACTGGTGGCTGGTTGTGGCAATATAAAGCTTTCCAAGTGCCATGCCGCTGTCTGGGATGTGCTTGCAATGCTCATCCACCAGCGGAGACAACAGTCATAACTTCTGGGAGGGGAGGAGGAGCAGACACCATGGAGCCAGGAGACATTTACCAGGTTTTCCCTCCAAAAGTCCCCTTCGCCGCCGCAATGGCGGCGACGGGGTAATTGTCCGGCCCCATCCTGAGTCGGGGAGAGACCAGAAGCTGAGGAGGCCAAGGGTGGCATGCGGGAGCGTGTTCCCGGACGCAGAAGCCAGTTGCTTAGCAACAATGGAGCGCAAGCGCAGAACGCTGCGCTCGTGAATTGAACGGACTCCACCCTCTTTAGAAAGGGTGGAGCCGTTCTGGCCACGTGGAGCGGCAGTTTGAGCTGAACAAGGCGAAAGCAGCCCCACCGACCCTCACCTCTAGCACTGTGGTAATTACCGGTTGCCATTATGTAGCCGAAGGGGAATTTTGGTGAACAGCCTACTTCAAGGGTCGCACGTTTCGCCCCTTCAACAGTGCAGACTAGGTTAAATAGGCTTGATTTGGAACCAACAATTGGCTATACTCATGAATTTAACATGTTCTATTTCAGAATGAGATTCAAGATAGGTATAATTCGAAGTATAAACGTACACAGGGTTGTACGAATTTGGCATTTGGAACTACATATTTAACCTTAAAATGGGTAATAATTGTCGCACTCAGCGGGGGTCTAGTATGCTATTGTAGGCTAAATAGGTTAGAATAGGATAAAAGGAGTCATCTCCTTAAGAGATGGGGAAGTGACACCCAGTGCCAGGCGCAGGCAGCACGCACTGGGGTTATTACCCAGGGAGGGGTACTGCAGTTGGGTCAGTAAGTACATGTACTGTCTGCTGACTTAGCGGGTACTCACTCCTTACTCAAGCCCACAGTTGGGAAGCTCCCCCTTTTTCGGCCAGAGCCAGGGTGCTGTCGAAGGGGAGCCTGGTTGTTGAGGGTGCTGGCACGGGATGGCACATCCTGGTTAATACCCGAGTTAATAAGTATTGAGTAGTTAGCATACTGGACCCGTATTGCTGGTGCAATCACCCACCGTCCTTGATAATTGATTTGAATAAAGAGTGAGGCCTGATTTAAACCAGCTGATGGTCTCTGTGTCTCATTGGGGGGTGCGGCGACAATGGAGCAATAACGAAAACAATGAAAATGTTATTTTCTTTTTGTTTTTATGAAAACAAAAATTAGCTTTTTATTTTCATAAAAACAAAAACCAATTGCACACCCTTACTAGAATCTGCCTATCTCTGGAAGGATAGAGGATCAGCTGACTGCGTGGGCCTCTAGTTGAGTGAAGACTGTGCAGCCAGATCCCTCTCCACCTCGCTTGAGCTGCATTCTCATGAATAGTTACTTCAAAATAGAGTCCAATTTTTCAGGAGTACATTTCCTACTCTGCGTTTACATTGGTTTACTGCTATTCATGTGAATAATGCAGAAGCACAACCCAAGGAAGATGCAGGCACATTGAACGTGGCCTGCATCTCCTTTCAAAATTCTCCTCAGTATCTTTTTCTCTTCTTTATATCATCCCTTAATCTCCTCAGTGCTTCACTAGAAAATCTTGTGGTTGCGATCTTCCTGTGCTTTTGTGTTCTTCTCTCCTCCTTTTACTCTTATAATTGCAGTAAAATGTTTGTAGTTCCAGCTATTTCCCCCATATATTTAGCTTGCCACTGTGACTGTAATTAGAGTATTAGGTTTCATGTCCATCTGCTGATGCTAAAAGGAAGTTCCTCCTCATTTTCTCCACGGGCAGAGCAAGAACTGTGAACTTTGGCAAATAGCATTCAGATGCACATGCCAACCACAGCATGAGAGGGAAGTGGGGGTAAGAGAAGTCTCTGGTGATAGTACAATATCTGACAGAAGATACAAATTACTACACACAAGTTTTGTGTGCTGTTCTACTTGGGATATAAATGTGAGAGAATGATTGCAGATTGTACATACCATGGCTGCAGCTTGTTCCTGGAAAGTCATGGCCCTTGAAAAGTATTGCTACAAAATAACATGCCATCCACCAGGGATAAAAAAATGGTTGAGTTATTAATTCTCCATTAAGAGTCTAGCATAATTATGCTTCAGCACTGTTTTATCTATTTAAATATGCCCTGCAGGTGCTATGGTTTTCATGCAGGACTATTAGTCTTCTACAAACTGCCTACTAAGTTGGTGGCCTTTTAAATCCACCATCTGCATTTTTATTTTATTTATTTATTTATAAAATCATTTGCTACCCTGCCCCTCCTGCTCCAACTAGGCCAGGGCAGCTTACAACATTAAAACACATAAAATCAATAAAATTAAAAAGTACAATAAAAAGAGAAGGCACAAAACTACCTCTCACCTCAGCCTAGACCCCATCTTCCTTGCCAAAAGCCAGGCAGAACAGCCAGGTTTTACACATACGACAGAAGAAGAGGAGATCCGGGGCCATCCAGGCCTCCACCAGCAGGGATTTCCACAGCCTAGGTGAGGCCACCGAGAACACCCTCTCCATAGTGGTCCCTTCAGGCCACAAGGGGGTTGCTCGGGAAGGGCGCCCCAGAGCATGGAGAGCGAGGCGGTCCTGCAGGTAAGTTGGGCCAAGGCCATATAGGGCCTTATAGGTCAAAACCAATATCATGAATTGGGCCCAGAAGACTATAGGCAGACAGTGCAGAGCCCGGAGTACCAGTATAATGTATTCGTGGCGACCTGTCCCCATAAGGAGACTGGCCGCAGCATTCTGCACTAGCTGCAGCCTCCAGAACATCACCATAGGTATCTCCACGTAGAGTGTGTTGCAATAGTCTAGTCTTGAAGTAATGAAAGCATGGATGATGGTGGCCAGGTCACTCTCTGAAACATAAGGCCGAAGCTGTCACACCAGATGTAATTGGTAGAATGCACTCCTTGCCACAGCCCCCACCTGGAGATCCAGGCACAGCTGTGGATCAAGGAGCACGCCTAGACCATGGACCTGGGATACCAGTGCAGGGCAGACCCCATCAATGATGGGAACTGCCACATCCACTGCCCTTCCAACCACCATCACCTCCATCTTGTTGGGATTCAACTTCGGTCACAGCTCGCCCTCATCCAATCCCCAACAGCCTCCAGACATCAGGCACCGAGACTGCCGGGTCTGGGTCAGATGAAAACAAGAGGTAGAGTTGGGTGTCATCAGCATGTTGATGACACCGCACCCAATAACATCTCACAACCTCACCACTTTCTTGTTTTCATAGCATGTCTGTTTTCAAATGTGATGGTAGAGCTGAACTCTGCAATAGTCAAGGAACCTTCCCAGCTGTAGAAAATGAAGGTGTGATTGCTTAATGAGGAAGGCTATTACTGATAGGATAGTTGTCTATAGAGAAAGCACATAGTTGCTAAGCTGGACCCAAAAGCAATAGATGACAACAAAGGAGTTCAGATGATACCTTTCATTAGACCGACTTCAGTTAGTGACAATATGCATGCTTTTGAAGCAGATGGGACTCTTCCTCATGCTGATAGTAAGTCAGAATTAAGGCTGCTTACACATATTACACAATGGTCTGTTATAGTAACTGGAGACAATACACGGTATTATAATTCTGCAATTTTTGTAATGTGTGAATGCACTATTCCCCTTTTATGCTGCAAGATCTCCGGTCATTGTAAAAGCCACATTTGGTGGATCTTACCATGACCCAAGCTCCACCAGGCACCCGGACCCAATCCCACTTGGAGCTCCACTAGGCACCCAGGCCTCTTTCACAGCTGACTGGTGTCGGGAGCCAAATCTGCTGCCAGGTCTTCTCTGCTGTGGGGCAGCAGCAAAGGCCCAGGCACCTGGCAGCGGAGCCAGCTCCTGCCACTAGCCAGAAGCAGAGGAGGCCCAGCCACCGAAGCCAGTTCCTCTGCTGGGTAGCCAGGCCTTCTCTTCCTTTTTCTTACAGGTCTGGAGCTTAAAGAAAATGATGCTGGATCGGCAGCAGCAGCACAGCGCACATGCACAAAATGGCCACTGAGGCCATTCTGTGCATGTGTAGCCCTAATCCAGAATAATTCTGGCAAGGTCGGTGCCCTTTTGGAAGAGGGCAGCTGTTCTGGACATACATGGGGAGCCATTCCACGCATGCGCAGAACAACTGTCCTCTTTGAAAACTATGCCAACAGTGTCAGTGCCATTTTGGATTAGGGCTACACATCCACAGAATGGCCTCAGCAGCCATTTTGTGTATGTGCGCTGTGCTGCTGCTGATCCAGCAGTGTTTTCTTCAAGCTCTGGACCTGTAGGAAGAAGGAAGAGAAGGCCCGGCTGCTGGACAGAGGAGCTGGCCCTGCTGTCGGTGACTGGGCCTCCTCTGCTGCTGGCTGGTGGCAGGAGCTGGCTCCGCAGCCAGGCCTTCTCCAACACCTCACAGTCAAATTCAAATTTATTATGATGTAACCATAGGTCATTGTCAACAATACAACACATATAGTAACAAACAACGTAAAATCCAGTGCAGCATAAACCAACGCCATAGAACATTCGGACACCCCTAAAGTCCTGTCATATTGCCATCTCCATAGTATCATCTAGTCCAGAATGTCCAATATGGACTTTATAAACCAACTCATAGTAGATGGCTCCCAGATAAACCCCAAAAGGGGAGGGGAAATACTTTAAAAGCTGGGAGCGCTATCCGTATCTATCAGTGGTTTCGAAGAAAGGAACTGTGTCCTGAGCTCCATAGCAGCTACCAAAAATTTCATGACCTGCCTAGTCATCTCCGGGGAGATGTCAGCAAGGGCTATTTGGGTCATGTATACAACTGTTGCTCCTGTAAACTTTAGGATAAGAGAATGCAGAAACTTATCTTGAATGGAGTCGTAAATGTGACACTCAAACAAAACGTGGTGGGTAGTCTCCGCCATCAGGGCATCATAGGGGCATAGATGGTCCCCATATGGAATACCCTCAAAACGCCCTGTGAGTATGTTCGCGGGTAATGCGTTAACTCTAGCGCAAAAAACTCAGATGTTTCCCCCTGAATGTAGCCACCTCACCGAAGTCGCACGCCATGTTACCCATCTGGGGGGCCCACAGACTATACCCCCGCAGATGGTGGGAGTCTGCTACCCATGCCATGTCCTCCTGTCTATCCACATCTCTAATCCTTGAGGTAAACTCACGCTTGGCAGCAATGAAATTTAGTCTCTCTAAATGCGTCGTCAAGACACCACAGCGGGCCAAATAATTGGTAATAGCAGATTGCCATGGGCTGCCAAAGGTGTCTAAAAAAGTAAGCCGGGTCAGATTATTACTGGGGGCCCTACTTACTTGTAACCAAAAAAGGGCTGCCTGCTCCCAGGCCATTGCCGACCAGACTCGAGTATCCGCCTCGAGTCACCGTCCTGTTGGGAGCCTTTATAAGTAAACTTAGGAATCATGTGTGGAGAGAATTCAAGTTTTTATCTAGCAAAGGAGCCCATAATTCAGCCCCATATAAAAAAAGAGACTCTAACCTTGGCCTCAGATACCTTTATTGCAAGGTGTAAGTTCTTTCTCCCTGTCCCTGTAAACAGCCTGAGGATCACAGTCATCTGGCTCTTAGCTGCCACTTCTGCTTTCCTAGCATGTTCCTTCCACTGACCATTAGTGGCAAAATGTAATCCCAGGTACTTGTAGGTCTTTATCTGTTGCAGGCAGGCATTGCCAACAGGCCATCCAAAAACCCAGTTGCCCCGTGCAAAAATCAAAACATTCAATTTTGAATAGTTAATTGTGAGGCCATTGTTTCGGCAGTAGTCTGCAACAGTCTCCAACTGCCTAAGCAACCCTACCCTGGTCTGGGATAAAGTCACCAGATCGTCGGCATAAAGAAGAACGCCGACAGGTTTAGATGACAATTTGGGGGGAAAGAATCTCTCTTGCCTCATCAGTGGGATGAGGTCATTTATAAATAAGTTAAACAGGGCTGGCGCAAGCACACAGCCCTGTTTCACTTCTTTAGTGACTGTGACCGCTGGGGAAAACTGGCCACCAATGCCCAGTTTAACTCTGATGATGGTATCCATGTAGAGAGCCTGGATAAGCTGAAGCAATCTACTATCAATCCCCAGAGAAGTAAGCTTACTCCACAAATGGGATCTGTCCACAGAGTCGAACGCCGCCTTCAAATCCAAGAAGGCAGCGTACAACTTCCCATTAATGGTTCTGTATTTTTCAGTTAAATGGTGTAATATGAGGCAATGGCCTAATGTGGACCTTCCCTTCCGAAACCCCACCTGCTCGGGATGTAATACCTGCGTGGTTTCTACCCACTCTGTGAGCCTGGCCAGGAGGTACTTGGCATAGATCTTGACAATTACGCTGATCAGACTGATTTGTCTATAATTTGCCAGGTCCATTTTAGAGCCCTTTTTATATATGGGGGTTACTATGACCTGGGTCCAGCCCGTGGGAAGGATTCCCAAGCTGTTAATGCTGGTAAATAGCTGCACAAGGATTGGGAGCCACCAGTCTTGATTCAATTTAATTGCGTCCGCCTGAATCAAGTCCAGCCCAGGAGCTTTGCCATTGGCAAAGGTCTCCAAAATTGGTCCCAGCTCCTGAACAGAAACCGGGAGCCAATCTGAGGCATCCCACTCTGGGGAACCCCTAGTTTCCACATGTACTGTATCTCTTCCCCACATATCAGTTTGTGTCCTCTCTATAAATTCCACCCAACTGGAGGGTGCTATGGAAGTAAGGCTGCCAACTCTTACCCCTGCAGCTGCTCCATTAACTATAGGCCAAAAGGTTTTAGAGTCCTTGGCATTGCTTGCCTTCAAAAGATTCTGCCACTTGGTTTCAACAGACAAACGTTTCTTCTGTCGAACGAGGGTCCTGTATTCCTTCCTCAAGTGGAAATACTGCTCTGGGAGGCTGGACAGAGCAGGATCCAGTAGCTTCTATAGATTTCATCTAACTCGCGCCTAGCCCGTCGGCATTCAGAATCGAACCATCTCTGTGCAGGCTGGGTAGCAGGGGGATTTGTGGGCTGCCTTGTTGCCAGTGACCTCAAGTAGTTGCAGACTCAAAAATGAGCATAGCTTGTTATATATAGCAATAGTTCCCTCATCATCTGGGTCGACACCTCGCAGCTGAGAAGGCCCAGCGGCCTGGCAGTGGAGCCAGCTCCCAACACCAGTCAGCAGCAGAGGAAGTCTGGCCTCCAATAGTGGAATTGGTGGCCCAGCCAATGGCTGTGAACCCCACCCTCCAGACCAGCAACAGTAAGTAAAATACAGGGCCCCCGAGGATTGGTGGTGAGTAAAGTCTGGTCCTGGTGGGTGGGGGTAGGAGTGATGGGGTAATGGATCCTCACCCCCACCCTCCGAGGCCGGGAGTGGGGGTGTTGGAGGAGGTTTTCCTCTCTTCCCATTGAAGTCAATGGAAAATCCTCCCATTTTCAATGGGAACAGAAGATCCAAGAATTGGAAACTGAGATGGGCCCAATTCTCAGATCTAAGTTGGTTTTAACTGAAAGAGACACTTTAGGCCAAAACCAAAGTCCCATCCTTAGTGCCAACCATCACTAATTCTCCAGGAAATGCCCTTTGCCAAAGTGATGTGCATAAACACTAATGATACAAAAGGGGAAAGCTTCTCCTATGCGCTATATCCCTAACCAAATCCTTCTGCTAGATTTGTATAGCAATGCCCTGGGTTTTTTAATTCAGATTCTCAAACTAGACCAGTGTATTTGGTGAGTTTTCTGATCCTATTTCTTGTTTCATTCTGCAGAGCAGTACTTGTGTGTACACTTGACTGGTCAAATCAACACCTTCCAGGTGTTTGGTTTTCAAAGAGCTGTTAATGTTCTTTCTTCATGGTTCCTGTCGACAAAACCTGCCAAAAATAACCTTCAGAAAATGTTAAAGCACCAGGAATGGCAAACTTCTAATTTTTCACTTGCAATTAGGATGTCAGACACTGGTAATAAATTGGTCATTCCCCCTCCCCTTTCTTTTTTTGCTATAACATCAGATATTCTGTTAGTACTGACTGCATGACTCATGGAAGCACAGGGATTTGTTTTGCTTTAATATACTTGGATCTTTGGCAAGAGAGAGAGATTCTCAAGTCTCCACCTTCCTAGCCACACTTGTAGGCACTCACAGCTAGCGAGTTACAATCATCACAACCACAAGTTGTTTGCCTGGGATTATACTACAGGTGACATGAGAGAATAACAGGGTTTGAATTCCCCACAGAAATTTAAAGTCAGTAGACTGGGCTGTTGTAAGCTTTATATTGGCCCTACTGCCTTACCAATTTCCACAAAAATCATGGCCCCAAAGGAGTTTGATTTGAATACCACTCTTGTTTCCCCCTCCCCGCATAGATGATAGCGGATGGTCATGGTTCCACAGAACATTAGAAGGACAAATTATGTTTATAACTTACATTCACAGTTTCTCTAGAGAGCTTCCAACATACTCTTGCTGTTTGGTTCACCACCACACTTCTATCCATGTTGGCTCCCATCCAAAATAAAAACAGAACGGCTGATTCCATCATGCCCACATATGTACTTAGCCCTGGAATTTAGGATGATGGATGCCTCTGTCCTTTAAGGATTTCAACAGCTAACAAGTCATCTCTATAGGACTTTAAAACACACTGCACCCAGCAAATTACTACAATGCTCTCAGTAGCAGGTGCAGAAACTTGGTCCCTGATTAATTATAAGCACAAGTCTTTCCAAAGTTTCTTTCATCCCACCCTTGCCACCTGAAGAAACTCCTCTTATGCCTGAACCCAAGCAAAGTTACAGGAGGAGTGGGTTAGAGAGTCATGCAGGAGATGGCCATCTGGAGAAGAAAGTGACAGATTCATAAATCCCTATAGACTGTTCCAACAGCCGCTGCAGTAGATGGGAAAAAATCCCACTGACTTTAAGGACCTTTGGACTGTGCAATTGTACCTGAAGCTTTACTATGCATCAAGATGAAAACATGCCTGTGTATCTCTGGAGAGAACAGAAGACCATCAAAAGCAGGGGTGGGCGGAATTCTCAACCCTGAGAACTATGTATTAAAATCTTCCTATGGCCAAGAGCCCCAAGACACACACACACCCATCTGAAGTATTTCTCATGCTGAACTTCATGCTTCATCATTGTCTGCTGGAGATGGTGCTTTATGTTTCTGATTGCTAAGATTCTGAGGATCAGCTGCCATTCAGTTGCTGAGACTCAGGTGCAGTGAGTGAACTTAAGACTTAGAACCATTAAAGCAGCATGGAACCTAGGACTGGCCCTGACCAAGAGCCGCACTTAAACTGCCTGAAAGCCATATGTGCCTCCAGAACCATTGTATGCCCACACCAGTCTAAAGTTTCCCATAATTCTCCTGGGTTACAGGGCTGTACAGGAAAGGTACAGCTGAGGCTCCCAATATAGCAATATGCCTTAGGACATTTATGACTTGTGTGATCTTTCATCAGTAGAAACCACATGTGTATGTGCTGATAACAAGAGAAGGCTTGTTTCACACAATTCCTGCTGTTCTCAAATTTCAGGTAAGGAAAGCACAGGGCACAATCCTGAATCCACTGAAGTTTGGAGTAAGGATTTCATCCAGAGTCATTATTCGTTACAAGATACACATTTCTAGCTAGTTCTTAATAATTATACTGAAAATACTGTTGTCTTCTAGACATTAATAACTTGCTACCTGCCTGAAGAAGGGCCCCACATGGTCTGAAAAAACACCCTCACCAAGGGAAGGTATCATCTGAACTACTTTGTCTCCATCTATTCCTTTTGGGGGGGTACAACCCAGCAACCACACTGGTTAATAAACATGATGCTGGTCTGGTTCAGCCTCTACAGCCTGCCTGGGCCAGCACCTCACCCCACTCATCTGTTTCCGGGCTGCCAGATGTGGGCCCGGTACAGACCCTGACGGGGTGGGTGGCTGGCCTAGAAACATAGGCCTGGAAGGAACCAGGCCCACAGTTCAGGCCCAAGGGCCACTCAGTGGACCATAGCAGGCTGAACTGCGTGGGCACATCTGTTTCTGTGCCAACCTGGTCCAGCATGGGGGGTTGTCATGGCTGCCCATCATGGTGGGGGGCAGGGCACTGGCTGCAGCATGGGGCAGGACCAGTCAGCCACACATCACTCCCTGCCTCCTCCCCGGTCGGGTCAGGCCAGGGAAATATTTATTCTGTTCCCTGGCCTGTCCTAGCCAGAGGCAGCTCCCCCTCCCTGGGACATACGCTTATTTTTCACCCACTGTCTATAGACGTTGATGAGACACACTAAATGCATATTTTGCAAAGTAGTAACAATGTTTGTGAAAGGCCCAAAACTAGAATTTCATAAATTACTTCCTCACCAATACTTGTGGAAGGTTAGATCTGATTCGGGACATAAGAGCTTTTCAGTTCAGGCTTCTCTCTAAAGAAATGGATTTAAATAGCAAGAATTATTTATATTATAATCTACATACTTCTAATTGCCAGATTATTCTCCATACTCTAGAATCCAAAATTCAGGGAACACTGCAAGGGTTGCGATTGGCTCACCAGCAGCTTTCAGAAAGAGTAAACTAGTCTGAATTAGAATTGGTTTTAGTAGGGAACCCTTTCTGAACTGGGCAACCCCCCTTCAAAAGAACTCTGAGAGTGGCTGCCTTTAGATGCAACAGAAAGGGGTAACTGAATGTGTGCTGACACCATTGTAAAGCCACTCATGTTTCCCAGAGTTTAATTAATATGTTACAGTACTTAGATGCAACGGTTGCCTTTCCACATCCAGGGGCTAACTAGGGTCCTGCCAGAAGCTCTCCGTGCAGAAGCACTCCCATGGAATTATAGAAGTTATAGTCCATGCGTCAGAGTGGTTGGGTTCACTCCGAATCCTCTGCTCTGAACTGCAGATCAATTCATTCTTCACTGTTCTCCCCACCCCACAGTGCTTTGGGAGAGTGCAAAGACAGTGTGCAGCGAGGAATGAGCTGTTTGGCAGCGGTGTGGAGTGAAGGATTCGGGGCAGACAGACTGGAAATGACTATGAACACACAACCTATTGTGGTCAGTCCCATGCCCCACGTCTGCTGTGTGGTATGTGCACACGCTCATTATGAGATAATTGTGCCACACGCGCAAGCCATGCAAGATCCACGTGGATTCCATGAGCAGGAGGTTTGGGATTGCAGCCAATGTCTTTAGACACATTAGACACGGGGAGAGGGAAAATGCTGAATTGCAGTACCCAAGACATTCGTGCAACCAACAAAGAGTTAATGGGAGGCTAACGGGAGGGAGACCAGTGGTCAAAAATAGTGATGGTGCACTGCTTAGACACAATGCACAGCCACATGGGAAACGTCTTAAGCACCCGATTGCCATTGCATTTAAAGACACCCAGCGTAGGATAGAGAAAGCCCCATGCTCAGCTTCACCTGGAGCCCCTCTGGACAGCACTTCCTTAAGGGCCCACACAAAGATGATTGCCCTGACCTAAGGCTGGCGCTGAGGCAAGTCTCATGATGCCTCTACCAACATGACTAATCCAGCTCAATTCAATATGAGGTAGTCATAGCAAGCTTGCAAGTAATTATTCTTGATACATCTATTTCCCTGCTTTTTAGCTCACTCGCTCTTGAATTGAAAGTCTGCAAGTCTCACTTGAAAGTTTCTCAGGGTATGGAGCATAGCGCTAAACCTGAAGTCAGCTCAGCTGAGCCCACTTTCACTAACATGAAATTTGTTTCATGGTTTGGCTGTGTTATTCTTCACAAGCAGGTTTGGAAACTGCTTTAAAATGAAAGGTTAGATATAGGTTTATGACACTCAATTTTCCTTCTTGCTACTGCATCACTGAGAAGCCCATCAAATTCCTGACCATCCACAGGTTTGACAGCACATCCATTAGTTCTCTTTTTCTCTTAAGAGAAGAGCCTCCATTTTCCCTTGCCTTCCAAGGATTGCCTAAAGCACTCGGCCACATCACGTGTCAATTAACAGATGTCATGCTAGCTACTTGTTTTGGTTACAAACACACAATCAGTTGTCACATTTGTATGTGTCCTGCTATGTGTCTGCTAAGTGTTTGCCCCACGCAGTAGGCCTGCACCATGAGAAGAAAGCGTTTGCATACAGCTGCTGTAACTCACAGGAAGAGCATGACAGCAGCAGCTCTTGAGAAAAGCTAATATTGCAGAAAGATCTCTATAGAGCCTGCACTTGCCCCCTCTCTCACACGTGTCTTTTTCTGAGTTGGGACGGTCCAGGTCAGGGACCCCACTTTCCTCTGTCACTGCAGTGTCTGCTAGAAGTGGGGTGGGGTGGGGGTAGGAGGAGTGTTGTAATGGGTTCTAGAGAGCCGCCTGCCCAAGAGCCATCACCACTGCATTCTCCCCAATTGTCATCACAGCCATGGTTAGGTAAGGCAATTTCAACCCCACGTTGATCCATCAGATGTGTAGCCAGCTCATAAAATGTCTGTTGATCCTGCTACAAGTCCAATGGAGTCAACATGGGTTGGAGTTTGCAAACAATATCTGTCAACTTCCCTTTTCTCCTTCATAGCAGTCTATTTCAGAAATTACAATACGTCAATTGAAATTTTTAGCAAAAATCAGAAATACTTTCTGGAACTGCCTTGGGTCAGTAGTTCAAGAGGGAAGAAGTTCCTGTGAGAAATTTCACACAGAGGCGGTAGCCAATGCTCTATTCAACCATACACTGGACTTTGTCGGTGCACCCCCCAATTAAGACTCAGAGACCAAAGTTGGATTTTAAATATGGCCACACTCTTTATTAAACCAGTTGTTAGAAGAAAGAAGGTCGGTGGGTAATTGCACCAAGCAATTTTGGGTCCAGTATGCTAATTAAATAATACAACTTGTTAACGCGGGTACTGTCCTGGCTGTGCCTTCCAGTAGCAGTACCATCAACCTCAAACATCCCCTCCTTCAACAGCGCCGTGGCAATGGCCGAAGAGGGGCAGGCCCAACTGTGGACGTGAGTAAGGAATTAAGTGCCCACAGGGTATGAAGATAGCGCATGTCCCTACTAAGCCTGCTAAGATACTCCTCCCAGGGCCATGACCCCAGTGCATGCTGTGCCCTGCATTACACCAAGTATCACCTTCCCATCTCTTAAGGAGATGACTCTCAATATCCTATTTCCTTCCTATTTAACCTATAATAGCTTACTGGACCCCTGCCACAAAGGGGTGTCGATCCCGAACTACCCCGACACCCACTGCCTATCTCACCAACAAGGATTCCAAATGCCCAGCCAATGCAGCTAGGTACATATCATTCCCAGTCTGGGACAAATGAACACCATCTGCATGGTATAAATCGGGCCGTGTGTATACTATCCCAGCATGTCTAATGTTGGTTCCCCACAAGCTCCCCAACCATTTAACTATTTCTCTATTAATGTTTCTCCTCGCTTTATCAATTTTCCCAGGCTTGTGTGCCTTATCCCATTTCACCCTAGGGATCAAATTGTCCATACTATATGAATTCCCTTGAACCAATCCTTAACTAGTAGCAAATCCTCCTTAATTTTAATTATCAAATTAACAGCTTTTCGGGTAGGTAGATCATTTTCCCCCAGGTGTATTACTAGAATCTGTGGTGCGAGTGTTCGCCCAAGTCCTCTCAGCATCGGGAGCAGCTGGTTCCACCGCATCCTGCTCTGACCTAACCATCTAATACTCGCCAATTCGGCCAAACCCAATTGCCGGCCTCAGGGGGTCCTTGCGGCAGGTCTACTTGCCCACCAAACTAAGCTGTGACCTGCAATCCACACCACGTGCCTTTCAACCACAGGTGCCCTGCATCCCGATGAAAAAACAAGGAAAATATTATTGATAGTAAGTTCTGACATATTTTTTATATGCACTCGATCGCTACCTCCCCACTGCTTCAATTGCTTCCTCCGGCAACCCTGCTGCCGCCACTGTTGTAACCACACTGATCCTAAAAGAATATGATCCAAATTCCTATGGTGGCAAGCCCAACACCTTCAATGCAGCCCGGAGGACCTCAGTAAACTGGTGGCTCATCAAATGGCCCCCACATCTATAGACAAATAAAACTCCCTGGCAAGGTGGACGAATGGCAAGGTAACGCCTCATTTGTTCCACTGGGCATATTGTGTTTGGGCCACTCTTGAATTGGTCGACGGTGTGACCCCGACTCCTCTGATCTGTCTTGGAACTGCGAAGCCGTAACTGCACGCTAGTCAGTGACCATTTGAGATCATCTATCACCAGAGCCCGGTTGCTGCTGTCCCTGCTAGACCTGGGAACAACCTCACTAATCCTAAATCTTCCAAAAAATGTAATGACATATACTGTAGTGAACAGCTGCACCTCGAAAGAATCATAACATATACCTGGAAGGGTCCCCACCAACCGGATCAGTATGGGTGTTGTTATGGGTGCCCTCCTAACTGGAGGAAGAGCCGGTAGTCTAGACCAAGACTCCAGTATGTGCCTCAAATAAAAACCTTTATCAGGCAAAGGGAAGTCCATCAGTTTGTTGACAAACATCAAGGCTGCTATTTTCCCTGCTATGGTCCCCACAGCCAAACCCTTGCACTTTAATGCCACGGTGAACTGTATGACTTCAGGCTCAGTAATGAGGAACCCTATCCCACACCCTTTCTCCACTCTAAAGGATTGAAAGCCGCGAAATGCCCTACCATACGCTGCCTGGATTCTAGGAGCTAAAGATCCCTGCATGATGGTCTGTAGATCTAACTGTCAAGGCTCCATATCCCTGGTGGCAAGGGATCCGGGGTTGCTCTGGCCTCCGGTGCCAACTCCTGGAAGCGGTCCACCTGGAACTGAGAAAGGGCATCAGCTATGTTGTTGTCGATTCCAGGGACGTGTCGAGAAGTGAATAAAATGTTAACCTTCAAGCACAAAATCAAAAATCAAAATCAAAATCAAGGTCCTAACCAAGCTCATGACCCTACCCGACCGGGAGGAAAGTGTGTTGATCACATGAACAACAGACAGATTATCACAACAAAACAAAACCACGCGGTTGGCAAATTGATGAGCCCACAATAAAACTGCTACCACAATGGGAAACAATTCCAGAAAAGTAAGGTCCCTAGTCACTCCTGCTGCGTGCCATTCCTCTGGCCAAGGCACTGCACACCACTGTGTTCGGAAATAGACCCCAAATCTTGCACCCCCCGTGGCGTCTGACTGGACTTGTAAATCAGTCTGCAGGAGGCATCGCTCTCTCCAAAAACTCACGCCATTGAAACCTTCTAGAAATTGCAACCATACCCCCATGTCCTGTCTCATCTCCCTGATGACCCTTATCCAGCGGTAGGGGGAAGGATTCCATCTCAACTTGCCATATAACCTGGACAGGAAAGCCCTCCCCAGTGTCACCACATGGCAGATGAAATTAAGGCTCCCAATCAATGATTGTAAGGACTGGACAGTAATTTTTTGAGCTGCCTAGCACTCCTTGAGCTTGCCTCTCAATGTCGCTAACTTATCCACTGGCAATCGTGGCAACAGTGAGTCTGTGTCCAATTCAGTTCCCAAATAGGTGAGTTTCGTTGCTGTCCCTTCTGTTTGCTCTGGGGCTAAGGGGACACCTAAATCCCTCGCTATCTCTTGAAACAATTCTAAAGCAGCAGCAGCAGTCGCTGGTCTCGGGCCAGCATATTATCAAAAAATCGTCAATGTATTTTGTCACCTCCCCAGCGTGCAAGTTTTGCCTGAAAACCCACTCTATCAGAAAACTAAATCGCTCAAACACCGAGCAGGATATCGAGCAACCCATGGACATGGCACGGTCATAATAATACTGCCCCTCAATCTGGAAGCCTAATATGTGGAAACTACTGGGATGCACTGGTAGCAAGCGAAATGCTGATTTCACGTCACACTTTGCTAAGAGCACTCCCCTTCCCATAGCCTTAGCCTTTTCTACCACTACATCAAATGATGCATATTTAATCGTTGTCAATTCCCTTGGTATTGCATCATTGACCAAGCCTCCCTGGGGATAGAACAGGTGGTGTATCATGCGGTACTCACCTTCCGCCTTCTTGAGTACAATTCCTAGTGGGGACACAACTAAGTTACGCATAGGGGGGTGGTTGAACAGGCCCACAACCCTACCTTCTGACACCTCCTTAGCTATTTTCCTTTTTACCACCTCCTCCAAGCCCCTTATGGACTTCAAGTTGTGTGCCATCCCCTGCTGCCTCCCAGGACCCGCCAGCATAAGGAATCCATATTTAAAACCCTGCACCATGTAGTTCACTTCTGCCCACTCTGGGTGCCCCATAAGTGCCCTTTTGAGGCACTCAATTCTGATTGGCATCGGCCCCTTTAGCAGGGAGGGCGCCTGTGGAGGGTTCCTGCCCTCCGTTTCCATTTCCCACTCCTTGGCCATACCTCCCTTTGCTGCCCTTCTGCCTAGGCCGGAAGCAGTTAATTGCGGGGTGTCTTCCCCCACAATTCGAACACCCGTGCCAAAACCTACAGACTGAATGGTTGCATCGACCCACCCTGTTGTATTCCCAACACAGGCCAGGTCCTCCTTGAAACCCCCTACGGCTTTCCCCGCGAAATGGCTCATTTGCCAGGGTGACGCTGCCTCTCACCAATGGATGACCACTATCTGAACGTGGTGCGTTAGTGGCATCTATCATGCACTCCAAACATAAGTCTGGAGCAGGAGTGTTCCAGCGCAACCCTGGTGTGGTAGCCGCCCTATGATTAAATGCTTTGTCATAATGCAACCACGCTCCAGCTGGCCCGGTCCTATATGCCTTTCACGCTATTAGGGGCGGGAAACCGGTAAAATCTGGTATCCGATAATGCCGGTACCGGGTGTACCGGCATTATCGGATTCGACCCGGTAATCCGGACTGGGTACCGGATTCCGGGGTACCGGATTTTTTTTACATTGCAGCCATTTAAAAATGGCTGCAATGTAAAAAAAACTTAAAGCCCCAGCAAAAAAGTTTAAAAAAAAACAAAACTCCCTGAGTCCAGGCTGCGCAGGTGGAAGGGGGGACACCCCCCACCCACCCTGCCCAGCCTGGATTTTTGTTTTAAAAAAGA
>QEPC01000531.1:3050892-3079539 GCA_003113815.1 Sphenodon punctatus
GAATCAGGGATGGAATAAGAGGGAGAGGGAAAGGATTCAATGGAGGGGGGAGGGAGGAAGGAAGATTGAACACAGGGAACACAGGGAGGGGTAAAAACAAAAAATAACACCTAAGTCTATCTTATCTAAGCTAAATAAATGATAATATGGAGGTAGATGGGTTGGATGGGTGAAATAGGAGGAGGATGGCAATGGATTGAGGAGAACAAAACTGCTGGGAGAGGGAGCCTTCTGAAACGCCTGCTGGGAATGGGGGGGAGGCAATCAGTTTTGTTTCTTGCTGCGCCCACCTCACCACAAGCCCCATTGGCTCCGTGCAGCCTAGCCCATGGCCAATCGCAGACCGTGAAGCCAGTGGTCTGAGGCAAAAAGGGATGGTGATTGGGCAGGATGGCTGCTAGTCCAAGCCTCTCCACCCCTGGTGCCTGGAAGTCTGCTCCTCAGCTGACTCCCCCTCCCTGTCACGTTTTGTCTTCCAGTCACATGTTTTTGCCACTCACCCGGACGCAATCCTAACTGACCGAAGTGTTCGGTCATTTCGGAGTTCAGAATTGAGTTCGGTTCGGTCAGTTTGTGTTCAGATTTGGGTTCAGGTTCGATCGTCCGAACAGGCCGAGTTCAGGCCGAACTCCGAACTTCCGAACCGCATTCGCCCATCCCTATGTGCTTTACATTTGAGAGGGACAGCCAAAAATCTGAGGCGGAATTTCTCTGTATGGGAGCAGGTAAAGAGTAAGTGCAATAGATCTTCATGTTGATAAGACAAGCAACTGCATATCGTAGAAGAATAGGGGAGTCCCTTTTTCTAGCGTCCAATACCCTGGAGGGTATCAGGTCAAACCTTAAAAGAGTTAAAGTTCTCCTCTGCTATGCAATATCTAGAACAGTCAAGTAAGGTTCTCTTCCCGGAATTAACTTAAACAATTTATAAAGAGGAGCTGATTTTAATTTTTCAATCTTTTGTCTATCATTAGAAATTGCCAAATCTGTAAGTTGCCTCACAGCTAAAAATTTAATTTTAGAATTAGGCAGAGAAGACAAAGTTTCCAAAGATTGTCCGAGCAATCGAAAAGTATAGCGCAATTTTTGTTGTCATACAAATAAACAGGAAGAGGAATCAGACTCTGCCAGGCAGAGTCTTGGCAGCCTGTCCTCGGTCATGTTCCTTACCCTTAGCCAGAAAGAGATCTGGGCCAGGTCTAGTTTTACTTCGACCGGAAGTACTCCTGTTTCAAGCCGTACAAGGGTGGCTGGTGTATTCTTTGGGACAGAAAGAATTGGTCTGAGAAAACAATTTTGAAAAAACTCCAACTTGGATCTTAAGGAAGGGCCCCAGATCTCAGCACCATAAAGGGCTTGAGGAGAGGCTTTCAGATCGCGGAATTTTAGACCAGGGGCAATGAGTTTCCCACCACCCATTCTCCAGAATTTTAATAAGGCACCTATAGATTGGTCCACCTTGGTTTTGATATGTCCAGCGTGTTTGGACCATGTGCCAGTAGCCGTGAAAAACAGGCCCAGATGGCGCTAAGATTTAATCTGTTCTAGCTTAACATTGTCTAGCAGCCAATCAAATTTATGATATGTCCTGGCTACGACAAAAACTTTGGTTTTCCCATAATTAATTGAGAGATGATTTAAGTTACAAAAGGAACACAAAGCAGCTAAAAGCATTGGGACTGATCCAAACCTGGATGTATCCATGAGTGAACCCACCCCCATGGAGCATGTGCCGTGACAGCATGGTAATTTGTGGAGGCAGGGCTTCCTGCTGATTGGAAGCCTAGCCCAAGGGGGTAGGTTGTGGCACAGGCTTCCAACTCAGGTATTCCCCTTATTATCAATATGAAGACTTTTATATATAATAGGCTGCCTTTTATTTCCCAGAGCATTGCAGGCACCTAACAGAAAACAGAAGCAATGTACATTAAGTTACATTACACAATTAGCATAAGCTAATATAGTTAATCAAAATCAATAAAGGCATTATATGTAGCAAAAATGGTCAGACTCAAGCATTTCAATTTAATTTTCATGGTAAAGTAGTTTAAAAATTACCAAATTTAGCTGGTAATTCAGCATGATTTGAAGTCATCTTCTTTTCTCTTTATAATGAAAATGACATTAGACCAAGATTTGATTTGCATTTGCCTTGTTGATGTGAAATATTGTACAGGCTTGAAACCAGATGTGAAGTTATCATTGTTAAAGAAAAACACCTACTAAGGATCGTTTCAACACAGTGGTTAGGCCAGATGGAACATAAATATTTTTTTGTCTTTTTAAAAAAAAACCCACTACCTCTCATATTGCAGTTTCCATAACAACTCAATCCTGCACTTTTTATTAAATCACCTTCTTTCCATCATATCTATAACTTTGGTTCAGTTGACAAATAGATGCAACTATTTTTTTATTTTTTATTTTTTAAAACTTAGTAATTATTTGCTGTCAAACAACTTATTTTTCTTCCCTTTATTTAAGAGCTCATCATTTGGCATGGTAAGTATCAGGAACAGACAGAAAAGACGATAATATAAGCCTCCTTGAAAACAATTAAACAGAAGGACTCCCAGCAGAAAGCTTGAATATCTTATACTGCACTTACATAGACTTCTAATGATATTTAAGGACATTTCTTTCCATGAAAATTAAATACTCCTGGCAATTTCACATCATTAGAGCTTTGTGTATATTTCCCGCTTTGTTTAAACGAGCCAATTCAAATCTACTTTTATGATAACAACATAAAACCATATTGCGGTGAAAAACCTTCCCTTCTGTCTCCTTTTTTCTATTTTTTAATATCTATTTGACTTTGTCAGAAGGAGAAGAAAGGCAGTGGGAGGCGTGATAAGTTAATATCAGGGAATAAGTTGCTACCTAGCAACATTTTGCAGGAAACTCAACTTCATTTGTCAAGCAGTTCTAAACAGGGGGCTACCTTGCCTAGGTAATTGATAATGGCATACAGAGCCTTTTCCCAGTGGGCCACCGATAAAACCCAGTCCAGGTTAGATGCAACTGAGCATCATCATTACTATCTAACAGCTGTTCAGTAGCCTATATGAAATGAGCAGGTAATCTTAGTGGAGAGGTGTCTGCTGCACAATTAATGTTAATTGGCCTCTTTCCCACTAGCTACAGCAGCAAAGCTAAGAACTGAACTGGCAGTGGTAGCAATGTAAGCCTGAATGCCATGCCCATTGTGGAAGTTCACTACTGGAGGTGGGCTCAGACTCTGGCAGCAGATAAATCTGGGCAGGTATATTTAGATCTTCTCAGTCAGGTCCCTCCAATTTGCTAGTCATTGTCCATGACATCATAATCCCAGATATTGCTCACAAATATTCCCTGGAGGTGTTCACTCTTTCAGGCTAAAGTAGAGCCTTGGGATACATCAATTGTATTATTCCCAAATGCATTTGAAGTTGTATCTGTAACTAGTTTGGGAGACTGGTTTTTCCTTTGCATTGTTTCTGACTTCAGAGCTACTTTGGAAGCTACATTTATGCAATAATTGTCTATCAGCCCACATGCAGTCTCCTCACACCAGAGATGGCTTGTCACTGGCTTGTTAAACCCAGGCTGTTGCAGCAACAAAAACACAGCATCTGTTCACATACTTGGAAAAACAACTTGGGTGATCTTGGCTAGTTTTAGACAAGATGCTACCATGCAGGTCCACCATCCCACACACATCCAAACAAGGTGTTGGTGTGTGTGTGATCCCGTGACCCATACACCACTCACGGCTACTCAGCAACAGAGAAAAAGCTGGGAAGCTCCACGCAGGGCCAGGCAAATCCTTGCTTGGGGAGGGCCCCACATGCATCCTTAGTCTGTATGAACCGGGCTGCACACCCTCCATGGGGACAGGTCAGCCAGCACCATGGATAAACAATACAGCAATGGCCAGAGCGGCACAGCAGCTGCTCGTGAACCAGTTGCCCCGACCCACCCACAGCCTGACCAGGAGACCATCCACCTCATAGGCCTCAATCATGCTGGTTTCATTCCCCATGGGTCCTGCAACCAAGCGCGTGCCCTGGGCACAGGAAGATACCACGGCTGTCATCTGCCTGTTGGGAGAGGCCAAAACACAGGCGACACCTGTAAGATGCTCCTGAAATGGATAGCAAAACATCTCCAAGGGGATGGCACAGCTGGGGTACAATAGGGACATGTCCCAGTGCCAGCAGCAGGCAAAGAAGTGGATACAAGTTGGTGACCTACAATAACAACCTCCTGTCTGGCCATGTCAGGTGCAGGAAAGTCATTTCATGAGGGGCTGGACAGGTTCCTCCATTATCCCATCTCCCTTTACAGTGTGTGAGATCTGCCTGGAGCGGGAGCAGAGGCAGGACCAGCAGCTCCTGTTGGAGATCCGGCAGCGCCTGCATGAACAGTCTCGGGCCCAGAGCACCAGATGGAGCTGGATCCTGGGCAGACACCCATGACTACTGTGGTGGAGGTTCCTGTGCCCCCTCCCCCCTTTTCCGTTGTTGCAATAAAGTGGTTACGTGTTATTGGGTGTTTTTAGACACACATTTCTCCTGCATGTTTGCTGTTACATCCTGAACTTTCCGTGTGTCTAAATCACTCACCCAGATCTTAAACATCCAGCTCTTTGAACTTCTGCGTAGAACTTCTCCCAGAACTTGTGTGTGTAAAACATCCTCCTGGTAAACTGCTTTGCTCTAGACAGCTGCGGTCACTTGGTTTCCATGGCAGCCCCTCACGTCTACAGCTGCAGCTACTTTAGGCTGCCTCAGGGCAGTGTATGTGTGAAAAATGCATCCGGAACTTACTTGTGGACTTGTAAACCCAGAAGATTGAAAAATCTGGAACTTTAACATGTGTGTAAAAATGCCCATGTGCTATCCATGTGTGTTTCCCTGGGTTTGCTCTCCACTCCTCAGCCAGGGGCAGGGTTCTGATGCCACCCCTGTGGCAGCAGGCCCCCGCCCCCAACACAGTCAGGTGTTCCCATATCTATATCAGGACAGTCCTGACAGGGCCCAAGGTTACCATCTGCGATAAGGTTGCTGTGGAAAGGCATCCCAGCATTTCTGGGGGAAGAGTCTGGTCTTCCATTATCTGGCAGCCTTGGGGCATGGCTGCATTTGGTTGCAGGCACCCTGCTCAGCTTATATTGGCTTCCAATCTCCACAGAGCAATCAGTGCTTGCTGTGGCCATTACATGTTGGACATGTCCCAGGTCCCTAGCCCTCTGTCATGTGACTGGGCGGATACAGCGGTTTGGAATGTCTGTGCAACAGTGACCTTAGGAGAACTGCGGTTTAGAGATGATGTACAACTGCTGTTGGCTGATCCCTTGTACGCGTGTGATGGTTATGACATGCAGTCACGGAGACTGTTACTCCTGGGACAGCGTGTGTGCAGCTGCGATTGCCAGCAAAGGGTGAGCAATTTGGGGTTCTGTGTTCTGGGGCCCACTGGGGATGGGCCTCCATCAGGAATGCTGTAGCCTGCAAATGAGAGCATTGCTTTGCAGGACATTTGCATCTTCCTGGAGCTCTGCCTGTGCTTTTTGGAGGGAGGCCTCCCATAACCACCACATCACCTTTGTGACCATCCTGATGCATGCCAGATGTTACCAGAGACAGCAGGATAATTGCCAGGATCACATACGTGAGATGCATTTGCTCATGACCCTGGCTGCGGATCCCTACTTGACCATGGAACCTACTGCAGCAGAGATGGCTGTCCTATATGAGATATGGACCTGGGCGGATGTTCAGCTCACTCTGGGAAGCAGGAATCATGGTGACCCAAACTTTTTGGTGGATCAACATATGCAGGCACAAGGGTTCCAGAGAGGGATGTTTGCATTGGTGGTGTATGTGGAGGGTGTGGGGGTTCTTAACTCCAAATCCGCCAATGTCATGACCCAGCTTTGGAACAATACTCAGTGACTGTGGCCCCCCTTCACCTCCATGTTCCTGTTGGAAAACAGCTCCAGACGACATCACCTTTTGCACCAACAAACCCTAATGACCACTAGGGGCATTTGGGAGTAGAGATAGTTAGTTAGCATGTGTGTCATTTTAACCTTTCCTGATATCTGCTTCTAAGCCCCCTCCCAGGTGGGATGTGCCCAGGAAGCTCCTCTGGACTTCCTCCTTCTTCCTGACCTTTCTCCATTCCTAAACTCTCTTTCTGACCTTCAACATGACTGCCCACCATGCTGGGGGCAGTTAGCTAGTAAGACTAGGGATAGGCCTTTCCTATCACAATGTATTTCTCAATAAAGTAGTTTACTTTAATCTAGAAACAATCTCCAAGGTGTTAATTACTACTAAGCTGTTGCTACTAACAATTCAAGCTGCTTTTGGGGTTTTGTTTTTCTAACCATTAATAAAAATTCCCAACAGTTCCTGCGTGTGGGACTCTGCCTGCTTGACTTAGCCCTTGGACTGCACTTTCCGAGACCCTCTGCTGTGGCCACACACACACACACACACACACACACACACATCCCAGACATCACGTTGTGTGCCACCTGTGCGAGTCTGTCACCAGATGGGGGTAGGAATGGACATGCTACGTGTTTTACCGCTGTATAACCTTGAATGACAGTGACTTGTTTAATGGATTGTTACGCTCTCAGTATTTGAATAAGGCACATGGCATTCTACACCCTTTGTGTAGGGCACAATTAGGTGACAGAAACCCACCTGTGGGTTTGAGGAAGCTATAACTTGAGGGCCAGTTCAGAGTAGGACAATGAATCCTAATCACACCCCAAATCTTCTCAGTGGGGCTGCAAAAGTACCTAGCCAGTCCAGTTTTGCCAAAAGAGGGGTGGGGGTGGGGAACTTTATGTCCGCACCCAGAAGGATCTAGATGGGGAAATTTCCAGCAGATTCCAGGCCCAGACTAGGAAACGGTATAAAAGCCCTTCTCCCCAAAGGACACTATTTTTCTTCAACCTACCATCCAAGAGGATCAGCCACAACAGGAAAGAAAACCTCACCCAGAGATAGGGGGGTCATAGGTATACTCAGCGTAGGGAGAGCTAGATAAGGGAACTGAGTGCTATTAAAAGCTTGTGTGGTTTGCCCTCTGTTTCTTTGGGTTGCCTTTGCTTGCCATCACCTTGCCTTTAATCAGATCTTTCTCAACAATTGGCTTTGTTCTTATACTTAGTTGGAATAAATGGTTTTTCCTTTACTACAAATAGGGGGTTTGTGGTCCAGTGCCTCTTAGACCTCCAGGAAAGCCTGACTCTGTCTGCCTAGAGAAACCCTATCCTTCTTCCATACCCAAGGGACTGAGCTAACCACTCTGCAGCTTTGGGCTGCGTGACTGCATGGGGGTACAGACAGTGAATTCAGGGAGCTTGGGCACAGGGTAGTGGGGACCAGGAGCATTCACCTGGGTGTAGGTGGTGGGTTGGAAGCTAGATGGGAAGCTGCGCCAAGCTGAAGCCCTGATCAGTCCATCACAGTACTGCCCAAGTATTTGGGGGTTGAGGCTGTCTCTGTAGAAGGTAGGGATGTGTGAACGCGGTTCGGAAGTTCAGAGTTTGGACCGAACTCAACTACTTCGCTTGACTGAACCGAACTCATATTCGACCAAACTGTTCAGTCGAAGCTGAACCAGTTCAGAAGGCCAAAAACAGCTTAAAACACTGGTTTTGAATGTATGAACTCGGTTCGGAAGTTTGGAATTTTACCAAACTCGACTAGTTCGGTCGACCGAACCGAACTACCGAACCGAACTGTTAACAGGAGAAGCCCCTCCCACTCATTACTATTGGGGGGTGGGTACCCCAATATCCACCGTTCCTTAACTTCGGGGGGGAATAAGCTTAATTTGTCAAATCCGGGGGTTCCTGCACGTCCTAAGGATCAGTCAGAGGACAGATACGCGCTACAGGCAGTTTATTTACCCTCCCCAAAAGTGAAGAAAAAGGGGGAGACAAATATTCAATAAAACTAAAGGGTTTATTTCTACATGTAAACAGAGAAACACAGCCCCGGTCTGGCTGGCGGGATCAAAGGAAAAACACAAGTGGCTGCAGGGAAAGTGAAAGTAAGGTGGGGAGCAGGGGACAAGAGATCTGGGAGAGAGAGAGAGGGGAAGTCTGGACCTGGGGTTACCTTTCCTTTCCTGTTGAAAGAGGGGACAGGCGGCCCATGGATCCAGCAAAGTTCGTGGGGGGTCGGGAAGAAGGGGCAGACCAAAGTCTGGGAGATCTCAAGATACAGACATGCACAGGGAGACCCGCACATGTCCGCATCCAAAACCTTCTCAGGTACAGCAGGGAAACGAGGAGCAGTTATAGGGTTGGGATAGGCTCAGGGGCATCGCAGAGGGAGGACAAAGGGAAGATTCAGGAGGACAAGGGACGCAAATGGCCCATCGAGGCATCTCTGGGTGGGTGTCTATAGTTACAAAAGGAACTCTGGCTGGGGTCGGGGTACAACATAAGGGAGAACAAAGGACACACCTGGGCATGAATGGGGGAAGGCATTTTCAGTGATTTAGGAGGAGGGAAGGGGTTTAAGGTTAATCGCCAACATCCCTTCGCATTTTCTTGATGGCGCTGGGAGGGGTGTTGGCTTCTGTGGGGGATTCTATCTTCCATGCCTTTGGGGCTGTTGATAACCTGAGTTCTATTCACTGGTGGTTTCTCAAAACAAGGAGAACACCTTTTCTTAATGGCCCCATACTTAGTGAGGACTCTCTCCCTTTAATCACCTTCCTTCCAGATCAGGCCAGTTTCTACATGAGAGGGTTCTATTTCCTTAGGCTCCATGGTGGCTTGGTCCTGTCCCCGCTCCGGCTCCCTAATGCCCACCGACCCATGCCTCACATGGCCTTGCCAAGTATGGGGGGGGGCTACTAAAAGAACTCGATTTTTGAACCGACCCGAATTTCTGAACTTGGTTCTGTTTGCACATCCCTAGCAGAAGGTCTCTAGGCAGGGTTGGAACCCCCATCCACTCTTAATGCTGGAAATGTTTCAGTGTGCTTTCACGGACACACAGCTCATGGGGAGGTTTCTGCTTCCTACTCACTCAGTCATGGAGTCATCCTGTTTTGACATGGGATTAATCACCCCCACTCCAGAGGCCGTGATTCCCCTTGGAACAGGTCCCCATGCACTGCCAGTGTTTGGCCTGGACTCTGCTGTGTGGGTCATGCATTTCTGGGCCTGGACTGTCAGCCTGGTGGGGTTGGAGTTTTACTTTTTCAGCTGTGTCCCATTGGTCTCCCATATGCATTCTCCCTTGTGTTCCTAAGCCCATGAGTTGTATGGCATGCCCTGGAGTTTTGTGTGTTGTCGGCCAGTACCCTTGTGGCCAGCCGCCAGCCCTGTGTGCCGCAGTGGGTGCATGGGTTCACCTTCCCCAGTCCCTGCTCCCCTGCCCTCCTGAGGGTAGGTGGCAGTGGTGGCTTCAGTCACCCATGAACCGCCATGTGTAAACATCAGGTGGGGGGGGACATGTTGATGTGGGGGTTGAGTGGTTCTTGGCCTGAGTGGTGGAACAGCTGTCTGTTTGAACTGTGGTTAGGCCTAGTGGGTGGAGGATGGGTGGGTGGGGGTGGTGGACTCCTTGGGCACTGCCCGTTTGAATCCCTCCCCACTTACTTCATGTGCATGGGCACTTCATGGCTGATCCACTCAGTGGACAAGGACCCATTCCCCAGTCATGCTTGCTTTAAAAATGGCCTGCGTGTCAGGTGTAGCATAGCAGATAAAAGTCTTGGGCTAGGACCTTGGAGACCAGGGTTCAAATCCGATTCTAGTCATGAACTCACTGGGTGGTTTTAAACAAGTCACCCTTGCTCAGCCTCAATTTCCTATCTGTAAATTGGGAATAATAATGATCTCTCTCATAGGGTTATTGTAAAGTTGAACTAGTTACGTAGTGTAAAGCACTTGGACAGTATATGGACAGGACAAATGACTGAGGATGATAATTATCGGAGAAGCTGCTATACACGTATTTAGAATACAATAATAGATTGTCGACGCACCCGGAATAAGACAAGGACTCCAAGTTGGGGTTTTAAAGGCTGCACTCTTTATTTGAATCGTGATTAGGCTAAGTGGGGTAATTGTCTTTAAACAATTCAGGTCCAGTACTCTCAACTCATGTAACTCTTACTAGCATAACATAAGCAGGGCTTGGCCTGGATGTGCCCTCGAGTGCCATCCCAAAACACGTTTCCCCTTCGCTCACTGCCCGGAGGCCGTGATTGAAGGGGACAATGTCCTTCCGGACTGGAGTAAGGATACAGCGCCGAAGGATTCAGGACCGTGCTTGTCCTTGCCCTCCTTCTGACCAGCCCCTCTCCCAGGGATGTGACCATCACACTTGCCATGCCCTGATTTTGCACCAAATGTCACCTCCTCATCTTTTAAGGAGATGCCTCCCTTTGCTATGTACTTAACTAATTTGACCCAAAACAGTGATGGACCCCTGAAAGAGTGCGACAAGAACTTCTTTGGCAACACGACACCCTCCTTTCTTAACCTATGAGCCTGATAAACCAAATATACACCAGAACAAACACACACTGTGAGGAAGAGGAAAAATGGGGCACCCTAGTGGCAATTTGGTTGCCCAGAAAATTCCTTCCCGGCCCCCGAAGGTGGCCGGCTAATGTCCCACAGTGCGTTAGGGTGGGGCTGTCTGCTCCTAGCTCCCTTGCCAAATGGCAAGGGAGCCGCCGGTGAAGCTCCTCCTCTTTTGGGGAGGGCCCTCCACGTTGCACCACAGGGTTGGCTGGCAGCCTGTTACCGGGGAAACCCTGGCCAGGCCTGGCCTTTCCTGTCGGCACAATTTCTGTCCCTTTCCCACCGCAGCAGACCTGCTGCAGCGGGGAGTGCAACCTCCCCATGTCCTTGCTTCTCCCTCAGGGGAGCGCGACAAGGTGCTCACTGGCTGCCATTGCTGGTGGCCAGGGGCTATTGTCCTTCGAAGAGTACAAGCCCATCGTTTTCCCTCAGAGCCCTTACCTGCAGACTGCAGGGGTGTTTAAATGAAGTATTCACACCACTCATGAGAAGAGTGTTCAAGCATGTTAGTTGTTCTTGAATAATTAGCATTGAGAAGAAACTTGAGAATACACTGCAACTTCCAAAAGCACAAACACTATCCACTTATATTTCCACTATACTGTAAAGTGTTGCCCAGTTCTTTAAACAAATGGCTCCTATCATTTTATTTTATTTTTTCTATTTAAGTTATTTTAACTTTATTTCCAATCTGGGCACAATTGTCCATCAATGGATGTCAAGGGCAAAATTCCTACTGACTTTAATGATGTAGGGGTGTCCTGCTTGTGTCAAATTTGAAGTGGACAGCTTTTGATCTGTCAGAATTTTTTTGCTTCTTGCTGAAAGCTAAAAAGTGAGATTTGCTAAATGTTCAAAGTCTAAATATTCAAGTATTTCAAGGCAGGGAAATGTACAGTCAGAACATCCAAATAACCTTCACTGTCCTGTTGTGACACCATAAAAAGGGAGGGATGGGGGATAAAATGAATTTCTTTTTTTAAAAATCAGCTTGATCTAAAGCCGCAAAGCTTACATGACTCTTATATTTTTTATTTTCAAGCACTTCTCTCCACAAGCTACCCACAATGTAAAACATATTGAGGGCTTGCTGTTCTCTTTTCCTGGGGCAGTCAGGAAGCAGATGGACAGGCAGAAAGCAAGCAATAGGCAAGTCATTTTCAAATTATTTTAAAGGTTTTAGTTATTTTAGATATGGATCCATATTTAAATCCAGAAATAGCAAGATCAGAACCGCAAATGAATCCAAACCGCAATTTCATCTGTAAGACCTCCCCAATCTTAGAGTGGCCATACCACCCTGACCCCTTTAAAAGAGGACGCTTATGAAAAATACATGGTGCAGGGCTGCGCTGGAACCAATGCAGCCCTGCAACATGTATTTTTCATAAGCGCC
Source organism: Sphenodon punctatus (assembly GCA_003113815.1). Taxonomy (NCBI): domain Eukaryota; kingdom Metazoa; phylum Chordata; class Lepidosauria; order Sphenodontia; family Sphenodontidae; genus Sphenodon; species Sphenodon punctatus. The sequence goes on from QEPC01000531.1 coordinate 3,062,847, forward strand.
CTCTTTTAAAGGGGAGGTATGGTCACTCTACCTAATCTTCTATGACAGTAAGAACAAATGTTCACCATCTTTTTTTAATATTTATTTATTTGTTATATTTATTAGCCGCCCCCTCATGCTTATGGCATCCCAGGGTGGCTTACAACACTAAAAACAACAATAATAATCAATTATTAATTTTAAACATTTTTTAAAAAACATCTCCCCCCCCCGCACTCTCCCCTCCGAAGGCCTGGGTGAACAGCCAGGTCTTGCAGGCTCGGTGGAACGCCAGCAGACCCGGGGCCAGGTGAACTTCCTCCAGCAGGGAATTCCAGAGTTGCGGCCCGGCCACTGAGAACACCCGTTCCATTGTGGCACCCCGCCTAACACGGGGGACCTTCAGGAAGGCGCCCCTGGTAGACTGCAGGGATCGCTCTGAGACGCGGAGGGTGAGGTGGTCCCCGAGGTATGAGGGTCCGAGACTGTGTAGGGCTTTATAGATCAAAACTAACACCTTGAATCTGGCCCGGTATGCCATAGGCAACCTGTGCTCCACACTCTGCACTGGTGTTATATGCTCCCGCTGACCTGTCCCTGTAAGGAGACAGGCCGCCGCATTCTGCACTAGCTGCAGCCTCTGGACCAGAAACAGGGGAAGTCCCCACGTAGAGCGCGTTGCAGTAGTCCAGCCTCAGGGTGATGAAGGCATGGATGAGATTGGCCAGGTCGGGCCTGGAGATGTATGGACGGAGACTCCGTACTAGATACAGCTGGCGGAAGGCGGCTTTAGCCACTGCCTCCATCTGGCGAACCAGACGGAGGTCCGAATCCAACACCACCCCCAGACTCTGAACCTGCTGGGCTACAGGAGGGCAGACCCTCCCCCCCACCCCCCACGGAGGAGCCAGCACCCCCTTACCCTTCCCACCACTATCACCTCCGTCTTATCGGGATTAAGTTTCAGTCTGCTCTGCCGCATCCAATCTGCCACGGCCTCCAAGCATTGGAAAAGTATGTGACATCCTTTTTGTGGCATCCTTTAAAAAAAAAAAACATGTAAAAACTGCTTTCGTGCCCCCCCGCTATGGGTGGATAGCAAACTCATTCCTTTCATGGTTTGCAGTCTCAAAGGGCTGATAAACTATAAGCTGTGACACTGCTTCAGAATCCATGGATCCTTTGGGCCTGGAACTCAAATCTGTCAGGTTTCTAAGCTGAAGCTTTGGTCAAGCTGCCACAGAGCAGCTATGGTGGAAACTTCCACCTCTAGAGCTGAATGTTTCATTATCTCCAGCAACCCCACCCAGAATCTCTTTATTGGCAAGGCCAGACCAGTTCCTTGATTGGCTCCTTGTCTTATATAACCTTTAGCACCTACCCACAATTCCTTCTCTGCAATATACAGTACAGTTACTAAGCCACTTCAATTCAGAAGAAAACCAGAAACTATTTACAATACTCTATCACACATGCATATTAGTTTGAATAAGAAAAACATGGTTGCTTTCTATGACAATTTGTTTCCCTAAAGATTTACTAGAAAGAACAGAAGTTTACACCGAAGGATTTACTAGAGGTTTCCTGACTCCACCGCTCTGTGCCTCAATCTTGCCTTGCCTTGCCTGTCTGCCTGCCTAGCTTGCCTCATCCTGGACCCAGCCTTGCCTGGTTCAGGCCAGCCCTGCCTGAAGTACAAGCCCATCTCTTGTCCTCCGAGCCCTGACCTGCAGACTGCTGCTCCAGTACTAACCACTGCCTGCCTAACAACACTGAACATGGTTGCTCCTTGGTAGGGTTGCCACCTATGTAAATTTTCAAGGAACACCTGAAAATTTGCATAGGTGACAACCCTACTCCTTGGCTTTGGGCACTAGATTTCTGACCTCTGACTTTGACATTCCAGCCCGTTATAGATCTGTGTCCTAGATCTGTGTCCTGGACTGTCCCACTGAATCTGCACAGGGAATCCGGATTCAGTTGTATCAGGCCCCCATGCTCCGTGAGGGCCCCAAAATGATAAGAAAATGCTTTCTTAATAGACATTAAAATACAATGAGTAAAACAACAATTGCAAGGAACATATAGTAACAGTATGGTCTCCAGCAACTGATTTCAAACCTTATGACTAGGAAATGGAAGACAGAGGTTCCCCAGAATGTACCAGGACCCCAATCTTCTCTCAGCTGACTTGTCTCTTTGATCCCCCAGCTTGGACCCATCAGTGTGTCTCTGAACCTGCGATGCAGATTACCCTGCTTAATTAACTACAGTGATACCTCACATGCAGCCCCCCTGATCCCGCCACAGCTCACTCAGAACCTAACATTGATGCTTTTCTGTCCACTGCTTTTACATAGCCAGCACAAGTTTACATTTAATATTTGCTTGTACAAAGCTAGCTTCACAATTTTCAACACGAGACTAATTTTACACTCGGTTTACAAAGTTTACTTTCCGAAAATATCCATGCATTTGATCCAAGAATCTACTTGTTCCTTTTGTTCTTGGTAGTAAATCCTAGGGACACAAATTGTCCTAGAAAGCAACCATGATTTTCTTATTCAAACTCATATGCATGAATGAAAAAGTATTATAAGTAATTCCTGGTTCTCTTTTTAATTGAAATTGTTAAGTGGCTTAGTAACTGTACTGTATATTTGGTTTAAAATACATTATTACTTTGTCGACACACCCCAATGAGACACAGAGACTTCCATTGGTTTAAAACTGGCCGTACTCTTTATTCAAATCATCATCTTAAAGGCCGGTGGGGTAATTGCACCAAGCAATTAGGGTTCAGTATGCCATCTCACTAATATAACTTATTAACTCAAGTACTGCCCGGATGTGCCCTCCGTTGACAGTATCCTAACAACCAACATCCCCTCCTTCGACAGTGGCAAGGCCGAAAGGGGGGGGGGGGAGGATGGCCCAATTATGGGCGTGAGTAAGAAGTGAAGCGTCCACAAGGTCCGAAGACAGCGCATGTCCCTGAGAACCCTGTTAAGACACCACTCCCAGGGAGCTTGATCACAGTGCATGCTGGGCCCTGCATTACACTGTGTATCATCTCCCCATCTCTTAAGGAGATGACTCTTAATAGCTTATTAACCTACCTAATAATCCTATCATGGCATATTGGAACCCTGCCACTAAGTCCTGGGGCCTGCCTTGCTCAGCCCCACTGTGCCCAGAGGGGTTCCCTTCCTCGGGGGGGTGACTCCGGGCCCTTAACAGGGCCTTGCATTCCTGAAGCCACTCCATCATGTCGGGGGGGGGTCTCACCACTGGCAAGATCTTTGGCCACGCGGGACCTTTGCTCCATCCCTGTCCGCCCCTGCTAGGCCGCTGCATCATTCTTCCCCCCGCTGGTCATCATCTTCGCACGCCCCATGTCTCGCGCACAGGCCGTAGAACTCGGCAGCAAATAACTTTGCTGCTGACTCTTTGGCCGTTCCGTTGAGAATGCCGCTCCACGTAGCTCTCCGGAGGCCTGCCCCTTCTACCAGGGGCGGGGCCTCCAGGTCCAGTGGGGCACACGCGCACCGCCTCACTCTCAGGACGGCTGCCAAGCAACCCTTACACTAGGAGAAGGGCTTTCTAACAAGCCTCTTCACCAGGGCCCTTCTCTGCATCTCTTCCCTTAGGTAGGGAGGATGCAACAAACACTCTGTTGCCGCCATTTTGGCGGCGAAGGGGACTAGTAGCTACTGGCTGCAGGTACTTCATTCTCACTGTGCCTGTAGCTCCCCCGGGGGGGGGGGGGATTCATTGATTGAGTCAACTGCTGCTCAATGGCAGTTGGGGCATGGAAGTTATAGAATGACTGTTGGAGGTGACAGTTGGCCATGAGGGGAGTTATACACAACAGTACTCCTGAGGGAACAAGGTAAAAGGAGTAGACTCTCAGAAAAGGAGGTTTTTGACAGTTGGAGGGAGTACTTCCCTAGAGCATACAGGCCACAGAGTGTTGAGACAGACAGACCCTGGGATGAGGGTTGATGCAGTGTCTCCCTCAGGGACCCGTAAGACTCTCAAACCTTAAAGTAAAGGCTGCAGATGTGACAGTTTGAACTACATGAACCTGTGAGAAATAAGCCTAACCATGTGAAATCTATAGTTATAGGAGGCAGTAGTTTTAACCCATTGCTTTTATTATTATATCTCTTTCCATGTTTCCCTGGGTTTTTTTCCCTTTCTTTAATTCCTTTATTGGTTAGGTTGTTATATTAAATAAAGTCTCTTGTCGTTTCAATATTTGAGCAAAGTGAGTAAAAGATTTCTCTCTCCTTCTCAGAGTACCTGAAGCGACAAATGATGAAACTACCTCAAGAGCCTCAAGTGGCAAGGGCCAAATCTCCACGGCTCTACCACAGCATGGAACAAATTTTCCATTATTCACCTAGACTTTATAATCTCTACATTTCATGTCTATTGACTTGGCAAGGTAAAGAGCACATGTAAGAAAAATACAGTGAAAGATTTTACTTACAGTAGATTTGTGTGTTCACATCATTACGCTGCCAGACTATGGTCACGGAAGTTCTAATGGGGAGGTATGTTGCCCGGAGATATAAGTCTCTGTATATGCAACCAGAAGGCCGTGGAGGATCTTTCTCATTATCTTTTGTATTGCCCACTGTACAGTGGGTTTAGAGCCCAAATTTGTCAGCATACGGGGCATTTAGCGGATAGATCGGACTTAAAGAAACTCATGTTTCTGCTCAGGGATACATCCTCGGATGTAACCCGAGCAGTGGCCAATTTTGCACTGCGTGCGAGTAAATATTGTTCCCAGGAAATCCAGAAGAGCTCCCAGCTAGTGAAATGCCCTGGAAAAACATGAAGGGAACTCAGACTTTTCTTTTTTAACCTTAATTTTAAATTGAATGTATTTGATGTATTGTAAGCCTTTGTCTTATTTTGTTATTTGTTATTTGTTATTTCTTTTGTTATTTGTCAAGGCCATTGGGCCAGCACAATAAAACTTTTTGAACTTTGAACTTACAGTAGATGGACATGAAATTGGATTGATATATTCTGCCCTGAAGGGAGAAGAGAAGAAAAGCAGCAAACACTGCCAAAACATGCTTGGTTGTGACACAGACAGGAAATGACAATATTGGGTGTTTTCCGATAAGACACTTCCCACCCACCTCCCACATACTATACATGTTACAGGGCACCCATAGGGCAACACTGCAGCCCTGCAACATGTATAGTGGGTGGAAGGTTGGTAAGTAATATTGGAGAGTTAGCTTTCTGTTGAATAACACACAACAGAAGTTTCTTCAAAACAAAACTTTACTAAGAACTTAGAAGACATGCTTCCATACTGTACAAACTGCATGGGACAAGATGGAGGACAGAGAGAGGAGAAGAGAGGAGACAAGGAGAGAGGCGGAGGCGGAACTGTTTCATCCCCTGACCCTCCCCCTACTGGACAAGCCCCATATTAAGCTTGCAGGGCTTGCAATGGATTTTACTTCTGACTGTTGCACAATCCAGCACCCCTTCTCAACAGTCACTAGTCAAACCCACTAGATTCATTCTTCTTAATACCTTGTGATGGCGATCCCCTGTTAGTGGCTTTGTGAACACATCCGCTGTCATATCCTCTGTAGGACAGTATTGCAGATCTATGAGTCCTTGTTCCTGTAAGTCTTTCAGGAAATGGTATTTTACATCAATATACTTGGTTCTGGGGTTGATTCTGTTTGCGTCAGCGCTATGCATCCTTGGTTGTCTTCCAGGATCGACGTGAATCTGTGCAATTTTTGCCCTAGATCATTCAGAAGCTGTCGCAACCAGATAACTTCTTGGCTGGTGTGTGCCACTACCACGTACTCTGCCTCCGTCGAGGAAAGTGTCACAGAGGCTTGTTTCCTACTGCACCAGCTGATGGGTCCTCCACCAAGCAAAAATAGGTACCCACTGATAGATTTTCGGTTCGAATGGTCTCCAGCCCAATCTGCGTCCACATACCCTATCAGGTCTGACACGGAAGTTACTGGGAGCCGTAGCTTGAGATTCACAGTCCCTTTCAGGTATCGTAAGACCCTCTTCACTGCATTCCAATCCCTTTGGGTTGGGGCTGAGACTTGTCTACACAGTATACCTATTGCCACCACAATACTGTTTATTAGCCCTGTTTTAATATTTATATTATTTATGAGAATTTTATTGATTTTATTGTGTTTTATTGTATTTTAAATGTTGGAAGCCGCCCCGAGCTGCATGGCAGGAGGGGCAGGGTACAAATCTATGAAAATAAATAAATAAATAAATAAACAATGTCAGGCCTTGTGACTTTGGCAATGTACAAATGCTTTCCTATCGTCTTTCTTTATTGATTATTGTCTGGCAGCAATAAGCTCAGTTCTTTGATCTCCTTTGTGTAGCTGGTTTCCATAGGGACATTTGCTGCCTTCGCACCCCCCAAGCTGAAACTTTCTCTCATCTCTTCTATTGCCTGTCTTTAGTTGAGAAGATAACTTCCGTCATCTTCTCTTTCACTGTGTATTCCCAGGTCTTAGTTTCAAAGTCCTGATTTATTATATATTATTTATTTATTTAAAATGTATATCCCGCCCCTCCTGCCCACAGGGCAGCCCGGGGCGGTGAACAACATTAATTTAAAACAATATAAAATGTTTAAACAATTTAAAATACAGTATGTGGGGAAAGCCCCCATCCCCGCCCCCACCCCACCCCTACCCCTCGCCAAAAGCCTGACGGAACAGCCAGGTCTTAAATATACGCCAAAACAGCAGAAGAGTGGGAGTCAGCTGAGCCTCCTCCGAGAGCGAATACCACAGCACAGGGGCGACCACTGAAAAAGATCTAACATCGGTGGCCACCCGCCTCGCCCAGGTAACCTCCGAAAAGGCTCCCACAGACGATCTCAAGGGTCGCACAGGCACATGGGGAGTGAGGCGATCCCACAGATAAGCAGGGCCTAGACCATAAAGGGTTTTAAAGGTTTAAACCAGCACCTTGAACCTGGCCCGGTGCTTTATAGGCAGCCAGTGCAGAGCCTGGAGCACTGGTGTCATGTGCTCCCTGCAACCCGCCCCCGTCAGGAGACGGGCCGCGGCATTCTGCACCAGCTGCAACCTCCGGACCAGCTTCTCGGGCAGCCCCACGTAGAGCGCGTTGCAGTAATCCAGCCTCAAGGTGATGAAGACATGGATGACAGTGGCGAGGTCAGAGTCTGAGAGATACGGCCGAAGTTGCCGGACAAGATGTAACTGCCGAAAAGCNAGCCCTCGCCCCCTAACATCACCTCCGTCTTGTCAGGATTCAGTTGCAGATGGCTCAACCTCATCCAAGCCCCCACAGCTGACAGGCACTGGGAAAATAAGGAGACTGCATAGCCTGGGTCGATGGAAAAGGAGAGGTAGAGCTGAGTGTCATCAGCATACTGATGACACTGCATTCCCTGAAACCCCCTTATGATCTCCCCTAATGGCTGGATATAGATGTTAAACAAGAGGGGGGGGGCAGAATGGCACCCTGCAGGACTGCACACGTGAGCGCTCTCATTGTTTCACACTCGTCCCCTTCTTGCTCAAAGCATATGATAAAGTCATCAACATAAATTAATACAAAGATCCACCTGCCCCTTAGTCTCTTTGTGTATATGCAAGGGATCTGCTTTACTCCTGGTAAAATTTTCCCTCATGAGCACCTTGCTTATTTTAGTGTTCTATGCTCTGGCGGCCTGCTTAAGCTCATATATGCTTTTATACAGGTGCAAATGTTTCATCGTAGTCTTCGTACTTCTGGGAGTATCCTTTCGTGACAAGTCGGGCCTTGTGCCGTTCAATATTTCCCTGCGCATTCTACTTTATTTTAAATGTCCATTTACAACCTATAGTCTTTCTCCCTGCGGGCAGTGGAGTAAGCGTCCACGTCACGTTGTCTTCACTTCTTCTTCAGCCACTCTTACCCATTTTTCGGCTTCCCCTTCTGACATCTGCGACATGTCCTCCTAGGATGCTGACTCTGACAATTTACTGGTGCTGACTTTGTAGGACAGTTGAGTGGGGGGAATGCCTTTGTTAGACCTCATCGACCGCCTTGGCTCAGCATCGGCAGCCGGCTGTGTCTGTTCCTGCACTTCTGTTACCTTTGTGTTTATTTTGACTATTTGTTCAGAGGATTGCTCCCTTTCAGTGGTTTTGTCCCTGGTTGATTGTTCTCCTTCGCCTGGACCTTGGAGTGTCATGACACTGTCGCTTGAGTTTTCCACAAAGGTCACATTGTTACTAATGGTTATTCTGTCCATGCGTGGATCCAGGATCCTGTAGCCTTTGGAATGCTCACTGTATCCTACGAGGATGCCTTCCACTGCTCTGTTTTGCAGCTTGGTATGTTTCTCCTCTGGGATATATACGTAAGTCTTACTTCCAAATACTCTGATGTGGCCCACACTAGGTTTTTGACCATGTCACAATTCATATGGAGTTTTCCCTCACTGTTCTAGAATACAGCTGATTTTGTAGGTAGGTAGCAGCAACTGCTGCTTTGCCCCAGTGTCTTTCTGGTAGTCCAGAGTCTGTTAACATGCATCTAACCATTTTGGTTAGCATTCTGTTTTTCCTTTCAGCTGTTCTGTTCTGCTCGGGTGTATATGGCACTGTCTTTTGGTGCTCAATCCCATGGAGTCTCAGGAAGTCCTCTACTTCCTTTCCTGTGAACCCACCTCCATTGTCAGTCCACAGTGTCTTTGGTCTGCACTAGAACTTGTTGCTCGTCATAGTCACATAGTTCTGAAGTTTGTCAAATAATTTATCTTGACTCTTCATGATGTACGTGATCTTATACCTTGAATAGTCGTCAATAAAAGTTACCATATATCGGTTGCCTCCTGGCGTGGGAACCTTCATTGGGCCGCAGACATCACTGTGTACAAGATCAAGCGGTTTCGTGGCTCTATTCTGACTCTTCTTAGGAAGCGTAGACCTCGTGGCTTTGGCTTTGATACAACAGTCGCATTTCATGATCACGGGACACATTGATACCTTAAGGTCTTTGGTCAACTGCTGTCTGTACATTTCCTTGATGCTGTTTGAGTGTCTGTGTCCCATGCGTCTATGCCACGGGTGGATGCAGTCATCGTGTGGTTTGTGCGCAGTGAGCTTCACCTGTTCTTTCGCTGTGCTCAGACGGTACAGGTGCTCATCTGCAGTGGCTCTGGCCAGTACTTTTGTCCCACTTTGAATTGTGCATTCGTCTCCCTGGAAACAAATGGTGAGCCCCCTCGCTGTCAGGCTCCTCACAGACAGGAGTCCCCCTTCTAAGTTGGGCACATAGAGAACATCTTTCATGGGTATGGTCAGTGTGCCTCCCTGTGACTGGTTGCAGTACAGGAATCCTTGTCCAATTCCTTCCACATTGATGCTTCTCCCATCTGCAAAGTAGATCCTTTTACTGCTCAGATACAGTCCTGTGAAGAATCCTTTATCACTAGTCACGTGGCTCATTGTCCTGGAGTCTACACACCAATTTTGGGATGAGCTGTCTTGCGTTGCTCTGAAGCACCCACTCCATTGTTGAGCGACTGTGTTGCTGTTTGTGACTCCAGCCTTCTGCTTAGGTGTTGGTGGAGACACTTTCTGCTGTTCTGCTTTCCATATATAGCAGTCTTTCTTTAAATGTCCCTCCTTTTTGCATCTGAAGCATACTCTGGTTTCCCTCTTAGGAGCTTTGTCTGGGGTTTCCAGTGCAGTTTCATTACCCTGCTTTAGATCATTCTGCAGGTTCTCCTTTCTGCGCTGGAATTCATCCGCAAGTCTACCTTTAACAAATTCCAGCTTCAGTTCAGCCTCTGGCCTTGTCTCCAGGGCATTGATGAGGGCACTGTAAGATTCAGGCAGGCTGCAGAGGAGTAGGGCTACCACATGGCTGTCCTTTATATCTTCTCCAATGCCGCGCAGCTGTGCCACTACTTCCAACATGGCATTTATATGCTCCTGCATTTCACTTTCTTTGCCAAGCCTCATTTTGTATAGTTTCCTCAGTAGAAACAGTTTGCTATTCAGGCTAGTTCTCTCATGCAAGTTTTGCAATGCAATCCACATGCCTCTTGCTGTGGTCTCACTTCTTATATGGATTAGCTGGTCATCTTCTACCAATAAACTTATTGTAGCCTTTGCTAACCTGTCCTTTTTATCCCATTCCTCGTGATTTGCTGCTGGTCTGTTCGTGGTAATCACCTCCCATAGATCATCTTTAGACAGCAGCATTTCCACTTTAAACTTCCACAATTGGTAGTTTACATTGTTCAGCTTTCCTACTGAAAGTCTGAGCTCTGAGCTGCTTGCCATACTTGCTTCCCTCCCTTTCCCCTTCTGGGATTTAGGCCTTCTTACTCACAGTCAGTAGGCCTCTCTGTCTGGGAGTTTTCTTTCACAGTCTGCACTCCTTCTGGGCTGCTTCTAGTCTTCAAAATTGCCTTGAAGATGTCCTGGGCCCATAACCTATTGTAGAGTTAGTTTCTGTTGAACAACACACAGCAGAAGTTTCTTCAAAACAGAACTTTACCAATAACTAGGGATGGGACACCAGGGAGAATACCGGACACCGGATTTACCGGTATCAGATCTCCCTGGTATCGGCATACTAGATTTTTAACATTGGCCGCTTTACCGGTTTTTTTACATTGCGGCCATTGACTTCAAAAAACAGGTAAAGCTGCCAATGTTAAAAATCTGGTATGCCGATACTGGTAAAAATTAGATTATTGGATTTATCCAATACTGATATTCCCACCCCTACTAATAATTCAGAAGACATGCTTCCATACTGCACAGACTGTATGGGACAAGATGGAGGACAGAGAGAGGAGAAGAGAGGAGACAAGGAGGGGAAAAAAACAAAAACTGTTTCATCCCCTGACCCTCCTCCTACTGTGCAAGCCCCATATTAAGCTTGCAGGGCTTGCAATGGGTTTTTACTTGTGACTGTTGCACAATCCAACAGGTAATGGATGGAGAGTGTCTTGTCTGAAAATGCCCATTGTTAGAAGTACCCAGTATGAATTCTAAACTTTCTGGGTTGTAAAAGGATTTGTGTTTCTGAGCATCCATGTGGGTAGGAATTGTAAATCTAGATCACAGGTAGTTTTAGTATTATAATTACTACCAAAAGAAGTGTTCTTGTAGTTAGACACACATACAAATTCAAGCTTTACATAATAATGAAGAACCCTTTATCATAGTTTCTTATAGTCAAATTCTGTCACCTGTGGCAAGGTTTTATTTCATACTTTGACATTCAACCCCAGTCTTAATGAAGTGATTTGATTTCCCAGCCAAAGCCACACGTTTTCTTCCAGATTCAGACGTTGGTAGTATTAATGCTCACTTGGAATGAAGCACTCTTGTTGTCTTTGCTTTTATTCAATGTGAAGCTCTAGCCCTCCAGAAGGGAGGTCACAGTGATGCAACACTACATCTATTTGTCCTTAGGGTCTAGAAACTGAACCTTGCAGCTGCTAGACAGAGTCAGGGAGGTTTTTTTCACACTGCCTAAAACTGTGAGTTGCATGATTCTAATCAGCCGAGCAGGCAGGAATTCACCTAAGCAATTCAGCTGGTAGGAGCCCATGTCAAAGGAAAAGATTATACATTTCTGTCACCCCAGAGAGGCAAAAGGTCGTCCTTGCGGACAGAAATAGATTCTAGTAGCATCAGGAGAACAGCCCACTGAATGGAGAACTGAAATTTGTAATATTTTAAGAGCATACAGATTTAAATCAAACTCAGCCATTTGTTATTATTTAAAGAAAATCATCACACCTTTTGTATATCAAAATAAATGTTAGAATATCAGAATTTTCTGCTTGCATGCATTAAAACGGAAAAGTTTCAGTGAAACCGCTTTCACCTCAAAAAGCTGTTTACAAGAGAGTGATAAGGTAAGCACCAAGAGAACAAAGAAGGTTTTATATCAGCACATCCTCTTGCTTGCTTGAAGTTAGAAGGTTTTTCAATGACAGGATCAGACCAAGGATCGACCTCATTGTCACACAAAGCAAAAGAAAAGACAGCGATCAAAGCCAGACATAAAGCATGCAGTACCCTTTAGTCTGAAATCATTTTCTTTGTGTCTGCACATGCAGGTGTTTTAAAAGCTTTCGCGAGTTTTTCATTTTTCTGTATGATTTGATGCTTATGCTATTAGAGCCAGTGTAGGAGAGACTCTTTCACTTGCTGTTTTGAATATATACTGGGCTTTAGGGCCTCACACAGCATGCAGAGATTGCTTGACAAAGTTAGCACCTCTTACATACATTAAGAGGAAGGAACCTAGAATAGTAGAATGGCAGCACACCTTCTTTGTTACCCGCTGCATGTGAACTCATAGAATTTTCATCCCCTCCAGACAAAGAGGCAAAGAGGATAGCTTTTCTAAGTAATGGCTTTGTGGCACTGTTGAGCCACAGTGGGGCTTTAGCCCTTTAAGAGACTCAGCGCCAGCTAGTTGAGGCATGAACAAAGATGTAGGCATGCTACCAGAAGTAGGTCATCGCCTAATTGAGAGTGCACCTGGGAAGGGCGTGGCAGTAGCCAGCCCTAAGAGAGTAAAGACTGAAAGGAGCTCAGTGTTGAGAGAGATTTCAACTAGGGGGTGGAATGAGAAAGAAACAGCCCTCCTGGAGTAAAAGGTTACAGTCAGAGATACTGAATGCAAGGACTCTCGTGGGGTCAGGGCTAGGGAAGCCTAACTCAGAGACAGTGGGAGCTACTGAGAGCAGCTGGGAACAATGATTGAGAGACATTGTGTGTATGCTGAGACGTAAGGTGGAGATATAGACCAAATAAGGAGACACTGAGCTAATTAGCTTGAGATAATTATTTATTGGGTTCTGATCCTGGGAGACATGCCCGGCAAGCCTTCACCCTGTTACATCTGGTGAAGAATGTGGGCAACCCCAACACTGTCCATCAAGCCAACTGAGTGAAAAGAGATTTGGACCCACAGCAGGAGGCTTCCAAAGGCTCTCCTGTAGAGGATTGTGCCCAGCTATGCATGTGAAAGAGAGAAAAAGATTGTACTGAGGATCAGCCTGGTAGGTTTTCTGGAAGAGTAGAACCCACAGGCCAGAAGCAGACAAGCCAGAGAAGCCCTGAGAGGAGACAGACAAAATGATGGGTAAAGGTTTGCGCCCTAACAGGAGACAGCAGTACAGCTTGCGGACATGGGTAGAGCTGGAGCTGCAGTGGTGCATTGTGAGAATGCCAGGGCAGCGTACCCACAGCTGAGAGAGACATGAGGACCCCGCTGCATCAACTGAGACAGAAAGCATGGGATTGGAGGTACTGGGGGGCCCACGTGGGGGCTACCCCTACAGTTTGTTCTAACTGTGGGGAGAAGACACTTTCAGGGATGATGCCCTTCCCAATAGACTAATAAAGGGCAATGGACTCTAGGTACCAGTGATGGGGGTTGTCTGCCCCCACCCGAGTCAAAAGAGTTTGACTCCAAAACTATTTGAGGTCTGTAAAGGCACTGGGGCTGTAACGGGAACAAGGCCTAAACTATACCATGGGGATTGGGAGTCTAATAAAAGGGGAGTTCCAAGAGAAAATTCAAGGAGAAAAGAACCCTGTAACAGGACGGGTGGAACCAGTCCTGTCACAAGCCAGGAAACGGCTTGTTCTCACCATAACGTGCTGAACCACAGAGTGGAACGGTGGCTCCTTTATTGCCTGAAGCTGCGGTGGCATGAAGACAAGGTTGAAAATGGTGTGGCCATGCTGTAGAGGTGTGGACTGGACTTGGAGCAGGCACTGACTGACTGAACAGCACCTAGGAACCAGAGGGTAGAGCCAAGAAGCACCACTGGATCCAGAAGTGAGGAAGCATCCAGGAGAGCTGGTGAGAGCTCAAGAAGCAGCAGGAAGTCAGGAAGCAAGTAATCAAGCTGGGAGAGGCAACCAGGGACAGGAGCTGCCAGCATGAGCAGCAAACAACTGAACCGTGAGTCACCCTAGAGCAGGACTGATTCTGGGGCTGGTTAAGGCTTCCCCTGGGTTAAAGAAAGAGCCCAGTGAAGGGATGGGACATTGAAGTCTGCTGAAGGGCTAGGACTTTGTATAGGGCTCATGCATGTCCATGTCTGAGGCCCAGGAAGGGCAAGGACTTTAAAGGGACAGAGTGCCCAGGAAGGGCCAAAGATTTCTCTCAGGATGGACAATAGCAGCCTGATTCAGGCAGAGGCAATCCTCATCATTGGGGAGAGTGCAGATTCCTGGTCAAGTGGAGAAGGAAACCCCATCAGGAGTGGGGCAGGATACTCCTAACACACACAAACTTACACACCATTCTAATCACAGGAAGAATCTAATCTTCTAATCCCAGGTTCTGTGGGGGACAGAGCTCCAGGGCAATAAGAGAACACCAGGATGACCCAGGTAATGAAGAAAGGAGATGGGAGGGGGGGGGGAAGTTTCACTAGAGCTATTGATCTAATACACAAAACGCAGAGGGGTGGGCAATGTGCACTGGGAACCCCAGGGAATAAGAGGGCACAAAGGGAGCAGAGACAGTAGTCTTAACAAGGAAATAAACACAATAAAACAACAAACACACAAAAGCACAAGACACCTAACTGACAACCAGAGAACGGCAGGCTCACAGAACAAGATGATCAGAGGCCAGTCTACACTCTGAGCAAGAGCTCAATCACCAGCACTGAACTGTAGGCTTACTCAGTCTTAAATAATCTGCTGTCCCTGCAACCAGCTGTGGCTCATTCCCAATTGTGTCTGTGGACTGCAGAGTTCTTAAAGGGGCCGCACCTTCAGCTGTCAGGCAAAAGCATGGGGATAAAAAAGGCGGGGAAAGGTGCTTATGCCCGACAGACCAATGGTCCATCCAGCCCAGCATCCCATCTCCAACCATGGTCACCTTTGGTCAATTTAGAACACACCTGTTATATAATAGGAGTGATCCATTTCTTGCAATTAACAAGCTGGAGTCATGTCCCACAAACAACTTGCCAAATAGCCATTTATGGACCTAACCTCTAAGAACTTATCCAATTCTTTTTTAAACCTAGTTACTCTATTGGCCTTAACTTCTTCTTAACAACAAGTTCTATAAATTAATTGTATGTTGAGTGAAAAAGTAATCCCTTCTGTTCATTTAAAATCTATCAAGAATTGGTTTAATAGAATGTGCCCTGTAGTATGTGAGAAAGTAAGTAACAGCTCCCTATTTACTTATTCCACATTACTCATTATTTTGTAAATTTCTATTATATCGCCTCTCAGTTGTCTCCTCTCCAAGCTGAAGAGCAATATACAATACACAGTGATATTGAACATATCACAAGAAGTCAATGTAGCAGCCAATGAAGGTAGCAGAAAAAAATGGAACCTTTTTTTTTTTACGTTTACACTTACATAAACTCATAATCTGTTCACATTTTACTTTTAACACACATTATACATGACACGTGGCCCACACTATAGCCTATTGAGCCTCTCCTTGTATGGAAGCTATTCCATACCTTTGATCATTTTTGTTGCCTTTCTTTGTACCTTGCAGTTTCACTACTTCATTTTTGGGATGACCAGAATTGGACACAATACTCAAGGTGTGATAACCACATAGATTTATGTAGTAGCATTGCAATATTGTCTGTATTATTCAAGTCTGGCATTAGTCAGAAACTCACTGGGTGACCTTGGGCTAGTCACAATATTCTCTCAGCTAATATTCATTCACACAGGGTTGTTGTGAGGATTAAAAGTTGTGTTTTATGTAAAGTTCTTCAAGTGCCATGGCAAAGGGGCACTATATACAAATAAAGATTAAATAATAATTTTTAATTATTATTTTATTTATTTATTTATTTATAAATATTTGTTAACCGCCCCCTCATGCCTACGGCATCTCGGGGCGGCCAACAGCATAAAAACACACAATAAAATTCATTAAAACAATATTTTAAAAATACAACCCCTCTCAACATAAAAACTCTTCAAAAATCCCATCCTATCCCACTCTCCCCTCCGGAGGCTTGGGCGAACAGCCAGGTCTTGCAGGCTCGTCGAAATGCCAACAGACCTGGAACCAGACGGGCTTCCTCTGGGAGGGAATTCCAGATCTTCGGCCCGACCACCGAGAACACCCTCTCCATTGTGGCCCCCTGCTTTACACGGGGGACCTCCAAAAAGGCGCCCCTGGAGGACCACAGGGATCGCTCTGAGGCATGGAGGACGAGGCGGTCCTCAAGGTATGAGGGGCCCAGACTGAGTGGGGCTTTATAGATCAACACTAACACCTTGAATCGGGCTTGGTACGCTATAGGCAGCCAGTGCAGAGTACGGCGCACAGGTGTTATGTGCTCCCACCTTCCCATCCCCATAAGGAGACGGGCTGCTGCATTCTGCACCAGCTGCAGCCTCCAAACCAGAAACAAGGAAAGCCCCACGTACAGCGCATTGCAGTAGTCTAGCCTTGAGGTGATGAAGGCATGAATGAGGGGTGGCTAGGTCGGGCCTGGAAATGTATGCCGCTTACCTTTGGGAGCTCCGGCAGCGGCGGGCGGTCCGGAGGCTCAGCGCCGGCTGTGGCTGCCGGCGTCAGGACGTTCTAGGCCTTCCGGTGAAACCCGGAAGTTCCCCGGAAGGCCTAGAGCGTCCTGACGCTGGCAGCCACAGCCGGCGCTGAGGCTGCCGGACCACCCGCCGCC
>QEPC01000531.1:3079768-3101075 GCA_003113815.1 Sphenodon punctatus
AAAAAAACTTTTTTGCTGGGGCTTTAATTTTTTTTACATTGCAGCCATTTTTAAATGGCTGCAATGTAAAAAAACCGGTACCCCGAAATCCGGTACCGGGTCCGGATTACCGGGCCGAATCCGATAATGCCGGTACGCCCGATACTGGCATTATCGGATACCGGATTCTACCGGTTTCCCACCCCTAATAATTAGGATTATTTTTCTCTATGTGCATCACCTTGCACTCATTCTTCATTTAACTTAATCTGTCATTTGATTGCCCAATCATGCCAAATCTTCCTGTAATTCCTCTCAGTCTGCCTCAGTCTTAATTACCTTGAATAACTTTGTGTCATCTGCAAATCTGGTCACCTCTTTACCAGATCATTTATGAATATATTAAACAACACTGGTCCAAGTACAGACCCCTGGCACACTCCACTACTTACGTATCTCCATTGTGAAAACTGACCCTTTAGTCCTAACCTTTGTTTTCTATACTTTAACTTTTAACCAGAGGAAAAGAAAAAGAAAACCTAGATTGTGTACAAGCCAAAATTGAGACTTTTAAAACATGAGATTACATTACTTGCACTAAGATATCCCACCATGAATCTAGCTTATCAAATGTACGAGACACTTTTCCCACTATGGCTTAGGGTGGTTTACAAGCCCAGAGCATTTTACAATGTAGATAAGTTGATTTTATTTCGTGTGTCCTACCATTGCTGAACCAGTTAATGATCATAATGTCAATGCACCCCGAATGAGGCAAGGACACATGTCTGGGTTGAAAACGGCCACACTCTTTATTAATAGGAACTGGGTGGTGGAAATTGCCCAAACAGCAATTTGGGTCCTCCAGATATCTTTTCCTTAACAATATCTAACTGAAGTGGGGAAAACTGGTTCCAATACACCCTCAAGTACCAGTTTCCCAAGAACTTAAACTATGCCTTCTACTCCATCCCAGGACACGAATCATGGGTAAGGGACAACAAGAATGTCCCTCCCAGGGACCAGAGCAAGGATTAGGTTGAGCAGGGCCGGAGGCCGCGTATGCTCCTATGGGTCCCAATTCCTTTCCCCAGGGATGTGACCTCATGCTAAGTGCTACCCTGCTTTTGTGCTGGGTCCCACATCCCCATCTCTTAAGGAGATGTCTCCCATTCAGTCATATTCCTATGCAACTATCTGAACCTTAAAACTACTGGACCCCTGCCCAAGCGTGACAAAGTTCTCCTAAGCTCGCCTGGTCATAAAAACCCGAATTGCCAGTTGAATTGTTTCATTCACACTGTGGGAAAGGCAAAACCACTGAAAAAACCCAAATTGCCAATGTGGGTTCTCTGCAAAAAAATTCCTCAACCTGAGGTGAAAGGGCACTTGGGCTTCCCATTGCCCCACCTAATTTGGGGCCCTTTTTATGCCCCTGTTTTTATTACACATATATGACCTTTCTTCATGTACTTTATCCATTCTTGCCATACTGGAAATCTCTAGTGAAAAGGGCAATGATCAGGTGGTAGCCAATGCTCTTGATATTAGGAAGAGGGGAGAAATTTTAGCCAGGGAGTCCAATGGCATCACCCTGCTCTTCAAAAAAAAATTAAAAAAAATTAAATGCCATGCAATTTTTTACATCCATGGAAGTACTTGTGTGAGTAACTGCCTTCTACTGAGGAAGAGGGTCACTCTAGGCCAGTGAGTAAGGATGGCAGATGTCCTGGCTTAATTGACTGGGGATGCTCTTGCAACTCAAAATCCCACTGCATTTTAAATAGGTATGATATTTTTCTATATTCCTTATCCTAACCTTGTTCAGCAGTGCTATGTCATGTTAAGCAATGCTGAATTCCCACTTGGAAGTAGGTGCTTTGTACCACTGGAAGAAGCATTAAAAAAATATAAACATCATTGCGAGTTCAGGATGAAAAGGTTGGATGCACTGCATGGTATGAAGGAATTAGCACTCTAGAACTCTAGTCACCAGGGATTGGGAACAGCTGTAGCCCTCCAGTAGTAATCAAGGGCCATTTAGCCTATGAGACATATACACCTATTTATTTATTTATTTATTTAAAATTTTTGTTACCCCACCCCTCCTGCCACAGGCAGCTCAGGGAGGTTTACCATCATTAAAACCAATTAAAATAGAAGGTCATAAAAGGAGGGGGGAATTGCACAACCCACCCCCCAATATCCCCCTCCACTACCCATCTCCCTCCCCCGCCAAACCCCTGGCGGAACAGCCAGGTCTTACAATTGCTCTGAAAGGAGGGAAGATCCGGGACCAACCAGGCCTCTACCGGAAGGGAGTTCCACAGCCACAGTATGGCCATTGAGAATGCCCTCCCCCAAAAAACTCAGGGGACCTCGAGGAGGGCACCCCCAGATGACCGCAGGAGCCGATCCAGGACCCGGGGAGTAAGGTGATCTCGCAGATAGGCAGGGCCCAGGCCATTTAGGGCTTTATAGGCCAAGACCAACACCTTGAATCAGGCCCTGAAAACCACCGGCAGCCAGTGCAGAGAATGGAGCACTGGTGTAATATGCTCCCGGTGGCCCAGTCCCACTAAGAGACGGGCCGCCACATTCTACATCAGTTGCAATTTCAGAGCCATCACCATGGGTAGCCCCACATAGAGTGCGTTACAGTAGTCTAATTGAGAGGGGATGAAAGGATGGATGACAGTGGCCAGGTCAGAGTTCGAAACAAATGGCTGAAGCTGTCACACCAGATTTAATTGGCAGAAAGCACTCCTCGACACAGCCTCCACCTGGAGATCCAGGCGGAGCTGTGCATCGAGTAGAACCCCCAGACTCCATACCTGGGAGGCCAATGGAGGGCAGTCCCCATCAATAATGGCGGCTGCCAACTCCGTAACCTTACTCACTAACATCACCACCTAACCTTATGAATACAAACTCATGCCCTTAAACACAGCCAGCCACCAGCATGTGGTGATTAAAAGGAGCTTCTTCCACCATTGCCTTACTACATCACATCTGTACAAGGTCAGCCCTCAAATGGATGCTGCATTCCTATTGGGAGAGTGAACCTGTGCTTCATACAATTAAGACTTAAAACGGTTTTGCCTAAAAAGCCTAAAACATCTAACATGACAAGTATATCAAAGAAGAAAGTCTTCAATTTTCTTTACATTCCACCTTATGAGTACAATCTTGTCCACAAACTGTACTAAAATAATGAAAGGTGTGCAGCTTATGTTCATTTGCGTTCACCTTGCACTTTAGCTTTCATTGATAATAATAAAACCGGGTGCTAAAAGCCTAAATCATATTGGCCAAGAGTAGCACATGCTGGCACACCAAGATCTCAAAGAAAGGTTGTGCATTGATCCTCTTAATTTCTTCCATATAATAATCACAACCCAGCAGCACTGTATCTGTCGTAATTGAAAGCATCACTAAAGTGCGGGATGAGGAGAGCCCCTTGAGCAAAATAATGAGATTATTTTCATTGAGCACGATCTAAAGTATTTCGCAAGTAAGAGAGCAAATTTAGAGAAAAAGCGGTTGTCATGCTATGATCCCATGGCCTAAGAAATATAGTCTTGCAGGGTGCATGTGTGCTCTGAGGCCAACTTCTAGGAAGAAAGTCCCTGAAGCAGTAAACAGATGTCACTTCACATTTTCATTATGTTTACTACAATTTCCTTTGTAAAGTGTTGTCTCATTTACTGTATGAGACCCGCTGTGGGCGGGTATGAGAATAGCAACTAGCCTTCTGCTATAGTCTTCAAGTTCAGGTTTTGTCTGATTCAGACTATATCTGCCAAAATGAATAGCTACCACTATTTAGAGCCAAACAGAATATCTGTTTAAATTTTGGGGGTCCTTCTTTTTGATATTCAGTTGTTTAGCAACTCAAATATTCAGTTATTTGTTCTTGAGTTATTTCGTTTTGACTATGGGTAATTTCAGACATAACGAGATCACAGTCAGTCACACTGAGGGTATTTTCAGACGTGACGGGGCCAATTGGCCCCGTCACGAAATCAATGAAATGATCCCCTGCCGGGATGACCCATCACGTCCTAATAGATGTGCCGGGGGATCCCGGCAGGGAATCAGGGAGGGGGCGGGGCCACACGGCGCAACGTTCGGCCACACGGCCCTGCCCCCTCCACACTCCCTGCTGCCCGCCCTCTGGGAGATGGGCGGCCGCCGCAGCCAATGCTGCCACAGCGCTCACCAACTATGGCCACGGGCCAGACTCCCTGAGGGGATTCCGGGCCGTGGCCACAATCCAGACGTGACGGCGGGGGTCACCATGGCGGGGAATCGCCTTCAACACGCGACAGCCTCCGGCCCCACCGCTTTGGCCACTCGCGTGGTGAATGTGATCCCATGCCGTGGTAACATCTGGGGGGGGAACATCCGTTCCCCCTAACAGACGTTACATGGTCCAAGCCACCACAGGGAATTGACTGTGGTGGACATTGACCACGTAACGTCTGAAAATACCCTGAATCCCCTGTGGTGGCTGATTCCTGTAACGTCAGTTTGATTCCCGCCAGATGTTCACCACAGTGAATCACTGGCGGGAATCAAAATAACCATGATTCTGGATCTCTGGCTGGCCAGAGGTCCAGAACTGTGGTTAGATTGGCTACGATCCGGGATGGGCCAAAAGTAACATCTGTTACCTTGGCCCATCACAGATCATGACCCAGACTACGGGACGGGATCGGGCGCATCGGCTGAATTGGCCCAGAGGGCGGGTGGTCGGGGGAGCGCAGGGGGGCAGGACTGTGCGGCCGCATGTCGCACCGCATAACCCCACCCCTTCCCCGATAGGAAGCAGGCCGGCATGTCTGAAGGACGGATCGGATCCCAGTCCGTGGTTCAGCGTGGTGGGCCTTCGGGCCCGTCACGTCTGAAATTACCCTATTTTATTTATTTTATTTTATTTATTTATTTTATAGATTTGTATCCCGCCCCCTCCTGCAATGCAGCTCGGGGCGGCTAACAGCAATGATAAAAAACAATTAAAACAGTTAAAATATAAATATAAATATATATACATTTTGCATGTACGGTAACCAGAAATTAAGGAACCGAAAAGCTAAATAACCTAACAGCCAAATAACCTAAAAATATGTGAGTATCCTTACTGGTGACAGACATTATTCAGATACCTAGCCACAAATGAGAAAAATATCAACAAATACAAACCTCACTTTGTTTAAGCGCTGGGAGAGGTTTTCAAAGGGTGTTTGCAGTTGGGCACTTAGCATCTATTTAAATTGTTTATATTTTTTAAACTCTTCCTGCACTAAAATACTGTAATAGGGCATGATCCCTGGGGTAAGTCTTCCCAGGATCCGCACCCCCACTGAGGTCAGCCTAAGCAGGACTTACGAAAAGTGTCCTTTATTTAACCAGGATATATCCAAATGGTGACATCCATTCTTCTAGGTCTTTCTCTCTGGTCAGGTTTAATCCCTCCCAGACAGGCAGCCCAGAACATACGCAGTCCCCTACCTCCACATTATCGGGCCTCCTACTCCAAGTCCTTCTGGCCAGACACAATCCCTCCTGAATCCAGATACTGTTTCTCCTGTCCAAGGGTGCCTGCTCACAAGCCTTGCTGGCTAGGCACAATCCCTTCTGCAGCCAGCTCCAGAAGCTAACCCTCCCCAGCTCCAGGCTCTCCGGTTGTCTCGTCCTGACTGAGGAGTCAGTCTAGCCTTTCTAAGCTTACGGCTGGCCAACCCATCCGCAGCCCAGCTGGCCCTACACATGCACTTAAATTGCCAGGCTTGGGAGGCTAGCCCACCTGAGGCACATTAGGACACTAAATTGTGCTGCTTCAGCACTCTCACCTTCCAGGCCAGCGTTAACCCTCCTAAAAGGACCAGACTCAAGCACCCAGCCTGACCCTGCTACAAATACACCCTTCCATAGGAAATAAAACATGAATCTCTAACAAATTAAATAAAAGCTGAACTAAAGCTAATCTACTCAGAAACATTCCTGATGTGCATTCTTCAAGAAACACGATTATCAAGTCCTTCACTTTTCAAACTTGGATTTTTGTCCCCTAAGTAAAAAGGGGGGGGGGAGGGGAGTAAAGATGCTTTTGAAAAACTCAAGTTCCTCATGACTCCTATGGCATTTGTATACTATCAATATGAAGAGGAGACCATTTTTATTTAGGTGGCTAAATAGCTTATGTTCCAGGTATGAAACTTTGGTCCTTTGGTGGACCTCACTGTTGACCTCCATCCAGTATTTTAACCTCTGCCTTGATATAATATTAAGTTGAATCAATAATTAACAATGTATTGTGATGGCATTGTAACACATTCCACAAGAGTAGTACTTTCAGGTGAATTAGTAGATGTAGTTAAAGTTTTATCTTATTCATATTTTTTTTAAAAGCTGAGTTCCATTGCCAATTATTCATGAGGTTGCTTTGTTATTCAAGTAATTACATAAATAAATGAAAATGTTTGAAGATTCCAAACAATTCAAATTTGAAAATCAGTGTCAGACGTGTAGTATTCATTGTCCATTGTTCTCTAGCTTAAGAGACTTGATGTTCCTATAAGGAGGTGCGAGAAAACCCTGCTCATTTGGGTTGCCACAATCACACCCAAGAGATAGTAACAGTAATAAGTGTGACAGGTCAGAGCTCACAACGGAAATGAGTTTGATACTTCTCAGCCTGTTTCCTATTCTAAATCTCATGATGTTACGATTGAAGGCCGAGAGTTTTATATCCAGTAACAAACGGTACTATTACTCACCATGTGCAGCTATTCATGGGGTACACAAATGCCTCCCCAGGGGACTCACTTGAGCCTCTCTTGCTTTCATGAAAACTAAGTCAAGAAACTGGTTAACAATTTTTATAGTTGACAGTATTTTTTAGAGGCTCTGTAATCTGGCAACATTAATTTAAAGATCTGAATACATTTCAACATGATTCCAAAGGAGTCCTTTGGGTCTGGCATAAAGTGGGATGAACATATTTTCAACAGTGCTGGCCAGGTAATGCTGAATGGGAATAAAAATCCCAGAATGCTGAATGGGAATAAAAATAATGGCAGTGTGTTCCACTTGCAAAGGAGAAAGAAGGCAAAGAGAAGGATTCATGTGATCTTACATTGTATAATAAGAATATACTCCCATAATAATTTATTTATTTATTATTAATTATTATTATTATTAATTATTATGTACTAGTGTCAGGGTATGGAGGGGTAACTGGAGGCCACACCCCTCAAGAACTGTACTATTTCCCTTTAAGGTGCCCCTGTGGCAAAAGATTCACCTCAGGATGGACAACAGCAGCCTAATTCAGGCAAAGCCAATCCTCCCCACTGGGGAGGGTGCAGAACCCTGGTCAAGTGGAGAAAGAAATCCCAGTAGGAGGGGGGAAATATTTCTCACACACACAAGCTAACACAGGCATAGGAGTACAGGTTCTGTAGGGGTCAAACCTCCAGGGGAATAAGGGTACACTAGGAGGGTCCAGGAAATGAAAAGGGGAGTTGGGGAGGAGGATATACTAGAGCTTGTAAAGCTATGGGCAGAGAGGGGGGGGAAGGGCAAGGCACGATGGAAACCTAAGGGAAATAGAGAGAAGAGAGGCTCAAGGGGAACAGAGACAGTAACCTAAACAGAGGTGTTCCAAAAACAAGATACAAGAAACACACAAAAGCACAAGACACTTAACTGATAATCAGAGATCTGCAGGATCACAGGACTAGAAGATCAGAGCAACCAGCCTATAGTACACTCTGAGCATAAGCTCAATCACCCACTGTGAACTGTAGGCTTCCCCAAGCTTAAGCAAGCTGTTGCCACTGCAGTCAGCTGTGGCTCATTTACTTGCTTGTCTTTGTTCTCTGCAGAGTTCTTACAGGGGCTGCACCTTCATCTATCAGGCAGGGGGGGGGGGGAGAGAAAGGTGCTATGCTAGCTAGTTAGTTACACACTTCTAAGATTTCTGCAGCACAATTGATATGTTCCCACAATAATTATTACTCTGAAAACCATAAATCCAGGGTATGTTTTGATGAAAACTCCAACAAGGGAAATTTAAAGAAGGTGAATGAATAGTTTGAATACCCAGGCAAACCTAGCAGATCCTAGAGCAGGATAAGCTGATGATATGTCCTAGACATGAGTAAGACATACGTTTCTCTGTGAAATAAGATAATTCCACATAGTGAGAGATGCTGCATTCCAGGTTTGAATGAAGATAGTACAAGTTCTCAAAATAAGTCCGATGTAGTGGTGAAACGAGAAGCTAAATAGCTGCTCACGAGAAATTTTGCAATCTCGGGGACTGGGATAAATTTCCTGAACATTTCCCAATACGTTTTCTTTCTTCTTTCAATACTGCAAGACCGTATTCTGAGTAGAGCTGCAGCCAAGCACCCACAAAAAGGAGGGATGAATTTGGGATGACCAACTTGACCCGGACATGTTTGGACACCATTTGGTGCCTGAATTAAACTCAACCCAACATCCCAGAATGCTGAATTTTCCAGACTTCCCAGGATGTTGATGCAAAGCCCTGCTTGACCTCTGTCTATATCCATGCTCACCTGTCTGGCTGCTCCTTCTGGCCTCCAAGCCCTGCAGAGCTTCCGGCTGGAAAAACAATGGTCACACAGCACACCACAGTTCCCATAACAAGGGTGCGCATGGATTATGCGCACAGTGCCTTCAGTCAGGCAGACATGCTGGGAGAAGTCTCCTTGCTTTCCCCCTGCCCCATTCAGACAAGCCAAGGAAGAACCCAGCTCAGCTGAACAGTGCCCAATGGAGTGCCTGAAAATTGAGTGTATTACCCGTGAGCTCTGATTGCAGGCCTCGCTGCACCACTAAATCCCAAGTTATCAAATTTCCACTTTGCATTTACTGTGTACTGTTCATTTACTGCTTACTGCATTGCTGAGGGTACCATTTTACTTCCAGGATTTTCTCTGTTCATTATACTGCATTCCTGAATCAATCACTATGTGACTAGCCCAGCCCTTAACCTCCCACAGCGCCCCTTAATTTCCATTCCAGTGCCTCCAATCAAAATTGTTGTTCTTTGTTATTGCCTTTGCTTTGACCAATCTACAACTGGATGGGAGATTATTAGTAAAGGAAACTGAGTACCAGCCAATGAGTGACAAGGAAGTACAAAGGAAAATGGAGTGCAAGAAATGCAATATTCCTTCAGTATTACTTCTTGGGATTTAAAATGGATGACAAAGCAGTAAACAGGATTCCGGTAATCAGAAAGTTGGTAAATCGAGAAACAAAATGCCAATCGAGCCATTGTTAACATATTGCTTACTTGCCGGCGCACCCCCCAGTGAGACACAGAGACTGTAGCTGGTTTTAACTTGGCCGCACTCTTTATTCAAAACTTATTCAACAAGGCCAATGGGTGATTGTACCAGCAATAAGGGTCCAGTATGCTAGCTACTTAAAACTTATTAACTCAGGGACTGACCGGGATGTGCCCTCCCGTGTCAGTACTCCCAAAGTAAACTTCCCCTTCGGCAGCACCCTGGCTCTGGTCGAAGGGGAACCGGTCCAACCGTGGGCTTGAGTAAGGAGGTGGTACCCGCAAATCCAGCAGACAGTGCATGTTCTTACTGACCCCACCTGGTACCCCTCCCAGGGTAATGACCTGAGTGCGTGCTGCGCTCCCTCTCGCACTGGGTGTCACCTCCCCACCTCTTAAGGAGATGACTCATCTTATCCTATTCTTACCTATTTAGCCTACTATAGCATACTGGACCCCCGCCACAAAGGGGGAGCCGATCCCGGCTTCCCCGACACCCACTGCCTATCCTCTCAACAGATCATCCAAGTGGTGGACCACGTTCCTCAGGTACAACTCATTTCCTGCTGGGGACATGTGTACACCGTCCTCCCTGAATAAATCTGGACGGCCATATACAATGTCTCTATGGCGAACAATCGCTCCTCCGATACTAACCATCCATTTTGCCACTTCTCTATTAATGTTCCTATGTGCTTTGTCAACTTTAGCAGGGACCTGAAGATCATTGCGCAGCAACCACTTGTCCCTCCAAAAGCTCACCCCATTGTATTCACTGAGGAAATCGAGCCACATCCTGATGTTGTGCTTCACTGCTTCATGTCCTGAGTCACCCTGATCCTATAGTGGGGGGGCAGGTCTCCTTTTAGTTTACCATATAGTCTGGACAAAAATGCTCTACCAGGTGCTACCACCCGGCATGCAAAGTTGAGACTACCCACTAGGGATTGTAAGGCACGGACCATGATTTTATGGGAGAGCATGGCCTCCTGGATCTTACCCCTTAAATCTTCTAGTTTGTTTTCTGGCAGTCTGGATAAATTTCGTTCGGTGTCCAATTCTATGCCCAAATAAATTATTCTTGTGGAGGGGCCTTCAGTTTTTTCGGGGGCAAAGGGAATCCTGAGCTCATCGGCCATCTCCTGAAATAGCCGTAATGTGATCGAGCATTCCCCAGTCCCTGGAGGGGCTATGATCAGGAAGTCGTCCAAGTATTTTGTCAGCTCGCCTCCTTCCCACCTTTGTTGGAAGATCCACTCAACTAATGAACTGAATTGCTCAAATGCCGAGCAGGATATAAAACATCCCATGGGCATTGCTCGGTCATAATAATATTGCCCCTGGAAATGGAAACCCAAGAGGTGTAAGCTACTGGGGTGG
This sequence comes from Sphenodon punctatus, assembly GCA_003113815.1. Lineage (NCBI taxonomy): Eukaryota > Metazoa > Chordata > Lepidosauria > Sphenodontia > Sphenodontidae > Sphenodon > Sphenodon punctatus. Next base: position 3,090,456 of record QEPC01000531.1, read on the forward strand.
ACTGGGAGCAAGCGGAACGCCGATTTGACATCACACTTGGCCAACAGCGCCCCCTTTCCTACTCCTCGCTTTCTCAACCGTCACATCAAAGGACACATACCTGATTGTTGCCAGTTCTTTCGGTATTGCATTGTTCACCGAGGCACCCTGAGAATGGGACAGGTGGTGAATCAACTGAAATTCACCTTGTTTTTTTTTAGGAACTATACCCAGAGGGGACAAAACCAGGTCATACATGGATGGATGTTCGAAGGGGCTGGCGATTCAGGACTTTTGGGGGGAATTTCACTGGACCAGCTGGTATTATGAACCCATTCTGAAAACCTTACACCACATATTCTACTTCAGCCCTGTTTGGGTGCATGCCCAGTGCTTTTTTGAGAGAGTCAATTTGAATTGGTGTCGTCCCCCTTTTGAGGGCAGGAGCCTGCAGCTCTTCCCTGACAACCTTTCCCAGGTCTGCCCCCGGTGCCATATTGACCTCCGCCCCCTTTCTGCCGGGGTCAATAACACGTGCTCTCAGGGTGCCCCCCGCCACAACTGGAGCATGCATGGCGAAACCTACACTGAGCCCTGTTGCACTGTCCAGCCTTGCTATACTCCCAACATGGGCCGGGTCCTCCCTGTCCCCTTCTCCGACCTTCCCCGCGGTATGGCTCATTGTCCGGAGCCACGCCCTCACACACTAGTGGATGCCCGCTGATCCTCAATAGCGAGGATCCTCTGCCACATGGCGTGATCTGTGGTCGTGTCCTGATGCTCGTGCTCATCCTCCCTCTGCCTCCTGGCCACTGGGGGTCCCTCACCTGGAATTAAAGATACTCCATCGGACACATCGTGCCCGGCTAGGTCACTTGCTGCGCCCATTGGTGCCCCCTGCGCAGCCTGGGCAGCCCTCCTAGTCCACTGATGCTGGTATTGGGTGAGACCCGGTACCCCCAGTGGATCTCTGTGGCCCCTCCCTTCCCATACTGGTCCCACAGGAGACCCCAGGGAGGAAGGGTAATGGCCCTGAACTGTTGGGCCTGAACCGTGCTCCCAGCTCGGGCCATGTCCCCCTTCTTCCTGAACGTAAGCATCCTGCCCGTGCCCCATCTTTTGCGGGGGGGTGGGGTACAGATATACCTACTCTGGTGAGCCTACCCTGGGCCTGAACGGGTCTGCTACCCCCCTGAGCGGGCACATTCCTTCCTTCATCCCTGTATCATGCCGGGGGGGGGGGGCTTACCATGCTGGTGCCCTGTCTGAGCCCCTCTAGTGGCTGAGGGGGCTGAGTCTGAGCCCTCCCTGTAAGTTGGCCCAGCTGCTCAGGGTCCCCGCTTTCCCCGTGTCGCGCCTCCACAACCTGCCCCCCCTCATAGGTGTTCTGGTCTGTGGTGGAGGGGCCAGCTAATGACTGATGCGTCCCTTGAGGTGGGATTGGGCTGCGGGCCCGCAGCATGGCTTCGCATGCTGCTAGGCACGCAATCAGTTCCCCCCTAGTTGGGGAACCTGCTTCCTCGCCTTGATTCTCCCCCTCAGGGTTACCACCGGTGGCTGGTCGGTTCCCTTCGGGTTGATCCCGCTTCTTCCTGGCCGCTTTCTTTTTTGCACGGCCCATCTTCTTGTTGTGAAGCTCGCTCCCCAGCCTAAACACTGTCGGCAGCAAGGGATGCTTGCTGCTAATTTTTTCCTGGCCCAAAGCTGAATGCTGCTTCTGTGCGGGACAATGGATCCACCCTCCCTGCAAAGGGCGGGTCCGTTCATTTGTTTGCAGCGCGGCGCCACTGTGCACGCGCTGGTCACTCAGTTGCCAGACAACTCCTTTCTCGGCAGTGTGCGCTCTACTGCGCAGCCGCCGGGCTCGAATCTTGCCAGCTCCAGCCTGCGTCCACGGCAGGGGCCTGCCAATTACCCTGTCACCGCCATTGCAGCGGCGAAGGGGGCTTATCTTTAGTTTGTGATCAATCACAATCCCTGACAAATTGGGACCAGCCTGTCAAAGGGTGTATAAACAAAAAGGGGGAAAGATTGCAGGCCAGAATAGATTTTAAAGGAAGGTGGTTAGAGTGTACCTGGCTAGTTTGAATGAATTCAGATTTTCATGGTGGGATGAGTTACACCCCAGGGTACTGAAAGAACTGGCAGAAGTACTTTCACTCAAAACCTTTGTCAACTATCTTTGAGAACTCTTGGAAAACAGGTGTGGTGCCAGGAAACTGGAGATGGACAAAAATCCCCAGCTGTAAAAAGGGAGAAAGGAAGGATCCAGGGAATTACAAACCAGGCAGCCTGACTTCAATACTAAAACAAACTGACTGTTTTATAATCTGTAGGCACCTTTCTGACAATGCAGTGACTGCTCATAGTCAGCATGGACTTTCTAGAAACAAACTGTGCCAGACCAATCTTGTGTCGGTCTTTGATAGAGTAACTAGTTTAGTAGATGAAGGGAATGCTATGGAGATAATATATCTTGATTTCAGCAAAAGATTTAAGTTTCATGAGAGATTCTCATTGACAAGCTTGCAAGATGTGGGCTGAAAGATACTCTAACAAGATGGATTCACGGCTGGTTGAAAAACCATACTCAAAGAGTGCCATCAGCGGTGCATCATCAAACTGGAGAGAGGTTTTGAGTGGCATGCCTCAGGGCTCTTTCCTAGGTCCAGTGCTATTCAACATCTTTGTTGGACTTGGATGAAGGGTGGAGGGAACACTTATCAAGGCTGCTGATGATAACACAGAATGAGGGGGTACCTAACACAATAGAGGATAGAACTAAAATTCAGTTTTTAGGGAAGAACAACTAAGTGCACAAGTATAAGATGGGGGGGGAGGGGGCTATCTGGCTTGGCAGCAGCAGATGTAAACGGGATCCAGGGATTGTGGTTGATCACAAACTGAAGATAAGTAAGCATCATAACGAGGCTGCAAAAAAGGCTAGTGGACTTTTATGCTGCATGAACAGAAGCACTGTCTGCAAGCCAGGCATCATCCGGAGTATTGTGTCTAGTCTGGGGCACCTCATTTTAAGAAGGACATTGACAAATTGTAGCAGGTTCAGAGAAGGGTAACAATGATGATAAAAGGGTCTGAAAAAGCAAGTCTCATGAAGAAAGGTTGAAGGGACTGGGTATGTTTAGCCCAGCAAAGTGAAGATTGAGGGGAGACATGATAGCAGTCTTCAAATATCTAAAGGGCTGCCACCAAGAAGATGGCAAGGAACTGTTCTGCATTGCGACAAAATGCAGGATTCGAAATAATATTTAATTTTATTTATTTATTTATTTATTTTTACAAAGTTATACCCTGCCCCTTCTACAGAGCCACTCAAGGCGGCTCACAATTTAAAACAAAAATATAAAACATATAAAATACCAATATAAAACCACATGGTGAAGCCATAAAAATATAAACATAAAACAACCCCCCACAACCCTCAAATGCCCCCCACCCCACCCCACCCTCCCTCATCTGTCCCCTCCACCAAATGCCTGGCAGAATAGCCAGATTTTTCAAGCCCAACTAAAAGTCAGCAGGTCCGGGGCCAGGCGACCCTCCTCCAGGAGGGAGTACCACAGCGAGGTGCAGCCACCGAGAACACCTTCTCCATAGCGGCCCCCATGATTTACTCGGGGGACCTCCAAGAAGGCGCCCCCAGCAGACCGCAGGAGCCGATTGAGGATCCAGGGAGTGAGGTGGTCCCTCAGATAGGTTGGGCCGAGGCCGTGTAGGGCTTTAAAGGTAAGACCCAACACCTTAAATCAGGCCCAGAAGAAAATGGGCAGCCAGTGCAGAGAACGAAGCACTGGTGTAATGTGCTCCCTGTGACCCGACCCCGTAAGGAGTCGGGCTGCTGCATTCTGCACCAGCTGCAGCCTCCAGACTGTCCCCAGGGACATGTCTCCATGTACAGTGTGTTGCAGTAGTCCAGTCTCTAGGTCACAAAAGCATGAATGGACTCAAATTACAGGAGGGTACTTTTGGTTAGGTATCAGGGGGGAAATCCTAACAGTAAGAAGTGTTCAGCAATGGCACAAGTTGCCTAGGGAGTTTGTAGGATCTCCATCACTGGAGGATTTCAGAAAGTGGCTGGACTGCCATCTGTCAGGGATGTTGTAACTGTAGTCATCCTGCATCCAAGCAGGGGGTTGAACTAGATAACCCTTGAGGTCCCTTCCAGCTCTGATAGTCTATGACAATAGGGCCACACTGTGGGGAACTCCCCAGCCAAGCAGGGTGTGGTACCCAGCTTTGTGCTCCCATTGCTTTGTCCTACAGAAGACATGTCAGGAATATTTTAAAGTTGGAGTAGGGCCAATATGGTTTATTGCAGTAGGATGCAGCTGAAGGCTGTTGATCTATGCTAGGATTGTAACAGTCTCCATGAAAAGGGAAAGCCCAGGCTACATCCCCTGGGGTTCTACACCAATCTGTCCATCAGTTCGGGGATGGGAGAGTTTCTTCGGCACATCCATTCTTCTTTATTTTTTGCTTGAGTGAGTGGGTTGAATTTCTGGCAAAATAGTGCTGTGTTTCCTCTCCTTACTGCCCCATGAAACTATGGGTAATCTTTGTGAGATAAAAAACTATGTACTCACAAAAAGCGATGCTATGCTCTGCGAATGAGCTGAGGCAGACTGTGGGACAAAAGGGGAAAACAACAACAACAAAAGAGATCCATTGCTCAAAGCAAATCCCTAGTCCCTAATACAATGCACACTTCTTCCTAACCACATACAAGTAGATGACAAAGAATTACAAGTATTTCTAAGAGGCTGCATCTGCTTTTTATACATAATCCATAAAAGGCTTCCAAATGCCTTTAAATGAGTCCTCAGTCTTCAATAAATTTAAGTCTTCTGTTAATCCTCTGTCCTTTAATCTACATGCAATCTTCTTATAATGGGCTGATTTCAGTAAGATTTCTATTCTTCTGTTTGCAGGAGAGAGTAAAGTAAGTAGAAGAAGGAGAAAAGAAAACTCGCTCTGTTTTTGTCATTTTCCTCCTGGTTGTTAAAACTGTTAGTAGAGAGTCACAATAAATTCAAATAAATGTATTCTTTTTTCTCCATAATAGATCATTGCCTCTTGCAGTTTAAACCCCAGATCATCATTTCAAAAAGGAAAAGAGATTGTGAAAAAAGCTAACACAAAGAATGGCTAGTCTTGTTATAAAGGAGATGATACAAATTAACATTTCAGGTTCATCCTTTTGTAAAGCACTCTAGATTATCGTGTTGTTATAACAGCATTCTATGCTCAGTGACACTGAATTTAGTAAATAGTAATTTATTGGCCACCATCTTACTTCAGTTTTACACTGTGATTGACTTTGGTAAAGTGTTTGGTCCTGAATCCTGCATTAGACATAAAAGACAAGACCTTTTCATTTACAGAAAGTGAAGGCAATGGGTGATTTCAGACGTGACGTGGTGAGATTCACCACAGTGAATCCCACCCCGGTGTCACTTGCGTCACTGCAGGCCGTGATGAGCTGCGCAGCCCCAACAGATGTGACAGGGGTGGCACCACCGCCCGGGGCCAACCGGAGTGAACCCGGGCTGGGGGAACCCAGCAGATGCGACGCGGTGGCCAGAACCACGTTGGGAGCCTCACAAGGCACCAGGGTTACGTGGACGCAAACATGGCTGCCTGAGGACAAACAAAGCCAAAGACAGTGGAGGTCCCCGCCTAGGGAAGGAAAACACGAAGGGAGGGGGTGGAGGAAGCAGCAGCGCAAGCAGCGTGAGCAAAACAACGGCCGCACGGAAGGTGCACGCACTTCAAAACTATAAGCGCACACACACACGAAGCATCACACCCACACAACAAAGGGGAGCCGGGCAGGGGGACAGAGGGAGGCACACACCAGTGGGGGACAGGGAACCCCACGGCTGGTCAGATGCACGGGAGGGGGGTCCGAGGGGCCGGCACGGCCAGCCCACCAGGAGGGGGACGGGGCAGGACCCCAGCAGGCAAGGGGAAGGGGGACCCAGCAGCCCAAGGAGACAGGGGGCAACACAAGGCACAGGGAAGCGCAACAGGTGTCTATTGAGGACACAAGCGGCACCGGTCCGGTGCAGAGCCATACAGAGTGGGCCAGGGTGCAGGAGAAGGGGCAGCAGCAAAGAGGGCATGGGGCCCAGTCCTGGAGGCAGGATATCACCACAACAACCCACCACGGGCACCCTGAACGCTGATGAAGTAGGACACGGCCAGGGCAGGGCCACCCTCACACAGGCAGGTCACATATCCCAGGAAGGCACACACACACTGAGCGGGGGGGCTGCCTCGTCAGGGCTCCACGCCGCTAGGCCCACCGCAACATGTCCGGTAAGCACCCCTCAGGGAAGGGGGCAAGCCCCAGCTCCTCACAGTACACATGGCAGTCGCCAGCGGTCACGACATAGCTGGAGCGCAGCATACCAAAGCTCAGGCACTGATAGGCATCCGGCCAGGGAGCACAGGTTGTGTTGAACGATGGGCGAACGCCACAGGTCGCACAGGGCCAAGCTCTCGCGGGCGGTCCAGGCATGGTCAGAGCTCCCGGAGCCTACGAGCGGGACCTCAGACTGGGATGCAGCCGCCATGGTACAGCTCCTGGAGGGTCTGAGCCGCAGTGGCCATGGGGGCAGCATGGGATGTGGGGCTGGGGGGCCAGACAGGCAGACAGGGGCTGCCAAGGCCGACAGATAACGGCTGGACGGGAACAATGGGGCCGCTGTGGAGGGATGCGAAGGGCATGGGCAGTGCACAGCTGCCAGCATGCAAGGCCGGACAGCCCCACGCATACATACCTGCCTATGGAGATAGCAACAACTGCACATGCATGCACAGGGAGGGGCAGCGGCCCGAGCCCTGGGGGCCGGCTCAGGGTACCCCCAATGTCAGACCATAGCTGGTACCTTGGGGTGGGGCACACAACTGAGTCGTGCCTGGTGCGGGACGTCCATGAAGCCAGGGGGGAGGGGGTATGCATCTGTAGGAAAGAAAGCACTCAGGCACGGTTAGGTGTGCTAATACCATTTATTGTGCTCCCCCATCCCTGCCCCAGACCCCGGTACACCCATGTGCCCCCGTGCCCTTGCCCCCTCCCTCAGTGGTCCCAGATGCCCCCTCTCCACCCCATCCCCTATGCTGCCCTGTCCCTTCCCCGTCCCCTACTGCCCCCTAGGCCATCCCCGTCCCCTGCCAACAGGGATGGCCAAGGCTACCGACCCCCCCTCATCCAAGGTGGAGGAGGAGGTGCTGTCAGTCGGAAGGGCTGGTGAGCCTGCCCCCCGACCGCCAGCCCTGGGGGGGCCCTGTCCGCCACCCCCTGCACTGCCTGTGGCCATATCGGGGCCCGGCAGCCCAGCTGCTGGCATCCGAGATGTGGGAGCATGGGTCCCCTGATCTGCAGTCCCAGGTGCTGTTGGGGCAGCAGGGGTTGCAGTTCCGGCAGGGCCTGTGGTATGGCTGGGGGGGTGGAGGGAGTACGGGTATGGGTGTTGGCATGATACCCGACGAGGCTGCTGCCAGTATGAAGGCACTCAAGGCCCCGGCCTGCAGGAGTAGGGACATGTCCTGCTCCAGTGAGAAGTCCAGTTTACGGCCGAGCTCCTTGGACCGGCGGTCCTACCGGTCCGAGTGGGCCTGGACTACCTCCAACTGGCAGTCCATGTCCCCCTTCATCAGCCGCCGGTCCTTTCACATCTCTGTCAACAGTGCCAGGTCCCTCCCCTCCACCTGTTGCAGGGCCCTCATGGTCCCCTCCTCCAGCCGGTGGATGGCTTCCATCATCTCCTCTGTCTGCTGCATGCTGGTGGTGACCAGCTCCTGTGCTAGGTCCTGCCGGTGCCTGCGCACCCACACTCGGTACTCCTGCATCCTCTGAGCTGGCGGTACCGGTGGCCCCTGGCCACAGCCCTCCCGTGCCCTGTGTGGCTCTGTAGGGCAATAGAGGGGTCGGTTAAGCATGTGGGGTGCCGTTCCCCTGCCCCCCTCCTGTCCCCATGCTCGGGTCGCTCCTTCCCCCCAGGATGGGCACTGCTGGCCCCTGTGCAGCTCCCTCTGCCCATCACCCTTCCCAGCTTCTGGGACCAGGGGGTGGGGGGTTGCTGCCATCCCCTTCCACCCCGTGGCCCCCCTCCCCTTGTGGTCCCTGCGTGTGCCCTGCATTGCCCCTACCTTCTTCCTCCATGTCCGTTCCCTCCAAGGCCAGTTGGTCACTGGGACTGGTGTCTGCCCGGTCCTCGGGGCAGCATGCCGTGAGGTACAGGGTGACTGTCTCCTCCTCACCATCCACCTCCTCTGAGTCTGCTGGGGCGTACGTGCCCTCACCAGCGGTCAGGCTGGGGATGTGCTGGGCGCATGTGTGCGAGGTCCCTGGCAGCTCCTCCGGGGCTTCCATGTCCAGTGCCTGGCCATGCCCGGGGCTCTATGACTGCAGGGGGGGGGTGCTCATCCACAGGTCACTCCTCCTGGGTGCCCCCTCCTACCAGGTGCCAGGCGACTATGGAGCACCCAACTCAGCGCATCCAGGTAGGGGGAGACCCTTGTCACCCGCCCAGAGCACCGGTTGTTGTCCATGATGTCCTTGAACCCCATTTTCAGTTCTTTTATTTTTGTCTGGCACTCTATGGGCGTGTGGTCATATCCAGCCTCCCCCATCTCCGTAGCTATCTGGGTGAACACCTGCCTGGAATGGGCATTGATCGCCAGCTCGCCCTGCATCTCAGGTGTCGCCCAGATAGCGATTAGATCATGGGTCTCTTGTAGCCCCTACTGACCCCCACCCCGTGGTACCGGCGCCTGGGTGCTGGCCCTTCCACTGCCTCCTCCACGGCCCCCGCCGCCTGTCCCTGACTCCCTCCAGCCTCAGGTTCCTCTGGGGTGTGTGCCCTCCTGCTGGTCTGTTTGTGGGTACAATGGGGGCTTCTGGTTAGGCTCCTGGTGACTGCCATCCCTCCCTCCTTCCCCCCTCCCAACCCCCTTCTCCCCGGCCCTGCCCTGGCCCCGCCCAACCACTGCACCCCCTACCTTCTTCCGGGGTTCCCCCTGCTGCTGCTGCTGCGCCTCCTCCTCACCCTCTCGCTCCATCCCCCGCACTTTTTCTCCCTCCCTCCTCTCCATTGCCTTCTCCACCACATTCCCCTACTGCTGACTGCCCTTTAAATCTCCCTCCGTGAGCCGCTTGTTGGTTGCCTGGCAGCGATGCTGCATGCCGTCACAAAGGCCCGTGGTCATTTCCTTTCACCACGGCTGGGGGTTTCCCTTCAGATGTTACTTTTCTTTCACCCCTGCCGTGGTGACTATTCACCACACTTCTGGACCTCCTCCCGTCTCGACCTCACGAAGCGTGGTTAGCTTCACCCCGGGCCGCGTTTGACTGTGGTGAACATCTAGATGCGAGCAAACAGACGTGCATGGCTCTTTCACCACCCCCCGCATTTGACTGAGGTTGACTGTGGTGAATGCCATCAACGTAATGTCTGAAATCACCCAAAGTTAGAATTATGGGATTTTACACATCTATTTTGCACAGGCAAAAATGACGACAGTACAAACAACAATACACAGGTTCTTTATTCTCTGCTACTCACAACCACATATTTGTTCATGACTCAGTAGGTAGCATTATCCCCTCTGGGTCAGTACCAAGCTAACATAACAGCATGGGATTGGAGACAGCGTTGTGCTGAGAGAGCTTTTGATTTCTGAAACAGACATGTGGTTTTTTCACACAAGACACTCTCCACCCACTCCACACCCACCCCCTACCCACTATACATGTTGCAGGGCACCCATAGGGCCACACTGCAGCCCTGCAAAATGTATAGTCGATGGGGGGTGGGTGGGTAGGAGGTGGAGAGTGTCTTGTGTGAAAACGGCCATGAAAGAGTTCCCAGATACTGCCAATTACTGCAGAGATGGTATGAACCCTCCGACCAGGTAACTGCAGCCAACCTAGCTAAAATTCATCTTATGCAGTGGTTGCTGCATTCGCTTCCTTTCCTAAACTATTCCCCAGATTTTTTGCTAATGGACTGTGAAAGTATTAGGAGAGGTTCATCACAGAACTAGCTACATTCCAGTGGTAGATGAAATGGTTCCTGTTTGACAAAGTGCCAAACCAAGACATGTGACAAAACAGCTTCAAACTTTGGGAAATTTTAGATCCACATTGACCTTTGCAATGAGCCCCAAGCTCTACAAAACGGGCTGAAACACTAGCCCTTGACAAGTATTGCTCTTGTACTCTCCATACACAAGCCCAGCAACTAGGGATGGGCGAATGCAGTTCGGAGTTCAGCCTGAACTCGGCCTGTTCAGACGACCGAACTCGAACACAAACCCAAATGCAAACATACCGAACAAACCGAACACCAAACGGCGAAATGGCCGAACAGTTCGGTCAGCTCGGATCGCGTTCGGATGAGTTTGGGTGGCAAAAAAAGGTTCACTGGAAGGTCAAACATTACAGGGAGGTGTCAGTCACTGAGGAGCAGACTTCCAGGCACCAGGGGTGGAGAGGCTTGCAAGAAACAAAACTAATTATCTGCCTCCCCACTTCCCAACACCTTCTGAGCTAGTCACTGTTCCTGAACAGCAGGTGTTGAGTAGGATTTTTAGATTGCTTTAAGTTTCATTTCA
>QEPC01000531.1:3113931-3140775 GCA_003113815.1 Sphenodon punctatus
CCGAACCGAACGGGCGAACACGAACGCGAGGTACGACCGAACGACCGAACACGAACACACGAACCGAACGCGGCCGAACCGAACGGCCGAACGCGAACACACGAACCGATCGCGGCCGAACCGAACGGCCGAACACGAACCGCGATCTGTTCGCCCATGCCTAGTAACCATACAGGCAGGCAGCACAGATAGCTGAATCCCCCAACCCCAGCCATCCCAAGCAATTCAGTAAGCATGGCAGCTGGATCGTGGGGCAGGGAGGCATGGGTGCCACCAGACTGTTGGTGCTGTAGGAAGTGGGCAGCACAAAGATTGATTGCAGGTTGTATGGTGTCTGGGCTAGAAGGATAGCAAAATTTATTTTGCCCAGGGGGGCAAAACTCCTTGCAGGGGTCCTGCCCGGGACCATCATCTCACTGCTTCCCAGCACCACTGTTGCCATGTGTAGACTGGGAATTCAGCCCTAGGGGAATTGAGAGGGTTACAGTGAGAATTTACCTTGACCACTCTAACTAGGAGACTGTACAAAGAGAGAGGAGATAGAAAAACCTTTCTCCTAATGAACACAGAGACCAAGTTCTCTTTAGATGATTTTACTATAATAAGTTAAAACTGAATACAAGTTAAATTGAAAAGAACTTAAAATAATAAAATCTGGATCCAAATTTATTCTAACTTAAGTACATAGAATAGGCAATAAGAAAGAGTAAAAATGTCTCCAAAAAGAATAGAGACAGAATATATATGTAGAAATACAACTGAAAATCTCAACAGAGATACACAACAAGAAATAATACAGATTTTGGCCATATGAAGTTATAGTATAGAGTAAAACAGAAACAAAGTTACAGAACCTCTTGCAAAAGGAGTACTTCATCTCAGACCGTGACCAGCACAAGTCAGAAGCTAAAGACCCTGAACTCCATTAAGAGTTGTCTTTATATACCCTTATATATCCCACAAAGAATGTTTTGATGTAGTTAACACATTCACTGTACAAACAATTTCCTTAATTGATAGATGTTTTCTTCCTCTCCCAACTAGATCTGAGGCTGTATGAAGATGACCGCATAAAGACAATGTACCCTAGTCCTTATCTTAAAAGGGTCTAACTTCACAACATTCTTGTTATCTCTCAGTTCCCGTCCTGCTTTAGAGAAGGTTATGATTCATTGTAACTGTGCGTTACCTCTGCCCTACATACCACAGAGAGTGTCTTTGAACTAGCAATTAGGTTATTTCAAGAGATCGCCAATTCAGCAGTCTACACGTGGCAGACACTTTCTGGGACCTTCTACTGCTGCTCCTGTTCAGGGTTGTGACTAAGTTGGAATGAGCCTTAGTGCAGAAGTTGGAATAGGGTCCCCTCATTCCCTTTTCCAGTGTCAGATGATGCACCAGGGAGTGTGGGGCCTCCAGGCATGTGGGCCCCGGTGCAACTGCACTACCTTTCCCTATTATAGCTATGCCCTTGTCACTGGTTCCTGCTGCCACAGTTTGGACCCCTGCATGGAGCAGCAAGCAGCAGGTCCTGGGGAGTGGTGAGGGGCAACAGTGGCAATAGCAGAGGTAGCTTGCTGACATTGTCCGGGACCAGCTACTGCTGCTCCCTGCAACCCATGTAAGTGAGTAGGGAAAGGTTGGGGAGAGCACAGCAGCAGACGTGGCAGCTCTCTGAAGCCTCCATGCTCTCCTAGCTTGTCTCTGTCTCCATGTTATGCACGTTGATGCTTGCCCCACATAGTTGACCCCAAAGTCCATTTGAGCCCAGCATGAGGGGCAGGTGAATAGCTGGTGGTTTAGAGTTTTAAATATACATTACGCCAGGTGTGCAATTCCAGCATGAAACTCGTACCTAGTAGGGATGGGAAGATTGGTATCGGATCAATATGATTTGCCTGATTTTTGGACAAATTGGGAAAATGGCCAACCTCGCTGTTCTGTGTATGCACAGCCATTTTGGAAAATGGCACTGGGCAGCATTGGCACCTTTTTGGAAAATGGCATCCAGTCTGCGCATGCTCAGACTCAGATTCCGATTAATACGAATTTAATCTAGGTAGGTTGAATACCGAACCAATCCCAATTTTCAACATGATTGCACCTTGCATAAATTGTGAAATTGCCCAAAAGGAGATCTCCCACCAGCTTCACCCCATAGCACTATTGATGCCCCTCAGCATAAACTCCACAGAGCTTAGTGTATACAAGTCTTTCAAGCTGAGATAGAGAAGATGTATGTCTCTGCTGCAATCTCCTCTGAGGAAAGTTGCTATAGGACTTTGGCTGCAATTTCAAACCCCTCTGTGTGGGATCCGCATGACACAATGTCTCCGCTATCGACTTGCATACAATTTGGTGTGCACACATGGGTTTCACACGGTTTCCGTGGGCCATGGGATCAGCCCCAATGGAGGGTAATGATACTACTAGATGGAAGAGAAAGTAAAGATTGGCACAGCATAGTGGTTCCTTTCCTTGTTCTTATGGTCATGAATGACCCACTAGCATTAGAAGGTAGAGGCAACTTAGAGTCTACAAAGGCTCTACGTTGCTAGACAATTACTCTTCTATTTGGACCAGAATCTATTGATTCTTTCCAAAAAGAGTTTGGCTTAAAAATCTGAGTAATTGATCAACCAATCAGGATGAAAAGATTAAAAATGCAGCAATGACAACCCAATGATATAACATTTTTAAAAAACTAAATCCCAACTGATAGAATGGTGTGATAGAGAGTGAGCGAATATATAAGTAACAAAAATCCTGTTTGCGTGCCACGTGTGCAAGTACGAAACTTGTATGTCAAACGGAGACTGTACGTTGATATATTTATTGCATTTTTAAAAAAATCAATCCAACTCAGCAAATAGATTTCATTGTTTTAAGAAAATGGTTCTAGGTGGAGCCTTGGTACATCAAGTTTCAGTTTGGAGCTACTTTTTATAACTGAGTTATAAATTCCTAAAAATAGCAGCTCCTAATGTCAGCCAGAGGTCAAACTTCATCACTGCACTGTTGAAGTTTGAATGGTATATTGGGAATACTTTAAAATGAGTAAGAAAGAAAGGGGTGGAGTAAAAAGAAGCCCAACCCAAACTGGATTCAGGTAGGGCTTGACATTCCCAGTTTCTTGAGGTTTTTCATCTTTAACGTGCTCAGTGGACTGTTCCAAAGTTTAAATGATCATTTCTGCAAACTCTGCACTTTTTGTTCCAGTTTGTTGCTTGGTGCCAGTTAGAAAGCGAAGGGAGAGCCAGGCCTGAGCTGGCCAAACGATCAGAAGAGTTTGTGCCTTTGCTCAGCATGGCCAACCGCCTGTGTGCGTATAAACAACACAGCTTATTTGACTGTCATCACCACAGGACTTTGCCAATGGCCATGGCCAACCCTAGTGCAACAACCATAAAGAACTAAATCTAGTATTATTTCCAATGTGTCTCTGCCCCAGATTTACCTTTTTCAGTGCATCAATCAATTATCTGAGATTATCTCATGCAGATGTCATCTCTGTTCCTAGGACAGCAAAACTATTTCTGGAGTAAGACAGATTTCCCAAGAGGTTTGTATCATCAGGTAGCAGGCCACCCACTGCGCACCTAAGAGTCCCCTCTGTTCCCCTGAGCCTAGAGGCTCCAGTCGCAGCAAGGGGTCCTGATCTTCCCAGTCTCAAGTCAAGAAGCTGACTCACTAGTTGTTCCAGAGTCACTTGCTGCTCCAGCTCCTCTCATGTGGGGTTCTGGCTGGACTCCATCGGAGTCCCTGTCCTGGTTTCCTCTGGGCTCCTTTCTGGTTCCACTTTCTTAGGCTCCATGGTTATCAACAGCCTTGTGTTTAGGGGAGCCTTTCACCACCCCACTGGTCCGCACCAGGCCTCTCTGGCAACCCACCAGGGTCCCTTACCTAGAAGAACTTTGAGCCCGCCAACCAACTCCCACTGGCCTCAGCCAAAGTCCCTTCTGAGAAACTACATTCCTTTCCTAGCCTGCAGTCGAACACTGTTCTCAGGCTAGTCTATTTTACCCCGTGTCAATTTCACAGAGCTTGCTCCTTCCAGTTCAGCTCTCTCTGAGCCAGCTCCCACCTAACCTATCCGCTGCTTGCCTGCAGCTCTCTGGCGTTTTAAATGGCCCGCACACCAGGCCACATTATTAATTATTAATATTATTATTAGCACGTATTTATATAGTGCCAGCAATGTATCTGGCACTTTACAAATTAATTGAATAGACACGGTCCCTGCCCGAGGGCTTACAATCTGTGAGACTGGGGAGTAGGACGACGAAGGAAGGGGAACAGAGGGAGAGACAAGGAGTGTAACATTCATGAGGATGTGAGGTCTCAGCTTGGCTTGGTTACATTGAGAATGATGGCTGGCTGGTCCGTGTGGTGAGGATATGAGTACACAGAGCTCAGGTAACAGATTGTACTGGATGGAGGGTATCAGCAGGAGTTAGGTGAGGGGAGCGAGGAGTGGGGGAGGGAAGAGCAGAAGAGGTGGGTCTTGAGGAGGGATTTGAGGTACAAAGGGAGGGGGCGAGGCGGATGTGGGAAGGGAGGGAGTTCCAGGCATGGGGGGAAGCTAGGGAGAAGGGACGAAGGTGGTTAGGGGAGCAGGGGAGGTGCAGAGTTCACAGACTGGAGTACATGATGATGACATCAGTGCTAAGACTGGTGCTAGCAGCGGCGGTGTTCTAATCCGTCCCGCTGCTCTCCACCTGCGTTCTACAGCACTCCACAAGTAGCGCCTGTCAGTGGCATTTTGCCGAGTCACTGACTGACAGCTGCCTTCCTGAGGGGACTTGGGGCAGGTGAGCACCACTCTGTGCCACACAACATATTACTCAACCTTCATGCCAAAATCAAACACTAGTATTTGCACTTTTCTCCTCCAGCTGGAATGGAGGATATATATACGTCTTTATGGTGAAAAAGAGTTCTATGCCGCAATCCACAAACTACTTATTGCATAGAAGTCCCATTGAAGCCCACAGGTTTTGTGAATTGGGGCCCTAGGTTCTATTTTTATCATTCATGAATTGGCAGGCCACTAGACTTCATTATTTAAAAACAGATCTCCTAAGAAATTTGTAGTCTATGAGGACTCCAAGCTGCTCCAAATGCAGTTTCTTGAATACTCAGTCAAAGACAACATTGAGGAACGTACAGCCAAGTCAGAATGTGTGGGATGCACAATCCTTTAGCCAAGACACAGGGAAAAATATTACATCTGTAAATAATAAGGTGCAGAGCACAGTTGAGACTGAAAGAACAGGCAGGTTTTATTCACTTAGCCACCATCCAGACTGCTCCATAAGATACTTCAAAATGTATTTAAGTGAAAACGTATTTAAGTGAAATGAAGACCTAAGCAAATAATTCACAGTGATAATCTATTTTAAAGAATTTAGACTGCATCTGCAACACCAGCAAATTGTTATTTCCTCAGATTCTCTAATTTATCTGGATTTGCTTGACTTTTTCCCCTACTGGCAAGTTGTACTACTGAGAATATCAAGATTCATGGCCTCAGACAATGAATAAAACTTGAATGGAGTAGTGTATGAAGTGAACATGTGTAGAGGGCAGGCAACCTACTTCCAAGCCCAGTAATAACAGAGGTTATCGGAGGACGTTGAGGAAGCAGAGAGCCGGAGCAGGGACCCCGCTGCAGGGCTGCTGTTGTGACAAAGCTGCTGCATTGAGCCAGCAAGACTGTGGGGGCTGGACTGAGTGTGGGGGCTGAGATAGGACTGGCTAGGTTTGCTAGCTCCGCCCCCAGACCTCACCCGTGGCGTATTTAAACACCTGTGGACTACGGCTGCGCCGTAGGCATGCACTGTGGTCATGCACCTAAGGGCCGCGCGTGCAAGGGCGCGCCCTTGTGCGCGTGGCCTTAGGCGCTGGCCGGGCACTGCCGGTATTGACTTGTTATTCTGCCAATCTGAGGTCTGGACACTAGGTTCTTAGTCACCACATTGATATGTTGACTCGCAGGAAGAGATGTGCTAAGGAGGGGGTGGTGGGATCCCCCTCGACCAAACAGAGGAAGCTGGAAATGTATTTTCAGGAGCATGTTGTTGGTGCCTCCCAACCTTCCTCGACTCCATCAAAGACTATTGATGTACCTCGTGTCCTGGAGGTTCGAGACCGGGAGCTGCCTGGCACTGGTGTAGAGCCCGTGCAGGGTCCCCCCCCCCCCGTTTGCCCTGAATCGGTGGGGGGGGGCTGTTTTTGAGGGTTGCCAGGGTTATTCCATGGGATCACAGGGGAAGAACCCATTAAAGCTTATGGCATTCCAAACCCTACTTTTTCACCAAACGCTGCTACTTATATTTGCCCAATTAAAAACAATATCTGGGGATATGGCTAAACTGGGTGTTATTCCAGGGGTGGCTTCCCACTTGGGGGTGGATCCCCCTGGGGGATGGGTGGCCAGGTGCCTACACTTGGTACTGAAGGGCGTCCAGTGCAGCTTCAGGAAGGAGGGTCCCTAGTGCAATCACAGGGATCGGACCGTGTAGTCTCTGGGGGTGCGCATTCCTGTGTTTGGTGCAGGGAATCTATTGTGTTTACTATCTATCCCAGGGCTAATGGGCTCTGCCCACCCTGGGATACCCCTACTCGTGTGGCAGGGCATTTGTCTTTTTTATTAATGGGCGGGTCAGGCCTCACGATATACGCCTGGTGAGGGTCATAGCAAGGGGGCCTTTAAGAGCCCGCTATGTGATCTCTTTTTGTAGGGCAGCCATGGCTATGTTTGTTTGGAAGCAGGTGGGGTTGTTGGCCCTGAATGGGGTCTACTTGGCTAAGATTTTTGTCAATTCTAACATGGGGTTTTTCAAAGAAACAGAGGAAGGTCCGCTCAAGAAAGGGGCAGGGACTGTGGCATTGGGTAGAGGAGGCCAGGATAATTCTAATATGGCCCAGCTTACTGTGCCTCAGGGAGGAATAGCTGGATTAACTAGAGCTTGGTGTTTGAAGGGGTGACCTGGGCTTTCGGGGCCTGCTATTTCCCTTCCATTTAGGTCTCCAGAGGTGAACTCCCATTGTTCCCCTCATGTAGGGGCTGTTGAGATTGTAATGCCAGATGAATTCTGTATGGAGGTAACAGAGGGTGTATGTAGTCCCTAGTGAGGTAGGGAGTTACCCAGGAGGGGGCAAGAACCACATTGGAGGGCATATCAATGCAGGGACGGGGGGGCTATTAGTGAACCCCATACTGACCCTTCTCGTGAGCATGACTTGCCATCAGAGGATGTGGCAAGAGAAAGGTCAAGAGCATTAGACCTTCAACTTGCAGCCCTTGACCCAAGTGAAAGAGACTGTGTCCCACCAAAACCAGCTGGGTATTCAGCAGTCTCCTGAAATTGAAGTCATCCAGTGTCCGGATGACGGTAGCTTTCTGCCTATAGATGGGAAACTAAGCCCCGGTAGGGAGTATGATGGGACATCTGGAGAGGGTAATAAAATTGTTTCTCCCTCACAGTGGACTAGAACCAGGTATCTCAGCCCTTATGAGGAGGGGGGCCTGACACCACCTATCCCTGTAGGGGAGCCGGGGAGGCAGCCCTCAGAGGTAGTGGGAATGCCTGGGTCTGGGAGTCCCCCTGTGTTTATTTTTCGGCACTCCACGGAAGTTGTAGGAGGGGGATCCTTACCTTTTACCTTTCAGGCCCTCCCCAACAAATTTAATGATCCAACTGACTTGAGAGACCCGATTGACCTAACTGGACTGGTATTGCCAGCTGTTTCTGATGATGTAAAGGAGGTCCAATGTGGTCTAGGGAAGGATATAGGAGTTGGGGAGGAGGCTGATGGGGTCTTAGGCCCTCAGAAGGTGCCATCTACAGAACCCCAGACTGGGAGGGCCCAAGTTTGACAATCTGCAGGGATCAGGGTTGTGTCCTGGAACATTGCAGGTTGGAAGGCTAAGGCTGGTGATTTGAACATCCTCTCCTTTTTGAGGTTGAGTGATATTATTTGTCTGCAGGAGACATGGCATCAGGGTCCAGTCTCCATCCCTGGTTATGATGTTTTTGAGCTGGCAGCTGATTGCTATTTTGAATGTTTATATTCCTCCCTCCTCCTCGTGGTATTACCACAAATCATGTTGGGAGGAATTGGGTAAACTGTTAGGTGTGCTGGAAGAGTCCCATCCAGGTATTGGGATTCTCTTGGTAGGGGATTTCAACGCTCGCTTAGGGGCCTCTGACACGGCTCTTTCCCAGGCTGGAGGGCCATGGATGTTGGAGCTGTTCCCCCAGCCTATAACAAGATGGTCTAAGGGACAAGAGTATCAACAAGAGCGGGCTTTTGCTGGCAGGGGTATTGGCATCAGGGGGAATCATGATATTGAATGGTCGGTCTCCCTAGGATTGCCCTGCGGAATTTACATTTGTCTCACCATTGGGGGTTAGTGTGCTGGAGCTTATGGCAGTCTCTGAGCCCCTCTATTCTATAGTAGTGGGGTTCAGGGTAGTCTATCAGCCAGGTAGTGACCACTTCCCAGTACGGTTGGGGTTTGTAGAAACTGAACTTTATGGCACGGTTCTGAGGTGGCCTGTTTTGGGGCCAGTCCCTCTTCCCCGTAAGCAAAAAGTAAGGTGGAGCTCTGTGATGGAGGATTTGGTGGGAGCATGTTTGTCATCTGCAGAGGGCAATGGCTGGCTCATGGGGCTCGAACAAACAAGGGATGAGGAGGAGTTGAGGTCTGGATATAGGGCAATCCTTGATGGACTGGCTCCCCTATTCCTGGCAACAAAGCCACCCGAGGATCAGAGGGGGGGTCCCCCTCTCAACTCTTGGTTCGACGGGGAGTGTCGGCAAGCCAGGAAGGCACTATGGGCTGCATATAGGTGCTTTAGGAAGAATGATACATTGCTGTCTATGACGGCATTTCGATCATTGCGGGCTAAGTATAAGATCCTCCTGCAAGGGAAAAAGAGAAAGTGCCATTACTGCCAGTGGGAAAGGATTAATTTGCCCCTTAAAACTAAAGATCTAGCATATTTCTGGAGACTGGTCAGGGTGTGTGGCAAGATCCGGGGCAGAATCGAGAACAAGGTGCCGGAGGTGGAAAGGGTGAAGTTTTTTACCTCACTCTATGCCTCCGATCCGGGACTCCCGGTTTCCTTGCCTCTATTACACTCACTCCCGAGTTGGCCCCCAGTTACAGGAGCCGAAATAGAGGTCATAATAGATGGACTGAAGAGGGGAAAGGTGGCAGGTCCGGATGGCTTGCCACCTGAGCTTTTTAAAGCCAATAAGAACTGGTGGGCTAGGGCCTTGGCTGCCTTGTTTACAGGCATCAATCAATTGGGGGACCTGCCGGAGGGCTGGTCACAGGCAGAAATTGTTCCAATATTCAAGAAGGGCTCCCCTGAGGAGGCTAGGAATTATAGACCTATCAGCCTCCTCAGTGTGGTTAGCAAAATGTATGCCCGTTATTTGCTGGTTAGATTGGAGCAATGGATGATGAAGGAAAATATACTGGGTGATGAGCAGAATGGTTTCAGAACGGGTCGCTCTACCTTTGACCATTGCTTTGTCTTGAGTCATTTGGTCTCCAAATATATGCGCTCTACGGGACTCTATGCAGCCTTTGTGGATCTTCAAGCTGCGTTTGATCTGGTTTCCTGGAACCAATTATGGGCAAAGCTCTCACTATCTACAATTGATCCGAGGCTTCTGGTTTTGATGCGGAGGCTGTATAGTAATACCACCTTGAGGATCAGGATGGACAGTAGTGGTACCCTGTCACAGGAGATCTCTACTAACTGCGGGGTTAAGCAGGGGTGCGTGTTGGCCCCTGCTTTATTCAATTACTATTTAAATAGCCTTATCCCTTTGGTTACCTCATCGAGTATTTGCCAACCGAGACTGGGGACCCGTGAGGTAGCAATATTACTCTACGCGGACGATGCCATCCTGCTGGCTAGATCTCACCTGGGGCTCTCCAGACAACTTGCAGCGTTCCATGCTTACTGTGTGCAGAACTCATTGGAGATCAATTACTCCAAAACTAAGATCATGCACTTTTCCCGCAGGCACAAGAAGTTCAAATGGACCATAGGGACGCATGAATTGGAACAAGTAAATTCTTATAAATATCTCGGGATGATTTTTCAGGCTAGCGGGTCATGGCTAGCGCATGCACAGGCAGCAATTGAGCAGGCCAAATTTGCAGCATGGTCAATCTGCAACTTTTTCAGGACTAGAGGGGGTCACTTGATAACTCCAGCCATAAAGGTCTTTAAGGCCAAATATGCTGGGCAACTACTTTATGGGGCTCAATTCTGGACTGAGAGGAGGTTTGTCCAACTGGAAAGGGTTCAGACCATCTTTTTAAGGTCCCTCCTGGCGGTCCCTAATCATGCCCCTAATGCGGCTCTTCGCAGAGAATGCAGGGTGACTACCATAGAGTCCCAGGTTTGGAGATTGGACATTGGGTACTGGTTAAAATTGCACTTTCGCTGTACCTCCCCACTGGCCGTCATGGTTTTGGCAGAAGAAAATGTTTGGGTCAGTCAGGTGAGGGCCAAGCTCTGCCTTATGGGCCTTGCATTGGACTCTTTATATTTACTGGATTTTAGGGCTCTAAGGTCTCTCTTCTTTCAAAGGTTGGCAGATTTATTTATTTAACAAATTTATACCCCGCCCCTCCTGCTACGCAGTCCGGGGTAGCTTCCAACAATTTAAAAACAATAAAAACCATTTAAAACACTCATATTAATAATAGTACTTATTAAAATATTAAAACAGGGCTAAAGTCATAAATATAATAAACAAAATAAAGTAACAAAATAGGTGGGGGAGCTAAAATACCTCACCCTACCCTCCCTCCCTCCCAAAGGCCTGGGCGAACAGCCAGGTTTTGCAACTTCGCCAGAATGTCAACAGGCTAGGGGCCAGGCGAGCTTCCTCCGGAAGGGAGTTCCAAAGGCGCGGCACAGCCACCGAGAATGCCCTCTCCATTGTGGCCCCCCGCTTAACACGGGGGAACTCCAAGAAGGCACCCCCGGCAGACCGCAGGAGCCACTCTGGGGCACGGAGGGCGAGGCAGTCCCTGAGGTATGAGGGGCCCAGACCATGTAGGGCTTTATAGATCATCACCAAAACCTTGAACCTGGCTTGGCACGCTATCGGCAACCAGTGCAGAGCTCGGAGCACAGGTGTAATATGCTCCCGACGGCCCGTCCCCGTAAGGAGACGAGCCGCCACATTCTGCACTAGCTACAGCCTCCAAACCAGGAACAAGGGAAGCCCCATGTAGAGCGCGTTACAGTAGTGTAGCCTCGAGGTGATGAAGGCGTGGATGAGGGAGGCCAGGTCTGGACCAGAGACATACGGACGCTGCCTACGCACCAGATACAGCTGGCGGAAGGCAGCCTTAGTGACTGCCTCCACCTGCCGCTCCAGGCGGAGGTCCGTGTCCAGTATTACCCCCAGACTCCAAACCTGCTGAGCTATAGGAGGGCGAACCCCCCCAACCAGGGGGGCCACTACCTCTTTTTCTCTCCCCACCATCACCACCTCCATCTTATCGGGGTTGAGTTTCAGTCTGCTCAGCCGCATCCACTCCGCCATGGCCTCCAAACACTGGGATAGCAACGAGACAGCAGGGTCTGGGTCAGTTGAAAAAGAGAGGTACAGCTGAGTATCATCAGCATACTGGTGACACCGCACCCCGAACCCTCTCACGACCTCCCCCAAGGGCTGCATATAGATGTTAAGCAACAGCGGAGACAAGATCGAACCCTGCGGAACGCCACATGGTAAAGCACGGGGGCACAATGTCTCCTCCCCCAGCACTACCCGCTGGCTCCTTCCCAAGAGGAATGAACGGAACCATTCAAGAACAGTCCCGTCCAGACCCCCCAGGTCACGCAGCCACCTCAACAGCAGCCCATGGTCCACGGTATCAAAAGCGGCCGAGAGATCTAGCAGGATAAGAAATGTTGAACATCCTGCATCCATCTCCCGGCGGAGGTCGTCTACCAAGGCCAGCAACGCCATCTCAGTGCCATAGCCGGGGCGTAACCCAGATTGAAAAGGGTCAAGGAAACCAATGCTATCCACATGCACCCGGATACCACCACTCAAGAGGAGAATGCCACCCTTAAAGCTCTGTCCTCGCTGGCCCCGCTCATGGAACTTTACGAGCATCCCCTTGCCTCTGCAAAGTACTTTCAGTATCCTTTGAGCCCTCAAGTACGCAGGTGCTTCTCAATGGCAAGGTTGGCGGGCGTTCCCTCTGGTGTAACGGAGGGTCGATTCACGGGGAGACATTTGTCGGATGCTATATGCAACTGCCCACTGCGGATGCCGGATACCATGGAGCATATTTTGATGTATTGCGAGTGGTATGCCGGGTTACGTGCCACATGGATTTTGCCCCACTTGAACTTATATAGGAACAACTCCCAGGCATGGGTGTCACTGCTGTCTGGGCGGGTTGGAGAAACAACTAAAGATAGAGCCCTTTTTCTTTATAAGGTTTTGGCTTTAAGAAAGGGGAGGAGACTTGCTTCAGGTGAGGAAGGTGAGGGAGGCTGTGTGACACATGGATTCTGATCTCTGATAATGATAATTTTGATTTTTGTTATTTATGTACAATGTGTTTGTCATTTTTGTATTGTTCGACTGTGTAATGGCTTGGCTACACACTGAATAAATAATATATATATTTATTTTTTTTAAACAGAGGTTATCATCAAGGGAATGGGAACACACACAGGATATTTCCATAAGTAACTACAATCATATCAGCCATTCTGCACTCCACATAGTCTTCTTAAAGAACTTCTGGCAGTAGATCATGTTGAACAGTGAAGAGCTGTATGACATTTCTTCATTTGCTACATCAGCCAGCGCCTGGAAAGAAACTACATTTGTGTTTTGTTAGATGTCACATGGGCAGGCTTGACGAGGCAGTGGGAATGGGCATACAATTGTACCATGCCCCAAAGCTCAGCCTTGCCACAAAAAACCTAACCCAAAATTTTCTCAATATCCAGTCAAATTAACTGTGTGAAACATGTGTAAATAACATCCCAGTATGGTTTAACCATCTTGCAGATCTCACATAATGCTCAAACCAATTTTCATGCTCCTCTTAACTTCTAACTTTGTGTCCCGTCCTGTCTAGCCTCTTCAGTGGCCACAAAGCCTGTCCTCCAAAGACCTGATGACAACCCTGCTTGTTAGCAAAAGGGAATCAACCCTGGACAAGCCATGCTTTTCTGATTTACTGCAAAAAGATTCCTCACAATCAAAATAAGAGATTGGGTCTCTTTCTCTTTCTCTTTCTCTTTCTCTTTCTCTTTCTCTCTCTCTCTCTCTCTCTCTCTCTCTCTCTCTCACACACACACACACACACACACACACACACACACACACACACACACAGAGCATTGACATTTCTGTGACAATGGCTGTTCTTCCTGTGTGTGCGGAGCTTAAAAAGTCATAGGTCTCCAAATAATCCACAAAATATACATGCAGATATTTTATTTTGTGATTGCTCAAAACCAGTGGGATGTATGTTCTCTTATCCAAAAGGAATGAGGGAAATTGTGTGGTGAATTCTGATAGGTAGGCTCAGAAGGAAAGGTTGACATTAACATCAATATTTTCAGTCAGTTTTTAGACTGTGATCCACAAACTATTTGCTCCATTAAAGCTAGAGCCCTCATTTATATAGCATTTTCAGTGTTCAAAGTGCTTTACAATCCTTATCTAGTTCAACCCTGTGAGGTAGGTCATTTATTATTCCCTTTTTAAAGGTAAAGAACTGAGACTGAAAGATAGTGACTTGCCCAAAGCCACCCAGTGAGTATAACTAAGATGGGATTTGAACCCTGGTTTCTCAGGCCCAAATCCCACAACATACCCAATTCCAGAGTAAGTGGTTTGTAGATCGTGGCCTTAGAGATTAGCAGAACCACTAGGTATAATGTGGTAAGGATTAAGTTGAGTCTCAAAAACAATGAGACTCCATTGTACATCACCATGACCAACTCCTTCTCAGCAGAACTCTGTTTCCCTGGGGAAGGCTAAATCCTTTAGTGAAATCCCTGTGCTATACTCATGAGAATTTGTTGCTAATTTTATCCCCACTGGCACCAAGGTTGAGGCATCTTTAAGATGTTTTCACAAGAAGTAACATTCCTATAAGGATCTGCATGGCTTGCTTTTCTACTTTATCCTATGCAAAGTTATGAAGAAAAGTCAGGTACCTTTCTTGCATTGCAGATTCATGAATTTTTAAACTCACAATATGAAGTAGTCACTCTCCGGCGACAGACGGGAATTTATACACTACATCCATTGTTGCCTAATATCAAGAGTGCACTGCAGAAGGAAAGCAGTAGGTACAAAACAAGAAGCACATCCCCAAGTGCTATGCAAGAAATAAGCACGCAGAAGAAAATTATTGTATCCTACAGCAAAACTATATGGATGGCCTGTTTCCTTACAAGGAAAATTACCCTCCATCCTAATAATTGCTTCCCTTCATCATTCTGTAATGCATAACCATTGCTTGTGTCTAATTCATATTATCATGCTAAAAATGGGATGGCATTTTAATTTAGGCTACATCTGATAGGCCTGGGTACAGGCAAACAGGAAGAAACTAGATCAGATTTTGGTATGAAATGCTGGAAGTATCAGCAATGATGGAAAATAATATCACTGTACTCCAAGATTCAGTCACTGTTCCACAGGGGTTTAAAATGTATCATGACTTCCACAGTATGTGAAAGTAAAAAAAACAACTAGTGGTTTATTTAACATATGTTCTTGATCTACAAGATATTGAAATAAAAAATCTTTATACCTAAGGACCAAAGAAAAACAAAAGCAAGCAATAATGTGACCACAAAAAAGGAAAGAGAATGACCGTCACTTACAGGATGGCCCTAATCAGTAAGGAGGACAAGTGTCCAAATATGCAGTAATAGCTGCAGGATATTGTTAAATCCTTGGCATTATGGTTTTGATGGCATCTATAAGCCTCTCTGCTGGAGTTTGGTAAAGCATAGCTGTCTAAGTACCAGACATTCTCTTTTTATCATGGTAATAAAATACTGAGAGCATGAACTATCCAGCTTGAAAATGCAGGGCTTTCAAACAGGCAGTAGCAAGAAGTAAATTGCATGCTTGTGTCTGCGTATTAGGGATGAGAATACTAATTTAGTATTAATACTAAAGTGCACTAAAGTAGGCACTTTAGTATCAGTACTAATATGCTAAAGCCAGCAGGAGATACTAAAATTCTGTTTAGTATTTAAATTTAGAAAAGGCGCCTTTGCTATTTGCTGGGCTTGGTTCGGCTTCAGCTCAGTCAGTTTCACCTGGGCTCTGGCAGTGCTACTGTTCTCCTCTCTCTCTCAGCTCCTCTCTGCAGCCTGGGTTACTGCCGGCCCACCCTGGCCAGTCTCAGACCAACCAACCACCCCACAGCTGCCTCGTCTCACCTGCAATGCATCCTGAAATCAACTTTGCTTTCTGCTTGTCCCCAGCCGCAGGTGAATGGGGCAGCTGGGGAAAAACAGAAAGCAAAGTTGATCTCAGGACACAGTGCCAGTGAGACAAGATGGCTGTGGGGTGGGGTTGGGGGGAAGTAGGCAAAGGGGGTTAGAGAGCCAATTGCCATGCAGAAGCAAATCACCCCCACCCACTAAAAGCCTCCAGCATCTCCCCCTAAACCCAGTGCCATCCCAACCTCCAGTGTCAACCCCCCTTAACCCTTGTCCCTCACCTAGACACAGGCAGCCCCATTTGACCGCCCACATCACCCCACCCCAAAGCCACAAAGCACCTCCTGATCTCACAGTCACCTCCAAAGCACCCACATCCATTAAAAGTCCCCAGCACCTGGCATTTGCCCCCCAAACCCACTTCCAACCCCCCAAACCAGTGCCTGTCAGGCCTTCTCTGCGGGGCCTGAGGATCTGGGGAAGGGTCTGTCTGGAGGCCCACCGGTGCTCTCATACCAGGCTGGTTCCCAGAAGGAGCAGAAGCAGCAACGCCTCCCCCGCTGACCCAACAGCAGCTCCCCCTGTCTGCTCCAACAGAGCCTGCACAGCAACTAAGGCCGCCTCCAGCACCACAAGCAGCAGCGGGATCCAGCGGCACAGCTGGAAGTGCTTCACGCCATCCCGCCGCTCCTGACTTGGCCACCATAGCCACGCCCCCTCCAGCACAGCTTCAGTGGTCCGAGCACCTGCGCCAGCGTGCTCTGCAGCCCAAAAGGGGATAAAAGGAGGGCTCTACCTCCCCATGGTTGCCAGTGATCAGTGCTTATGCCTGTGATACTGGCCCTTTGAATTCCCTGCGTGTGGACCCCTGATCTGGAGAGAGAGAGAACACGAGCGTGTGGAGTGTGGATTGTGTATACATAACTAGGTACCTGAACCTGACCTGTTATATCCCTCCACTTGATACCCCTCTGTGTGCCCTGGGTTCCCCCCTGCATGTGTGTCCTATCCCCTTTTCCCGTTCTCCCTGGGCATCACGCACTCACCCCCCCTCCACACCTTCTCCGTCTCCAGACCCTTGGCCCTGGTCCCGATGTAGGAGGTGGTCTTGTGCTGTGTGGTGCATTGTGTGTGGGTGCATCCTATGATGGAGAGGCACCATTCCTGCTTGGCCAGGAAGAACAGAGGTTAGGTTGGGTGGGAAGGGTGGGTGGAGCCTGCAGAGGCAGCTGATAGGGAAAGGGGCAGGGGGGGGGGGAATGCCACCCTGCCTCCCTTACCACTCACTCGCTCTCCCCACTTCCGTGCTGCTGCAGTGCCCCCACAGCCAGCCCAGACCCAGCAAAGTTTCTCTCAATCTCCCTCACCGCACCTTGCTCTCCAGCTGTCAGGGCCATAGGACGCTGCGAACAGCCCAGCCATTCGGGCTCCAGAAAAAATCCTTGCATCAACCCTGGCCCTCGTACATCGCTGTCAGCCAGAAGCCAGGTAATTTCTGACAAAGACTGATTGCTTTCACTTTGAACTTTTACTTATGCTTTCAATGTTCACTATAGGTGCTTGGTAAAGTATGTGATTTGCTTCATAAACTCAGTTTAGTGAAAGGTTACTTCCAGCCACAAAGTGCTGACAGGTATGAACCCTCATGGGTGGGTGGGCAGGGATAGTGCGCACTGAACCACCTCCCAAGGTAGGAATAGCCAAGAAGAAAGAAACAGCTGGAGAATCTTCTTCTTTCCATAGTTTGCAACAGCTGCTCATCATAACAGGGGATACTGGGAAGAGAGGGTGGAACGTGGCACCTGCCCATGTATTGGGTTTGTCATGCTAAGCCAGTGGGTGGGGGCTGCCTGCACACACATGATACATGCAGAGGGCTGCCCATTTATTAGTTGTACACACACTAAATCATGTGAGCAGGGACTGCATGGACCAAACACAGATTCCAGCAGGCTATCATCTCATTTGAAAACACCCTTAGTGGTTACAGCCTTAGTAATTGCAGCCTTCAATTTCAAATTTCTTTCCAGAACATACTGCTTAAAAGTCACCGTTTTGGCTAACTTTTCCACCAGTAAACTGCCATACGACAGTGTTTTCAGAAAACAAAAGGGACCTAAAAACATACCCAAAAGTAATTAAAAAGATGGAAACGATTGTTGAATAATTTATGTCTTACTGACTGTCCTATTGGATGTAAACATGTGCTGGCTTTACCTTCCAATTGTGTTAGCATTGCCCCAGTAAGTTAAGTTCTTTACATCTCTGCAGATCTTTTAGCACCTTTCTGGCCAACCTTTTTCCCTTGCTCTCCTTTATCTAACTGAAGAATCTAGGTAGATCTAAAGGATGACTCCATGGCACAACCTTTTGCACCTGTCATAACCTTCCTTCTACCCCTGTCTTTCAGGTAGTTTTATTTACGTAAGGAGAAAGTAATTTAAAATTTTCTCCCATGTGCCTCCCGTCATAGACACACATGCATAAAAAGTATCCAAAGGGAGTTGTGAGCTAGGAGTACAGCCACACAGTCAGAGAATACTCTCTATTTTTAGAGCGCAGGAGCGCTCTAATAAATAAAGTGTGTTGCATGCTACATTATAAAGCCCCAACATTCTATTTGTTCTAAAATCAGCATGAACAAATTTAGGATTGTGAAATAGGCTGTGGAGTATAACTGGGGTACACCGTTCATGCTGTGAAGATTTCAGCTGATTCCGTTGGATAAAAGCTGAGATATTGCAGTTTGAAAACTGCACTTTCAAGCCTGGTTTTTCATTTAGTCAGACTGTCTCGATCTGGACAGGGTAGAGGGTTGCTGTTGGTGGGGAGGAAGAATTAGCCTTTTAGAAAATTGAAGGAGGCTGCCAGGGGGTGCCTTGGGGTTTTATTTGTAAATCTAATTAGTAGTTTTAAAGTTATGGGGTTGTGAAAAATCCCATGTTAGCCTATAGAGAGGGGCAGGGCTGCTTTGAAGGAGAGCGCTGTTTGCTGCCTCTTCTCCTGTCTTTCTCTTCCCTGAGTGGGGCTCAGGGCAATTGTGCCTGGGGTTTTTGGGGCACTGAGAAGTGAGGGCAGTGGAGGCAAGGGAGTGTGAGTGGGTGGCTCTTTGGGTGTGTGGGGGGGGAAAGGGAGTGAGGGCAGGGGGTGCTTTGGGTGTGGGGGGCAAGTAAGTAAGAACAGGGAGGAAGCTTTGGGTGTGGGGAAGCAAAGGAGTGACAGCAGGGGGCAAGGGAGCGAGATCAGGGGCGCTTTGGGCGGGGGCAAAGGAGCGAAGGCTGGGGCAAGGAAATGAAGTCAAGGGGCACTTTGGATGTGGGGGGGCAAGGGAGCATGGGCAGAGGGTTGCTTTGGGTGTGGGGGAGACAAGGGAGCCTGGAGGTTTCGTGGCGATGAGGAGCAAGGGCAGCGGAGGCAAGGGAGCAAGGGCAGGGGGTAAGGGACTGAGGGGAGGGGGTGCTTCGGGGGGGGGGGCAAGGGATCGAGGGTAGAGGCGCTTTGGATGTGGGAGGGCAAGGGAGTGAGGTATGGGGGCACTTTGGGTATCGGGGATGCAAGGGAGAGAGGACAGAGGGTGCAAGGGAGCGAGGACAGGGGTGGACGCTTTGTATTTAACAAAAAACTTGGATATTCCATAGTCAAAAAACCTCCAGTTTACAAATTCAATCATGCACTAAAAAACATGGAAATTGCACATTAAGGCTCCTGCCTTGAAGTCCATGCCATGTTAGCAGTAAAGACATTGTACAGACTCGCATATTGCTCACTTACAACTTAGGCTCCGTGCACCCACACTTTGCCTTTATCTTTCAGCCCCAATCCTCTTCCTCTGCAGGTTGAGGGCAACACTGAAGCTACAAATAGGAGGATGTGAGCTGGCCCCTCACCCCCTCCATTCCCTCTATTCTTTCATGTTGGTTGGGAAGAATGGGACAGCTGAGTAATGTCTTGCAACTCTCCCTTTTACACACTAGTTCCTACTGCCCTCCCAGAGCACAGTGAAGCTGGGTACAGTCGTATACAAATGTTTAATTTAAACTTTAAGTTGGGTATGCATTGAAATTAATTAAATGGAATGACCATTGGAAGGAATGGAGGTAACAGCAGTGCCAATTTGTCATTCCAACATCCAATTAAGTGACTGTGAAATTATAAAACACAGATGCATCTTTGGGAGTACATGGAGAAGGCAAGGGGGGTTTGAAATAATGAGGAAGGCACCAGATGTAGTAAGTGGAATGGTTGGAATTACAGGGAAAATACAAAGAGTGTGCAGGATTAAGTAAGTGGGTGGAATGACAGGAGGAATTAGCAATAGTTACAATAAGGTTCTGAGTGAAATAACTGATTCAGAAGACTGATGGGATATCTGAGGAAGCAGTCCTATCGTTTTACCCACTTACCCATAGCTAACTTGGAGATTCCCTATCCTTTGCGTCTAGGGTTGCCACTTATGTATATTTTTCCAGGCCACTTATGAAACATGCATGTTGCAGGGCCTGCATTGGTGCCATAGGTGCCAATGCAGGCCCTGCAACATGTATGTTTCATAAGTGGCCTGGAAAAATATACATGGGTGGCAACCCTATTTGAGTCCCAATAGCCTCCCTCCCTGTTATTCCACTTCCTCCAGTGTTTTGGTTTTTTTGTCATTCCACACACACCCTTACTTCTGTTCCATGACACACACAGAGATAAACATTGTATTTCTCTCAGAGCTTTTGAGTTCTCTCTGAGGGGAGTGGGGGTTAGAGGGGCGACTTGGACCCAGGGATTCTGGGTTCTGTTACAAGGTTGAGAGCTGAGCAGGGGAGAGGAGAATAAGCTAGGAACCAGGACTATTTAGTTGCTTGTGAAGGAAGTGCAGCCTACTGGATTCGAGTGGGGTGGAGAGACTTGAATCCAGGAGTCCAGAGTTCTCTGTTAAAGGGTTGGGACCAAGTAGATTAGACGGGGAGAAGGAACGGGAGCCAGGACTCCCAAGTTCTCTCTTTGTTAAAGAGGAAACGGAGCGGGTGAGGGACCAGCTCATGCCTTCCTGTCCCCAGCTTCAGTGTTGCCCCAATCTGCAAAGAGGAAGAGGATTGGGGCTGAAAGACGAAGGCAAAGTATGGGTGCCTGAAGCTTAAGTTGTAAGTGAGCACAATATGTGAGACTGTACAATGTCTTTACTGCTAACATGGCACAGAAGTTAAGGCAGGAGCCTTAACTTGCAATTTCCATGCTTTTTAGTGCATGATTCAATTTGCAAGAGCCTTAAATTTCTTGTAAACTGGAGGGTTTTTTACTATGGAATAGGCATTTTCAGACAAGACACGCCCCACCTACTATACATGTTAAAGGACACCCTTAAGGCAACACTTCAGCCCTGCAACATGTGTAGTGGGTGGTGAGTGTCTTGTCTGAAAACACCCTAAGTGTAAGGTTGGAAAAAGCACTGAGGTAAGTGCTTTGGTTTAGTTAAGAGAATTCTTGCTGAATTCAATCACCCCTGTTCTTAGGACTGAGATGAGGACACTGGAAGCAAGTGAAAAGCACTAGGGGTACACTACCCTGTAAATATAAAATTACTTGGGGAATAAATATTGCACTGATATGGTGAGGGTTTATTTAATGAGCCAATTTCAAAATTCTCAGTTAACAAGACAATGTTAATGAAGTGATTCAGTTAACATTTCACACAGTTGGTTCCTTCCTATTTTTCATTTTCCCCAAAAGCACAATAATTGCTTTTTATCCTTCTCATATAAAGTGCTTACACTCTTGTCTCACGCACATTTGTTGCCAGACACAAAAGGTTTTAATCAAGAAATGACTGATAACCATAATTAAGCAGAACATTAGCCTGAT
Source organism: Sphenodon punctatus (assembly GCA_003113815.1). Taxonomy (NCBI): domain Eukaryota; kingdom Metazoa; phylum Chordata; class Lepidosauria; order Sphenodontia; family Sphenodontidae; genus Sphenodon; species Sphenodon punctatus. The sequence goes on from QEPC01000531.1 coordinate 3,135,267, forward strand.
GATACATGGAAGGATGGCACAGTTGCTAATCAGTATACAGGTTTATTCCTTAATAAAACTCATACATTGCTTTACATCTGAACTGGATTGCCACTCCCTTGATATATCTATAAGCTCATCCTTTATCCTTTTCTTGAGAGACACCCAAGTACGTCCTAATAAGCTCCCCAAGCCATTCCATGTTTTATTTGATGCAGTGTTAAATGGTCACTTGATGCCAATGGCAGACTAATGCCAACAGAAACGTAGCCAAATGAGAAGTAGAGGAGAACAACATTTTATCTACATAAGTGTTGACTGTTAAGAATCTAACAATGGGTGAAAACAGACATAACCAGTAACTCCACTTTATCATCACTTTATCAGTTCCTTGACTGCATAGGACACCAATGCAGCCCTGCAACATGCATAAGAAATGTTCAAGTGGAGTCTGTTTTCACCCAATGTCAGGTCATGGGCAGAGCTGAAATAGGTACCTGAAAAACAGGTAAATCTGTCAAATCCAAACAAAAATGGCAGGTTGGATAAATAACCAACATCTGTTTAAATTCTCTCAGATATCCATTTTGGTTACTGTTCCATTTCAGGTTTTGGGGGGTTTCATTTCAGGCATTTCAGTATTTTGGTTACATCATTTGGACAATATTTTCACTATTACACATGTGCAATTGCCAAGAATGATGTACTGAACAACTGAAATATCCAAACCACCAAAACCCTAAAAAAAAACAACCAAAAAACCCAAAATGCAATACCAGAAAAAATCATTATGCAAATCCACAGTTGCATTGCGGATATTGTTTGGGTACTCAAAATGCTATCAAAAATGCAAACACCACCAACAAATAATAAAACCACTACCTGTCTAGCTCTAATCATAGGGGGCATCCCCAAGGCTGGGACCATTGTAGAGTCAAGCAAAAAACTAACAAGGCAGATCAGAGTGCAGTGTCCTCTGCGTATTCTCCAACATTTGTGTTAAGAGTAGTAAAACTGACTCATGCTGTGATCCACAAACCACTTACACTGCAGCCATCCCATTGAAGCCCTGTGAAAACTACTCTGGAGTGAGAGGGTTCTGGATCACAGCCTCTGTTTCAAAGCTCATTTCGCACATACATTCAGATTAGATTCTTACTGAGTGTTTCAGGATGGTGGAACAAGGAGGCAGACATTGCTCCCACTTGTCTCTATGAGTACGTATTGTAAATGTAGCCCAGCTAAACCTATTCATTTATTTTTAAAAGTTTGTCAAGCACACCCACAACACTGGATCTTTCCGATATTTTTACTCACTACAGTAAATGCAGTTTAGCAGCACAAGGACAAATAGTGATGGGAATTGCTAAGAGGTGCTTCTAAACTCCAGCTAAATTTACAGCCCTTACAGATTTGAAAGTAGTCCAAAAACTTTGGACTGGCCTTGTTCCTCAAGTGAGAGAAAGTGAAGTTAAATATGGCAGACACATGCCTGGACAAAGGAAGGTTCTGACTCAAAGTCGCCTGAACATGCTAGCGGAATAAGAGGCCAAGAGAGACCTCATCAAATTTCAAGCCAGGGAAGCTCTTAAAGGGATTAAAGGGAAAAATCTATTTTTGGTCATTCAGGGCTGTATCTCAGCCAAACCACCAAAAAACAGAATGACTGCGAGACCAAGATTAGAAAATAAATCAAACAAATAATTGTGCGTGTCTTCTCAGCAAGAGTCTTCAGAACAAGACTCTTCATGCATACAAGCACCGGCATATGCAAATATTTCTAGTGCCTTGTCCGTGCGTCTCAAAGCAATTTACAAAGCTCATTAAGGAACATTTTTGGCTGGCCACATTACTGGTTGTCAAGGACACAAGGGTCTAGGACATGAGTAGGAGAAGAAGGCAGGCCAGAGAAAGGTCAGGACAAAGCACAGTCAAATCCAGAGCAGGATCATAGGCCAGGCTCGGATTCAGAACAAGAGGACAAGGCACAGAGTCAGGAAGAAGGCTACAGGGGTAAGGACACAAGAGCATGGGAAGAACAAGAAGAGACAGGAACAAGAAGGACAGAGGAACAGGATGACAGATATTCTGCCCAGCTTCCTGATGCTACCAACCAGCCTTATAAGCTGTCTGGTAGTCACCTGGAAAGTGGGAGGTAGAGGTGTGCATCAGGGCCCCATGTCATTTTTTGTTGTCATTATCATTGTCGTTATTGAAAAATGTCATTTTTGTTGTCGTTATTAACGACAATGTCATTTTTGTTATTATCATTATTGGTATCGTTATCATTATCTGTAACGTTATTGGTATCAATACCCATGCACAAATGAAGCTCTCAGAATACCATTAACGATACCAAAAGATTTCACGATAGCGGTAACGATACTGGATAGGCTGATATTTGATAGGTTGTGCTGTCTGTCTGGTGTGGTGTTGTGGTTGGCTGGCTGTGTGTGGGGCCTAGGGTCTTGTGTGTTGTGTGATATTTGATAGGCTGTGCTGTGTCTGGTGTGGTGTGGTGTGTGGTTGACTAGCTGTGTGTGGCACTGGCTACTGGCTAGTGTGTGGATCTTGTGTAGGGTCTTGTGTGTGTTGTGTGATGGCAGGCAGGAAGGCACAGATGAAGAAGGTGAAGGTGGAGGTCGAGGAGGCTGGACCATCCAGCGAGGTGGTGGAGGTGGGATGCTCTTCCAAAGAGGAGGAGGGTAGCAAAGGTGCCATTGCTAGTGCGAGGTTTGTAAAATTTATTTATTTATTTTCCCATAGAACTTTGATGAGGGATGGTAGAAGTTAGAATACCATCCACTAGAGCGAGCTGGCAGGTGTGCGGGTGGGTGGATGGATGGGTTGGCAGCAGTCAGGCATGAGCATGCAGCAGCACCCCAAGACACTGCAGGGTCTAAACCTGCAGTCAACAACCCCCAGGTGGAGGATGTGGGTGGGAGACAGGGAAAAAGGCAAGGAAACTGCAGCACCGCACCCATCCAGTTGGAGTGGAAGAATGGGGTATTGCGATGGGAGGAAGGACTGGAGGCATCACATGGTTGCATAATATTATGTAGATGCTATGTGTTCTTGCTTCAGAGAGGATGAACCAGATTATGGCAGCCAAGAAGACAGGCCTAAGAAGAGCAGGGCAAAAAGATATGCTGTTTGGGACCATTTCTATCCCGCCAAAGACGACTATGCTCAATGCAAGATAAGTCAGGGAACAGGAACAACAGGGAATGGATTGGCAGAGATTGGCCACTGGCCAGTCACTTATGGAGAGTGAGAGGAGACAGGATGCTGACAGGGCTTGATAGACCATTGGTCTGACCCAGTATAGCACTTATGTTCCTATCTTCTTATGTTTCTTAGATCTGTGACAAAGAGATAAAAAGAGGGGCCCAGGGGACCACATCAGGGCTAATTGCCCACATAAAGAGCTTTAACTGTGTGGCCCTGGCGACGAAGGCCCAGAAGCAGGGGACCTCTGCTGGTACCATCGCCAGCAGCAGACTGCGAGGGAGGCACCATCACTGTCCTTCCCACTCCAGGTCTCTTATTGACTCTGCTGAGTCCCCAAACCTTGAGGCAGCAGAACAAGCAGAGGAGGCGGAGACCCCTGCATTGAGGGACTTGCAGGGGTCAGAGGCAGCAGATGGAGGAAGAATTCTCTGCTGTCTTGAGGAAGACAGAGGACTCCATCATCGCCCACCACCGGGCAGCGGAGGAAATGGAAAAACAGGCATGGGGAGTTGCCAAATATGTAACTACTGAAAAGGAGTCTTTGGAGTCCTTCCACAAGGCAATGGTGGGGTGGAAAGGCATGATGGAGGGGTCCCTTGAAGTGGCGAGGAGGCATGGGACAGAGGTCCCTGATGTCCCACCTTTTATAAGCGGTGGATGGTCCTCCCAATCTCCTCCCCATGTTCCAGGGGTGGATGCAGAAGAGGACTAACTTTTGTAAATAGTTTGTTATATTGTTTTGTGTTTTCCTAGTTAAAATAGTTTTTTTAGTAAATGTATTTGTTATATTTTACCAGCCGATTTTGACTTGTTTCTGTGTGGGTGCACCAGAGAGAGAGGCTCTCTGGCAGCGGGCAGTGGTGGGTGGCATCGGAGGAGACAGGCCAAGGTCTCAACTTGCAGACAGCACCCCAGTAAGGGCAGGATTTGCACGTGTGTTATTTTATGGTCTACCAGAGAGAGAGAGGGGCTCTTTCAGCAGCATCAGCAGTGGGCATCAGCGGGTGTCAGCAGAGGAGCAGGCTGGTGAGCAGGCTGGTGAGCCTTTTATCCTAGAGAGGAGCTCTAGGCCATCAGGTGGTCTATTATGAGCATGCCATGGTGGGCAGTTGGGCACAAGCAGCAGGTTGCTGCCTTGTAAGCAAGGTTTTTCATGCTGGCCCTGATCATTCTCACCACATCACCCGCCCTTCCAGCATGGAATTGTCTTATAGTCCTAGAAAGGGTTAGATGGAACTGTATGGGGGTGCCAGAGAGAGCGAGAAGCTCTCTGGCAGCAGGCAGTGGCGGGAGGCATCAGAGGAGCAGACAGTCCAGCAGGTGGCAGCTTGGCAGCAGCGGCAGCAGCAACAGACCATGTTTCCATGAGAGAGAGAGAGGCTTTGGAAGAGGCATCAGAAGGTGGCATTGGAGGAGCAGCCTGGTGGATGGGCGCTTGGCATGAGCAGGAGCAGCTGCAGCAGAAGCAGGAGCAGGACTGTGGCATCATTGGGAGCAACTGGCAGACAGTGCCCCAGATGGAGCAGCCAGGGGCCAGGGCTAGTTTCTGTGTGTGGGTGCCAGAGATATATATCCGCTGGCTGAGGTCGTGAGACCGTTTGGTGTGCATTGCCATCAGTCTGCTGATGACACCCACTTCAGTGGACCCAGGTCCTGCAGTCTGGGATCTCTCCCAGTGCTTGCTAGCAGTGAGTGACTGGATGAGGCTGAGCAGACTGAAGCTGAACCCAGATAAGACAGAGGTGATGTTGGTGGGTAGGGCAGCTGAGACGATGGCAGCCCCTTGTGGAGGGTATCCGCCTCATGCTGGCCCCACAGGTGCAGAGTTTGGGGGTCCTGTTGGACCATGGCCTCCGCTTGGATTGTAGGTGGAGGAGGTGGCAAAGGAATTCTTTTCCAATTACATCTTGTGCGTAGGATCCAGACATATGTTTCAAACTCGGACCTGGCCACCCTCATCCATGCATTCATCACCTCAAGGCTAGATTACTGCAACGCGCTCTACGTGGGCCTGCCCTTGGTGATGACTCGGAAGCTGCAGCTGGTGCAGAATGCGGCGGCCCACCTTCTGATGGGGACGGGCCGTAGGGAGCACATTACACCAGTGCTCCAGGCTCTGCACTGACTGCCTATAGCATTCCAGGCCCAATTCAAGGTGTTGGTTTTGACCTTGAAAGCCATACACAGTCTGGGCCCCTCCTATCTGAGTGACCGCCTCACTTCCTGGGCCCTGGAGAGACCTCTGCAATCTGCCAGGGGTGCCTTCCTGGAGGTCCCCAGGTGAACTGGGGGGCCATGA
>QEPC01000531.1:3159672-3181972 GCA_003113815.1 Sphenodon punctatus
TCTTGATATCTTTGAGCCAATGAATTGTGCATATGTTAAGCTTTTACAAGCTTTTTCTTAAGATAGAAATGTTTTAAGATCATGTAACTTTGATTGGCAATCATACCATTCAATGTAAGCTACTGATACTTTCTATTTATATTTAAGTAAACTTTGCATATATTTTTATATACCAAAAGTCTCATGTTCCCTTATTTATAAATGTATTGTCATTTTTACAATACTTTCTTTGCTAGCTGGACTTCAAAGTAAGTGTAAAACTCCATTTATATATTTAGCAGAAAAAGGTCCAATCCAGTATGACCAGTTCAGCTGGGAAACTTAGCCTTTTTCCCTATTTATAAAAGGAGTGATGAAATGTGACACCATAACCCAGATGGAAGCCAGACTGAAAGGGATCAAGATAACCAACGCGGAGCTGTTGGGCCACTACCCATTCAATAACCTTCCCTAAAAAGGGAAAGCTAGAGACAGGCCAATAGCTGGCAGGGGAGTCAACGTCAAGCGATGGTTTCTTGAGTAGAGGCCACAGCACCACCTCCTTGGAGGCAGCTTGGCACCCTGCCCTCCCGAAGGGCAATGGCCCCATTGTGTCTTGGCAGCTCTTAACTAGCCAGGACAGGCACGGATCTAATTCACAAGAGGTGGCCTGAACCGCCCCCAGAACCTCCACCACGTCAGCGGGTGTCACTAACTGTAATTGATCCCACAAAATTGGACACGACGGGGCTTCTACAACCATTACCTCCTCTACTGTATTAAGTGCAGCATTAAAGTTGTGGTGAATATGATCAATTCTATCCACAAAATAATCCGCAAAAATGTCACAGCGGGCAGATGATGACTCAACTCCAGGGTTGAAGGAGGCCGGACTGACCATCCCCTGCACAACCCGGAACAGCTCCGCTGGACGGGAGTTTGCGGACACTATGAAGGTAGCAAAGAACTCCTTCTGTGCTACCCGCATAGCCACAGCATAGGCTTGTAAACTAGCTCTATGCCGCAATCTGTTGGCTTCAGCACGAGAACACCACCACCATTACTCCAACCATTTCCCAGCTTGCTTCAGCCTCCGCAGCTCCTCGGAAAACCACGGAGGTCTGCGGAGCCTCCACCTAGGTAACGGATGCCTGGGAGCTGTCCGATCAATAGCCTCCATCAGCAAGCCTCCATCAGCATAGCGTAACGAGGTCATCGATGAGACAGTCATCAAGGTCAGAGGGTAACTCCAACAGAGCACCTAGAAACCATAATGGGTCCAACAGCCTCCAGGGGCGGACCATCCAAACGGTTCCACACCCTTCTGGGGGCAGACGTGTACTAGAAGGGAGGTCTGCAGGAGGTAATGATCTGTCCATGACAAGGGTACAGCTGATATCTCCCCCATTAACGGAGCACCCGCCTCAAGGCCAGTGCAAAACATAAGGTCCAAGGTATGTTCTTCAAGATATGTCGGGCCATTAACCCCCTGGGACAGGCCCATGGTTGCCATGGCAGCCATGAACTCATGCTCGGCTCCCCCAAGAACCGTGCCAGCGTGAATGTTGAGGTCTCCCAAGACTATCATCTTTGGGGACTGCAACACCACCTCTGACACAGCCTCTGCCAAAGCATGCAGGGAGGCCGCCGTACTGGTAGGTGCACCGTATACCAGCAGCACTCCCAAACTGTCCCCTGCCAAATTGAACACAAGTTGGAGACCTTCAATGCCCACTATGGATCACACTGGATACCTCTTCACAGATCTTCTTTAAAAATCATTGCTACACCACCACCCCATTCCTCTAACCGTGGCTGGTGCTGCACGGAATACCCGGCTGGAACAAGGTCAGCCAAAATAGGCCCCGATTCATTGTCCAACCAGGTTTCTGTGATACACACAAGATCGGCATGTGCTGGAACCTGCCTTCCAGCACTGCCTTCTTCAAGTTCACAGCATTATCGGTTACCACAACCCCTCCACCATGGTCTCCAGGACTCCCCTTATGTTGACAGCAGTGTGGCTCTCGTCAAAGACCTGGACGTGAAGCAGGGCCCACCTGTACCCTGCCCCTTTGCCCCTGCCACTGCTCCTCCTCTTGCCACCCACAGTTGCCACCAGTGAGCAGTCAGGGCCACGTAGGGTTGTTGTGCATTTTGACTGCTCCAAAGGTCTGGGGTGAAATGCACAACTGCCCCACCTGCCCTGGTCAGTTGCCCCCTCACCCGATCCCTGGCTGCCTGGTACAGGAAGGGCACCACCTGCCTGTTGAAGGTGGTGCATAAGGGAAGCTGGTACTGGGATGCCAACAGTGCCAGCAGCCGGCAGAATCCCTGGTCCTCCACAATGCTAAATGGCNCAGCAGCCGGCAGAATCCCTGGTCCTCCACAATGCTAAATGGCTGGTTATCCAGGGCAATCAGCTCCCCCACCTGCTTGGTGATCTTGATTGCTGCTGGATAATGCACTCTGCCATGCCCCAACTGCCCAAACCCCAGATCCTCCATTGTGACCTGATGCTGCTGCTGTTGCTGCTGCTGACAGGGGGTTCAAAATGGGACCTCCTGCTGATGTCTCTCCTTCCCCTTGCCGTGAGCAGAGGAGGAATGTCTGCTGCTGCTCGTGCTTGCTGCAGCAGCGAACCCACTCCTGTCCACACTGTGTAATGTCTCTTGCAGCAGAAAAGCCCTATGCCAGATCCTCATGTGGGAATTCATGCCCTTGTTACTGAGATTGCCCCTCTTATTCCCTCAGCCACTACCTTCCCACAGTGAAGGAAGACCACCTGGCTGCTGTCACTTCAAGGAAGTGATCCCACATAGGCCCCCAGGGGCACCCACCTGAACCCTTCTTGCTGCTGTTGGGAGCCGCTGTCTTTGTCCCCACAGGAGGAGCATCATAAGCATCCTCGCTTCCCTCATTGCTGCCCAGCTCCATGACACCGCCCATGCTAAAGCTGCTGCTGCTTCCACCTTGCAGCATGGGAGGAGAGGATGCCCTGCTGCTATCTGCTGAAGCTGGACTGCAGCTGCCAAAGTGGGGAAGGATGCCCTCAAATACGTCCTCCCCCAAATCCTCAAAATCCTTGGGAGTAGGTGGGGTGTCAGAGGGAGAAGCCTGCCCAGGAGAGGTGGATGTGCCTGTACCACTCACAGCAACAGCATCCACATCATCATCATTGCTGGGGCTCCCCATACTAATATCTGCTACTGCCCCCAGTGAAAAATCACTGCTGGCAGTGCCAGAGCTTCAGGAGGGGTGGGTGGATGTAGTGCTGCCCTTGGCTCCCTCCTCCAGTGCCACTGCTACTAGTGGAAGGCTGGGGCTCCCTCCCTTCCACACTAGATGCTACTCCCGAGATCTCTGCTGCAGCCTGTTCCCCTGATAAGACCTGCCGCCTTGAGGGGAAAAAAATCAGGTCTCTTCAACTTGGACGGTGAGCTGCCAGCAGCGGCAGAAGTGGCAGCGGGCTTGCCTACTCCCCCACGTGCACATCCATGGCCTCTACCAGGGTCACCTGCCCCAAAGGCTGAACTAGTAGTCCTTCCCTTTTTCATTGTACACACAAGTGCACACACAGTCAAAGAAGTACTGTATGATCGAATTATATATACACAAAACCTAACCTAAACCTAACCTATCCTATAATCCTAATATATATATAATAAAACAGACTAGCCTAAATACCTATATAATATTTAATCTCTCTATATATGTATACAACTATTATCTATCTAAATCTAAGGGAGACAGGGGAAGGGAAAAGGAAAACTATTATCTAAATTATCTATATAACTACCCTAATATATATTATATAAATAAAATGTACAGGGGAGAAGGGCAGGGAAAGGGAGAAGGTAACATGTACGGTATATGAGGAAGGAAAGGTATTGTAATACAATGAAGACTAGGGAGGATTTTTTTGTGTGCAAGCACCACAGTTCTGTAAAATTCAACCTGACAAGCAGAGCTCTCACAGAACTGGCCCTCCCATTATAAAGGGTTTCAGTGCCCTCCCTCAGAGCCCCCTGATTGGTTGTAGAAGGCAGCAGGCACTGAGCAATCACAGAGTGCCATGAGACTGCTTGGGCCTGCTTGCGCTGGTCATTGGCCAGCGATGCATCCATCAGATACTGCTGAGCTGCTCGCTCCTCCCAACACAGGCACAGTTCAAGAGTTCAACCTTGCTTAGGGCTCCGAGATGTCTGCTCCCTCCTCCCCTCTCCATTTCCATCCAAAACAAAACTGCAACTGTGTCACTAATAATAATGACAACGATAACGACATTGTCATTTTCATTATTGTTGTTGTTATCCATGACACTGGTCCTGACACTGGTTCACAGAGGGAGAGTGAAAGGGTTTGAGGAGTTTTATTTATCTTACAATAGCACTCTGTGGAAAGGAAGCCAGACCTACAGACAGCACAAAAAAGTTATACTGGCCACCCCTAAAGAGATAGGGAGGAGGCTAAACCATTTTTATTTTATGACCTTGGCCATTACCCACAGAAAATGCATGCTGTGTCTCTTTAAAGATTTAGTAGAAGAAACTGTGCCTACTGGGAGGTCATGCAGCTTTATACCTGGACAGCCATCTGTCAGGGATGTTGTAGCTGTAGACATCCTGCATCAAAGCAGGAGGTTGGACTAGATGACCCTCAAAGTCCCTTCCAACTATATCATTCTACCTTCTCCATCAAGGTAGTTTCTGACAGAAAAATTAAGTCATAAGGGACAAATCAGGGACTCGTGATAACAGGCAAGTGTTGTTGCCCACACCCATATTTTTAGTATGGGGAAAAGTGTATACCTTCTTAAATAGGGTTTGCAAGGTTTGAGATTCAACTGATAAAAAACAGATACATTTTGTGAGGATTAAGGCTTAACTAACAAGCATGGATAAACAGGTAAGTTAGGTAACCTCTGTTTCAAAGTCATATACCTTGTCTACAGCAGAACTGAGAATTCTTGTTGCTCATGCATTAGTAATACACTATTCCCCATACTAAAAATATGGGTGTGGGCAACAACCCTTGCCTGTTATCACGAGCTTTCCAAGGTCTATAATTCAGAGTCTGAATTCTGAAACTTTGGAAATAGCACCGAAGAGCTGCCAAGTACTTGTGCCGATTACTCAGAACTTCAGAATTCAGCCTGAGTACAGCCCTATTTGGCTTTGGGAGTCTCAGGGTAGAATTGTGAGAAGTGGCAACCCTAGTTACAAACAACAGAACGTATAGAATCCTTCTATAACTTTTTGTAACAGAGCAGATAACCCAGCACATTGCTGTCATAATTTAAGGCAATTTTTTGGCTAGGGTCCTATTTATTTCTCCAGGTGATGTCAGACAAGCACCAAATTCAGTTCCGTGTGAACAGACAAGACAAAGGGAAGTGGAGCCAGACAGAAAAATCCCAGTCTGGTCTCATGGTGCCAAGTAGCTGTCAGAACACTAGATGTTGCACTTTACGTTTAGATTCTGCTGTGCCATGCCACAGCCTAGACAACACACACAACCCCACAAAACAGTATGCAACTGCATGGAGAAATAAATGCCACCAAAAGCCAGCAAGCCCAGTAAGTCACAAAATTAATTTATTTTTTATTTATTTATTTAAACAAATTTATATCCCGCCCCTCCTGCAACGCAGCCCGGGGCGGCTCACAACATAAAACAATCAAAACAATAAAATACATTAAAATTCAGATAAAAACAATCAAATATTCAATATAAATATTAACAGGGCTAGACAAAACAAATGGGTAGGGGATTAAAAAAAATAAAAAAAATAAAAAAATAATAATTAAGAAACCAGACATTCACACACACACAGGGGCACCCTCTTGACTTGGTATTTACTATTTGTACTGTGGCACTGGTAGCTTGGAACAGGCAAAGAGAAGTGGAGCCAGGCAGAAAGATCCCAGTCTGGCCTCATGGTGCCAAGCAGCTGGCAGAACAGTAGAAGTTACACTTTACAATTAGGCTCTGCTGTGCCATACGACAGTCACAGCCTTGGTAAAAAAGAAAGACAACAACACACACACAACCCTGCAAAACAGTGTGGAACTGCATGGAGAAATAAAAATCCCACCAAAAGCCAGCCAGCCCCTGCCCAGCAGATAAAATTATAGCACCACCCACAAGAAAGAAGCCAGATCACTCACACTCTCACACACGGCACCCTCTAGTCTTGACATGGCATTGGTACTGTGGCACTGGTAACTTGAACAGACCAGACAAGGGGAAGTGGAGCCAGGCAGAGAGATCCCTCTGGCCTCATGGTGCCAAGTGTCAACCAAGCAGCAGGCAGAACTAGAAGCAATGTGGCACCCAATTATTTATTTATTTTAAAAGCATGACATGGTAAAGGTAACCCCCATCATTGATTCTATGGACAGAAACCATACCATGCCAGGCCAGGGCCAAGGCCAAACACCCCTCCCGTCCCCACAGCTGATTACTTAGAGATCCAGCACTGTAGCACACAGCCAAAATCACAAAGAGAATGAGAAATGGCTGCAGCCACTTTTATTTTGCCTTGCCAGACAATCAAAACTGCCAGCCAAGCCAGTGCCATCTGGCTTACCATCACTCAACTTCTAGGGGTTGTGTGAGCTGTCTCTGTCCCTGAGGGTGGTGAGGACTTGATTCCCTGCAGGATTATTAACACCTGGCCCCTCCTGCCTCCACAGGTTTCAAGGCTGGCCCCTGAGGGTGCCAGCCCTTGGGTGCCGGCCTGAAGGGCGACACACAAAGGGCACTGGCCGTTTGTGGGGGCCATTCGTGGGGACGGCCAGAGTCTTAGTGTTTAATGCAGACTCTTCTTCAAAGGTTGGCTCGGAGAGGTTACATATCGTCATCCCCTGCTCTGCTCTGGGAAGGGTGCAGGCCTGCTAGGGCTGGAGCCCCCTCTGTTCATCTGGGGGACCTATGCAGAGAGAGAGACTGCTATACTTGCTGGTGCTTGCTGGGCTAGGAGAACAGCTCTGTTCCCTCATTCTTTGAGGGTTTTCCTCCATATCCGACTGGCCGCCTCAAAAGGCATGGCCCTTAGTGGAACCAGGAGGGCTGGAAGGTTATTAATGTGGGCGGGGGTATATTTTTTAGGGAAGGGATAGGGGTGGGTGTGGGTTTGGTGAATGGATTACCTTCCCTGTGTGGAAGGGGGGCAAGGGGACTGGGTTAGGGTGGGAGGGAGGGGTACAGCCCTTTGGAGAGGGGAGGTTATCTTCCAGTGGCAGAGGAGGATAGGGGTTGTATTGGGGGGGAATCTCCCTTGGGGGGCTGGCAAGTCAGCCTCCGGGGGGGTGTCGGGTGAGTGGACCGGGGGGGGGGTGTCTGCAGCCATAGGGTCGTGCTGGGCTGGGGGAATTATGGTCCTTCTGGAAGGTGAGTTTGATCTGTGAGACAGGACAGATGTTGTATATCTGTCCTGATCACTGGCCCCCAGGCAGGTGGTGAGGTGATCGGGGACCAGAGGGCCCCAGGCCTCCGTTTGATGCTGGTAAATGCGAGGTTGGTGGCTAATAAGTCTACTACGATCCGGGAGATGATCCTGGACCAGACGGCCGACCTCGCATGTGTTACGGAGACCTGGCTGGAGTTGGGGCCTATATTGGCTGACCTTGTTCCAGCTGGGTACTCTGTACAGCATCAGTCGCAGCTGGAGGGCCGGGGGTGGTGGTATAGTCATTAAGGATACCTGGTCTGTGAGGAGATTTCCTGTGCAACCTATCATGGCTGTGCAGGGTCTCCATTTGGTGTTGGATTTGGCCGGAAACAGAGTGGGGGTACCGCTTGTATACCGGGTACCAGTGCAGCAGTTTCCCTGCCTGCAGTGACCGAGCTGGTGTCGGAGGTGGTCTTACAGTCCCCCAGGGCAATAGTTCTGGGGGACTTCAACATCCATGCCGACGCCAGGCTTGGAGGGGCAGAGTGTGAGTTCATGGCTGCCATGACAACCATGGGCCTGTCTCAGAGAGTAGTGGGCCCCACACATGTTAGGGGACATACCCTGGACATGATATTTTGCACTGGCCTTGAGGCGGGGGATCCGGTGGTGGGGGAGGTGTCAACAGTGCCATTGTCATGGATGGATCATTATCTCCTCCGGGCTGGTATCCTGGTGCATGTTGGGCCCCGGGAGGGTGAGGAACCAGTTAGGTTGGTTCGCCCCTGAAGGCTTATGGAACCAGAAAGGTTCCAGATAGTTTTAGGTAGGGATGTGCAAACGCGGTTTGGAAGTTCTGAGTTTGGACCGAACTCGAATAGTTCGGCCGACCGAACCAAACTCAAATTCGACCGAACTGTTTGGTCAAATCCAAACCAGTTTGGAAGGCCAAAAAACCCAGTTTTGAATGTACGAACTCTGTTCAGAAGTTTGGAATTCGACTGAACTTGAATAGTTCAGTCGACCGAACCAAACTTTAGAACCAAACCAAATTTCCGAACCCAGTTCTGTTCACACATCCCTAGTTTTAGGGGATGTTCCTTCTGACCTCAATGGCTGTTCACTTGATGACCTTGTGTCCATGTGGAATTCCATGTTGGCAGAGGCCATCGACCATGTGGCTCCCAGATGTCCACTCCCGAATCGCCGAGAACGTAGCTCCCTGTGGTATACGGAAGAGGTGTGGCAAATGAAGTGGGAAGGGCAGCAGTTAGATCGATGGTGGCCTCACTCACGTACTGAAGTTGACCGATTCTGGCATAGAGTCTGATTACGTAGCTATGTGTTGCGTGCGAACATCAAAGAAGGTTTTCTTTGCTGCCCTCATTGTGTCTGCTAAGTCCCGCTCAGCTGATCTGTTCCAGGTGGTGAGGGGGCTGGTCAGTCCGGCCTCCTTCTGCCTTGACTTAGAATCATCAAATGCTCACTATGGTTTGTTTGTGGACTTCTTTTGAGGATAAAATCACTCAAATTCACCACAGTTTTGATGCAACTTTTTTAGCAGTGGGTGGGTCAGAGGCAGAAGAAGCCCCTTCTTGTCTTGTTTTGTGGGATGAGTTTCAGGTTGTGTCACTCTCGGATGCAGGTGATGCTCTTGGGACTGTTTGAGCCACTTATTGTGAATTGGATCCATGCCCTTCCTGGCTGGTTAAAGGCTATCCGGGAGACACTGGGGCCGCTGCTGGCGGGAATAGTCAGTGCCTCCCTTGGGGAGGGCGGAGTGCCTGACTGCCTCAAGGAGGCGGTAGTGTCACCTTGGTTGTTGGCGTCCTGGCCAGCTATCAGCTGGTCTCTAACCTTCCCTTTTTAGGGAAAGTTATTGAACGGGTGGTGGTTCAACAGCTTCAGGAGTATTTGGACTGGGTTCATTTTCTTGATCCCTCGCAGTATGGCTTTCATCTGGGTTATGGCACAGAGACTGTGCTTGTGGCCTTGGTCAACGTGAGTGGCCTCTCCCGTGAGTTGGACCAGGGTCATTCGACCCTGTTGATCCTGTTAGATCTCTTGGCTGCATTTGATACCGTTGATCATGAGCAGGGCCCCAAGGGAAACGCGGGTCTGCGATTTGCAGATTTCCCGTGGAATTCCCCTCCCCCCGCGGAATCTCCTGCCCCGCTTACCCCAGCGCAGAATTTCTAGCCTGCGCTGGGGGGACGTGGGGCAGGAGATTTCATGAGGGGAGGGGAATGAAAAAACCCTTGGGGCTTCCCCTCCCCAGCCTCCCCAGTTGCCAGGGCTTGCCTCCCCCCCCTTTAGATAATTAATTAACTTACCAGAGACGGCAGCAGCAGCTGCTCCGTCCAGCGCGCTCGTACTTCCTGGCCCCTCCCGACGGGGCCTCTCAGGGCGACGTAAGTGGATGACGTCATCCAGCTGCGTCACCCTGAGAGACCCCGTTGGGAGGAGCCAGGAAGTACGAGTGCGCTGGATGGAGCAGCTGCTGCTGCCGTCTCTGGTAAGGCAATTCCTTTTGTAAAAGGGGGGGAGAGAGTCAAGCAAGCCCCGGCAGCTGGGGAGGGCAAGCCCCGGCAGCTGGGGAGGGGAAGCCCTGAGGATTTTACCAGTGCGGGGGGAGGAGGAGGCAAGCCAAGCCCCCCCCCCCCCGCATGGTAAATCGCGCTGAGGCGCAGAATTGGGCCCTGACTCCCGCGGAATTTTTTTTAAAATTCTGTGGAAGAATCAGGGCCCTGATCATGAGTTGTTGGTGACTCGGCTGTGGAACCAGGCAGGGATTAGCAGGACTTTTCTTGAATGGTTCTGCTCTTTCCTGGCTGGGAGAATCCAGCGTGTGGTGCTGGGGGAGTTTTCATCTTCCCCCCAGGGCCTCACGTGTGGGGTTCCACAGGGTTCCATTATATTTTACTATTTTTTATTGACTCCAGCTATGGGGGCTACTTACCTGTTTAATCCCAGGGTGAAGGAAACTAGAGTAGCACTGACTTTAGCCAGACTGAATGTATTTCCTTCTGCGTTACAGAAGGAAGATTGAGAGGAATTCCAAAGACTGAGAAGTTACGTAAATTCTATTAAAGTATAGGGTCAAATGCACCCAAAGAGTCGGTGGGACATATTCTATTGGACTGTCCTGCATATGCTACCCGAAGGTGGCTGTACATTGACCCAATAAGGTTTCAGACCAGTTTGTCCTCCCAGGAGTTGGAAATATTACTGTTACGAGATTCGGATCCAAATATTACAGTCAATGTGGCCAGGTTTCTTTCCTTTGTGTTGCAAACTAAGTTAGCCCTATAGAACAAGTAGACCCTATGGATCAGTGCATAGGGGTTAGCTACCCTGACTGGATTAGTAGGTGTAGGGGTAAGAGAAGTGGAGTGCATTATTATCATTTTATTTGTTTAACTATTTTATATTTATACTTATTTTATTTGTTTCGAAGTGAACTGTTTATATATTAATGTATTTTACGATGGTCTTTGGCTAAGTAAGTAAAGTTTATCTATAAACTTAAGAGCAGCTCAGGGCGACTTACAAAACACATCAATAAAAACACACATAAAATATTAAGAACATTTAAAAAGATAAAAAGAACTAAAAGGGCAGAATTCCCCCACCCCACCCGTCTCCATCTCCATCGGCCCAGCGGAACAGCCAGGTCTTACACTGTCTACGGAAAGAGGGGAGGTACTGGGCCAGGCAGGCCTCTGTCAGGAGGGAGTGCCACAGCCTGGGAGTGGCCATCGAGAATGCCCTCCCCATCATCACCACCCAGGCAACCCAGGGGACTTCAAGTCGGGCATCCCTGGATGACCACAGGGGCCGCAATCTGGGACCTGAGGCGATCCCACAGATAAGCCAGGCCCAGGCCATTTAGGGTTTTATAGGTCATTACCAGCACCTTGAATTGGGCCCGGAAGATAATAGGTAACCAGTGCAGAGAACGGAGCACCATGTAATGTGCTCACGGCGACCTGTCCCTGTTGAGAGACGGGCCGCTGCATTCTGCACCAGCTGCAACCTCCGGATCGTCCCCAAGGGTAGCCGACCGATCTAATAGAATTAAAATAGAAGATCTGCCCCTGTCTAATACATGGCGCAGGTCGTCAACCAAAGCTACAAGTGCAGCCTCCGTGCCAAACCAAGGACGAAAACTAGACTGCAAGGGATCAAGGAAACTGACCTGATCTAGATGCCCCTGAAGCTGCCCAGTCATCACTCATTCAATAACCTTCCCTAAAAAGGGAAGGTTAGAGACTGGCCAATAGCTGGCCGGGGAGTCAGTGTCAAGACTATCCCCTCTCTTGTTCAATGTGTACATGCAGTCTTTGGAGGAGGTTGTCAGGGAGTTTGGGGTGAGGTGTCATCAGAACATAAGAAGTGCCATACTGGATCAGACCAATGGTCCATCTAGCCCAGCATCCTGTCTCCGACAGTGGCCACTCATGATGGCTTGGGAGAAGCACCCATCAGGTCACAATGGGGAATCTATTCCCTGTTGTTTTCCCCCAGCGCCCGTCATGTTCCCTGATCCTGTCTGACTAATAGCTGCTAATGGACCTATCTTCCAGAAACTTGTATAAACCTCTTTTAAACTCAGCTATAGTGTTGGCCCTTACCACAGCCTCTGGCAGTAGATTCCACAACCCAATTATATGCTGAGTGAAAAAATATTTTCTTTGTTTTAAACTTGCCACCCATAAGTTTCATAGAGTGTCCCCTAGTTCTAGTATTAGCTGAGATGGTAAATAACTGCTCCTTGTTTATTAGTTCCACACCACTCATGATTTTATAGATGTCTATCATATCTCCTCTCAGTTGTCTCTTCTCCAAACTGAAGAGCCCAAACATACCAAGTCTCTCCTCATATGGGAGCCCTTCCATGCCCTTGATCATTTTTGTTGACCTTCTCTGTATCTTTTCTAGTTCACCTATGTCTTTTTTGAGATGGGGTGTCGAGAACTGTACACAATATTCAAGGTGTGGTCACACCATTGATTTGTATAGAGGCATTATGACTTCCTCAGTTTTATTCTCTATCCCCTTCTGAGTAATTCCTAACATTCTGCTTGCTTTTATGACTGCTGCTGCTATGCACTGCGCTGTGGATTTCATTGTATTGTCCACAACCACCCCCAGATCCTTTTCCTGAGTGGTAACTCCTAGCTTAGTACCCAGCATTGTGTACGCAGAGTTTGGATTATTTTTCCTATGTGCATCACTTTGCACTTGTCCACATTAAATCTCATTTGCCATTTAGATGCCCAGGCACCCAGTGTCGTAAGATCCCGTTGCAGTTCCTCACAGTCTGCTCATATTTTAACTACTTTTAATAACTTGGTGTCATCTGCAAATTTGATCAGCTCACTCTTAACACCCTTTTCCAAATCATTAATGAATACATTAAACAGCACCGATTCCAATACAGATCCCTGAGGCACACCACTTTTTACATCTTTCCATTGTGAAAAACTGCCCATTTAGTCCTACCCTTTGCTTTCTATCTTTCAACCAGTTTCTGATCCATAGTAAGACAGTACCTCCTATCCCATGACTTTTTAATTTTCTCAAGAGTCTCTCATGAGGGACCTTATCAAATGGTTCTGCTTTCAAATGCGAACAACACCCAGCTATCTCTCATTTTCATCTGACAAAGGCCTGGCAGTCTTGGTGCTTACCTGGTGTTTGTCAGCTGTGGGGCATTGGATGAGGGTGAGCCGCCTGAAATTAAACCCTGACAAGACGGAGATGATGGTTGTGGGGAAAGCCGATGGAGTGATGGCCCCCATCACTGAAGGAGTCCATCCTCCCTTGGTTTCTCAGGTCTGGAGTCTGGGGGTGCTCCTGGACCCACAGCTTTCCCTGGATGTCCAGGTGGCAGCTTTGGCAAAGGGGGAATTTCGCCAGTTACATCTGGTGCGCTGGCTTAGGCCATATGTCTCAGACTTAGATCTGGTCACAGTCATCCATGCTTTTATCACCTCGAAACTAGACTACTGTAACTCACTCTACGTGGGGCTACCCTTGGAGCTGGTTCAGAAACTGCATCTGGTACAGAATGTGGTGGCCCATCTCCTGACTGGGATGGGTTGATACAAGCACGTTACACCAGCGCTTTGCTCTCTATACTGACTGCTGATAGTTTTCCGGGCCCAATTCAAGGTGTTGGTGTTGACCTTTAAGGCCCTAAATGACTTGGGCCCCACCTACCTGCAGGAACGCCTCACCCTCCCGGTCCTGGATCAGCCCCATTAGTCTGTCAGGGGTGTCCTCCTCGGGGTCCCCCAGGTTTCTACCATGAGGAGGGCGTTCTCTGTGGCTGCGCCGCGGCTGTGGAACTCCCTCCCATTGGAGGTCTGCTTGATTACTGACCTCCCCTCTTTCCGCAGACAGTGTAAGACCTGACTGTTCTGTCGAGCCTTTAGCGAGGGAGGTGGGGTTGGTTAGGGGAGGTGGGTATGGGCTTTTAAGGTTGTTTTAATTGTAGTTTTATTACTGTGCACTTTAATATGTTTTTAAAATGTCAAGAGTCAGTCAACGTTAGAGTCAATGTTTATTTTCGTGTAGCTGATAGCCATTGCTTTAACAGAGAACAACACAAACAGAAAAACTCCTACAAAATGAACAAATGTAGGACACAATAAAAACCAGTAAATTATATATCAGATTATAAATTTCATCCATATTCCTCAGTGTCAGCGTCATGATCCACTGAAGCCAAATTCTTATTAGTTTTAAAATCTAAAAATCGTTGACAAAGAAGAAATGCATAAGTCAAAGACTTCGCCACGGCTAGAATATGTTCCGGGTCGTTAAGGACATAAGTCAACAAACACTGCTCAGATCTCCTTGGATAGCGATTTAAGAAGGATGACAAATAACCATCCCTTATACTGTCATACAGATGACACGTAAATAGTATATGCTGGGTAGATTCAACCATGAAATTATCAAATGGGCAAAATCTGTCCATATATGGAATACCCTGCCTTCTGCCCTCAAAAACTTTTGCAGGAAGAGCCTTAAACCAGGAGGACATGACCAGAAATGTGCCATGTGGCGAGATGTTAGAATTCAGGTAGGAGGCCATATTACCAGGGTTGGGTACCCAAGAGATATAATCTCTCATGTGTGAAGTATTCCTTATGTCAGCTAAATCACATTGTCTGGCTGTATCTTGTAGTCTAAGGATGATCTGATTTCTAAGGGGCATAGGATCATTATCCTGGAAGAATAAGGGAGTAAACCCCAACTTAGTCAGAAATTCACCCATGTTTATGGACCATTGGTCCTTATATAAATCATTCATCAGATAAGTGACCAAGCCTAGATCTTTATCTTTGATGCTTTTTAACTTTATCCAAAGCTTAATAGATCGTTCCCACCCCAAATAGTTCCAACTCATCTGGCCAGTTTCCAAGCATACCGCAGCTGATGGAGTGCCACGAGGAACCCTTAAAAGCCTTTGCAAAAAGGAAGACTGGATCTGGTTCAAATTTGGTTTGATCAGGGGGACCCACAATTCAGCCCCATAAAGTAATGGGGCCCAATCTGGCCCCAAATTTGCTATTGTATACCTTTATTGCTGGAGCTATAGCAGCCTTTCCTGAGTTATTAAGAAATCTGAGAATAGCCAATGAAGGGCCTTTAGTGGCTGCCATTGCCCACTGAATGTGATTTTTCCAATTCCCTGTAGCGTGGAATTGCAAGCCCAAATACTTAAAGGAAAAAAATTGCTGGATGGAATGTCCATCTATAACCCATTTATAAGACTTTTTGCTGTTTGAAAAAATAACTATTTTAGATTTGGAATAATTGATCACTAACTTGTTCTGGCAATAAGCCACAAACTCCTGTAGTTGTCTGTTCAAATCTACCCTTGTTTGCGACATCAAGGCCAAATCGTCCGCATATAATAAGCAGCCGATCAGTCTGGAGGTCAACTTGGGAGGAAAAAAAAGAAGGTTTAGCCAAAGGAACCAAATTGTTTATGAACAAATTAAATAGGGCGGGAGCCAGAACACATCCCTGCCCCACCCCCTGCAAGGTGATTATTTTGTCTGAAGCACACTCCAATTTTCCTATCCAATTTTACCATCAGAGAGGTATTTAGATGAAGATTGTAGAGAAGAAGCAGAAGTCTATGAATGGTGGTGGCAGCCAACTTAGACAATAATAGTTGCCTGTTGATGGAGTCAAATGCTGCTCTAAGGTCCAAAAAAGCAACACAGAGCCTGCAATTCTGTTTCTTGTATTTTTCTACTAAACGATAGAGAATTAGGCAATGTTCTACTGTTGACCTTCCCTCTGAAAGCCTGCTTGTTTTGGGAAGATTATTCTATTCTCGTTTATCCAATGTGTTAATTTTAGCAATAGAAGTTTAGCATAGATCTTACTGGTGACACTGAGCAAACTTATCGTCCTATAGTTAGATGGATCAGCGTGAGAACCTTTTTTATATATGGAATAACTGTTGCAGACCCCCAAACTGTCGGGATGATCCCAGAATTATTAATAGCGGTAAAAAGAGTGGCCAGCAAAGGGACCCACCAATCCATGTGTGCTTTTATGCACTCGATTAAAAGTAGATCTGGGCCTGACACCTTATTATTGCTAAATGACCCAATATGGAATACCACCTCAACTTCAGTTATAGCAGGCCATGGAGGAATTTCCTCAATATTTGGTGGTACAAAATAAGGAGGGGAAGCTTAGGATAATAGGAACCTGTAATACCCTTAGGAAGTGAACCATTAACATATCTCCAGAAGGCTCTAGAGTCCTTACACTCACTTGCCTCAATAATCAACTGCCACCTTTCCTTCCAATAGAGATGTTTTTTTAGATTGGATCAACGTTTTATAATCTCTTTTTTTGGAAAAGTATTCTTGCGGTATGACTGGTGATCGTCTACACTCTAAGTTGAACCAAGGCTGATTATTGCATAAAGCATGGACTGACTGAGTTATTTTTAGATCCTGATATATACTGGGAAATATGAGAGGTCACGCTGTTATAAGATTCTACCACTTCCTGGTCCCTTGCCCCTGCCAGGATTTTTCCCCTTAGTAAAAGAAAACTAGGCTGTGCCAACAATAAATCATCTACTACCCGAGCAAGAGAAGAATTCCATCTAACAGTGGAAAAAAGTTATCTCTGAGATGAGCCATATTCAGCATCCACAGGCTTGCATATATGGTCTAAATTAAAATCTAAGGATAGGACCAAAGGCTGATGGTCACTAAACATGTTGACGTCTACCTTAAAATCCTTAACACAGGACAGAACACTGGAGGTGACCGCCACATAGTCCACAATACTAGAGCCTTGTGGGCCTATAAAGGTAAACTCACCCAGCTTATCCTGAAACCGTGAACCATTAAGTATACACAAGGAAAGATCTTGAAACAAGGAAGCAAACCTAAGTCCAGAGGTGTTAATCCTGTTATCCTTGGATTCTCTAGCCTTTAAAGACTCATGGCAAATTGAGGATGACAGATCCATATGTTGTTAGCTGCCCCGAGATGCCTAAGGTAGGAGGAGGTGGCATATAAGTTTAAATATAAATAAATAAATAAATAAATATAAACTGACCTCTCCCATACCCCCCTCCTACCAAATATGGCACTAAGTTTCATTTCCAGAAGAAGCTCAACTGTCCACCAGCTCCCCATGTGCATAGCGGCTTCTGATGTTATCTGAAGAAGAATGGTCTTGGTCCTTGGAACTTCAGACTTTTGGAACTGAATACCTTAATCTTCGGTGAATTCCAGAGTTTTCTGAAGACTGAGTTTCAGCCCTAGTCGGAATGGGAGTCTCCAAGTCAAATGGTGAGAGGTGGCAACTCTATTTGCAGTTCTCAAAAACTCCGACGACACTAGAATTGGGAAACGTCTGTCTCAGTTAAAAAGCAAGTGAGTTTATTTACTTATTTATTTAATTTATTCCAATTTTTACCTTGCCCTTCCCATTAAAGATCAGGGCAGCTTATATCATGTAAAAATACATAAAAACATCTTTAAAAATCCCTATAAACCCACCCCCCAACCCACTTCCACCCACCTTATCCCTGTCTGCAAAACACCTGGCCAAACAAAAAGGTCATACGTCACTTCCAGAAGATTAGCAGGCTTCGGATTAACAGATCTCCAAGGGAAGGGAGGTTCCATAGTAGCAGAGCAGCCACTGAGAAAGCCTCTCTATGTACCCTTGTTGTGGAAACCTCATGGGCAGATGGTGCCTGCAAAATAACGCTCCCGGCCGACCTCAGAGGCCACGATGGAACCTGAGGGAAGAGGCGGTCTTTCAGATACTTGGGACCTCAGCCATTTAAGGCTTTATAGATCAAAACTAGCACCTTGAATTGTGCCCGGAATTCTATGGACAGTCAATGCAGACTCTGGAGCACTGGTGTAACATGTTCCAGGCAGTTTGCCCCGATAGAAGACAGGCTGCTGCGTTCTGCACCAACTGCAGCTTCCAATCAGTCATCAAGGGCAGCCTCATGTAGAGCACATTACAGTAGACTAGCCTCGAGGTTATGAAGGCATGGTCAACGGTGGCCAGATCCAAATCTGATTTTTAAAAAAGAGGTTGCAGCTGTCTCACGACATGAAGTTGGTGACGTTCCTAGTAGGCAATTCTGTCCATTGTTACAAAAGTATAAATCCAGTGTAACCTAACTGAATTCAGTAACAAGACTGAATTAACTAACAGATTCAGTCATAATGCTCTAGATTCACACCTGACCAGTGAAGAAGAGGGTGGCAAAGAGAAATCTCATTAAAAAAATGAGAGGACCTAATCTAAAGCAAGAGATGAGTGATAAGGTAAAAGGAAAAAATATGGTGTTCAATATGGTATAATATCTGGAGGGGCGGCGGGGGGAGAGATTAAGCCAAAAGATATTCCCTCCATAACATGATGGGAATGTAACAGTTCCTGATTTTCTTCACTAATGGATGTGCCCTCAGCAAGGCAGTTGGGTTCTTTACCTAGGGGTGCAATTACACAAGAGACCCTGGGAAGGCTACCAAAGTACCACACCTTAGGGAGCCTTAACCCACTCAGGGCAGCCAGGCTGCACAATGCAGTGCGTTGGGTGACCGGTAGCCACCAGATATTCCCCCTGCCCCGGGGCGGGGCATGAGCTGGCTGCTACGAGCTGCGTCCTCAGGAAAAGTCTGAGGATGCGTTACATAGCAGCCTTATCCCAACTGGGGTAAGGCTGCCCAACCGTGGGATGGTCTAAAAATGCCCTAATATCTCACGTCATTTTTGCAACGCCGCAGCATCAGGTGTGAATGTGGCCTGAGGTCAGTCTCTGTTTTAGATATAGTCACTCAACTCTTGCTTGTCTTTAAGGAAGTTACCTGACTTGAGGCATTACACCTGACAGAACATCTCTCCGGTTCTTTTCCCCCCATTTCATTTTCTTAAAGAATTCACCCTTCTCTAAGGGAATTTGGGTCAGGCTCATGCCTGTAATACTTGCCTGAAGTCAGCTGACCTCAAAGTCAATCAAATGAAGCTAAGATGTATATAGAGGATGGAACAGCGAGACTGAACCGGCTATTTCATACATAGCTTAAGGTCAGGCTTTTCTGTAACTGTGGTCCCCCAAGTGGGTGACAATCTCAAAAGGCATAAATGGAACCAATTGGACTTCCAGATTGTAAAGAACTAGTGGGGTACCTCAGGCCCAGGAACCAAATCTGACCCGCAGTTGAGTTTGAATAGATGATGGATCAATATAATAAGAACCAACTTCTAAACCTTCCACTTCCTTCCTCCATCCTGAGTAAACCCCCTTAAGCATTTCACTTCTGCCCATCAAGCTTGTACTAGTTTTCAAGTGGCCTGCAGCTGCAGGAAGAAAAGGGTTCCCCATCCTTGCTGTAAAGCAATATGAGAAAGTTGGCTTTAAAATGGTCTCCAAAGATGCTTAACATAGCTGCTAACTGCTGCTGCAACAAATATCACTTCTGTCCTCCACAGGTCAAGTTGCAGTTAACTCACTTTCACCCAAATCTCAGACTCAAGCACATGTTAATTTCAGTCAACTCTGCTGGCTTGCAAGATATCAAGTCCTTATAACTGTTATAGATCTAGGACTGATTCTTGCCAGGTTTAAAATCAAAGTCAGTGCAATTTTCAAGCTCTGCTTTAACAAAACCCACATTTGGAGGGAAAAGAAGGTAACATTTTTGTAGCTGGTTCTTCCTTTTAAAAAATATTATTATTTTTTAAAAGAAGCCATTTTGACAGCTCTTTAGAGGCTTGTAATGTTAGAAGTAGTTCCAGGAAAAGATTAGTGGGCAAACTGCAGGTGAGAGGTCAAAGGAGAAAAATAAATGCAATTTATCCCATGGTTCCAGAGTCTATACAGAGAGCGGGAATAGACATATATCATATATTGTTCAACTCAGCATTTTGCCATGCGTGGGAAAGGAAATATATGTGCTCTCTGCTTCACTATGGAATCACTCCTCCCCTACACCGCTTTTCTTTTTTCCATTAAATAAGCTATTTTTATAGGAACGATATCCTCAGAATGGAAATTCTTACTTTTGAGTTGGCTCGGACTACGTTAACATATTTATTTTTATGAACTGTGCTTCTGGGGGAAAGCCCATGGAGGTTCATCAAATTAATGAGTATGAAAAAATAAATAAAAAGTGGATGGCCTTAAGAGAGGTTAAATTTTTTCAAAAGTTCTAACAGGCCACAAAAATGGACAGTTTGCAGAGAAATGAAGACAGCAGAAAATCACCTGCCAACTGGCTTATTATTTCTCTTTCCTGGAACAGCCACCCCAACACAAATGCTTTTTCAATCTTTGAAAACATTGTTGTTCTCCGTTATCTGATAGTCATGCAATAAGGGATCTCTTAGGGTGAGCATTATTAACCTTTACCAACTAATGGCTCATTGCTTCTCGCTGGGGTAGTCACCAGCTAATTCTCTCTCAAAGCCATGTGCTGTACTCCATATGAGCCCTGAACAGGGTTAACGTAACCCAAAACAGCATTTCATTCCTTGGTAACGAAAAAACAAGTAGTTTTAAAAGCCTTTTGTGTGATTTTTGGCCTGTTTCCCAAATACCAGTCTGCAATCGTATTTATCACAGGCGAGACCTGAAAATATTCATCCTGAAAATACACAGAGGTAAGAGGTCTAGGGACACAGGAAGGTTGTTTGATTCCTTTTATAGAATCAAAAAGAACCTTAAAGATGATCTACTTTATCTCCCTGCCATCAAGCAGAATCTACGGCATCTAAACCATCCATGAGAGAGGTCCATCTAACTTCTTTTTAAAGGCCTCTTCTACAAATGGAGCCCCAACAAACCACCCTTGGCAAATTATTCCGCTGTCTAACTATCCTGGAAAAGTTTTTCTAATGTTAACCTAAATCTTTTCTCCTTAAAACCCACCATTTTACTGATAGAAGCATCGTACATACTTGAAACGCTAATTATGTCCTTCCTTGGTCTTTTTGCTAGACTGCACATTGCCTGTTCTTTCATTCTCCCTACACAGGTCTATCCTCCCTCCCCTTTATCATCGGGTGATTTCAGACGTTAAGGGCAGGCGGTTCACCACAGTGAATCCCCAGTGGGGGTGAACAAAACAACCACACCCCGGGGTGAATAAAGGCCCCAAACAGACATGACGGGACCGGGACCGGGACCACGACTGGGAATCGGACCGACATATCACGGATCGGGGCAGCGCAACAGATGTGACGTCGATCCCCAGCCGTGGTCAAAACTCCCAGAAGACACCAGGCAGGGGCGGGACACAGACATGGCCGTCTGAGGGCAAACAAAGCCAAAAGGCACACAAGGCAATGCCCACACAAGGGAAACGGGAAGGGAGGAAGGAAGAGGGAGAAGAGGCTGACAGGTTCCACACACAGCACGCACACACACACAAGGGAAAGGTCGGAAAGGAGGGCAGGGGCACCCGGAAACAGCACAAGCAGCAACGGGAGCAGGGGAGGGACACGGAAGGCGGGGGGGCACCGCTAAGGGGCAGGTCAGGACACTGGCTGGAGCAACCCCCACAGCACCACAGTCCACATAGGCGCCCCCACAGCAACACAGGCAGTCTTGGAAAGGGGGGGCCAGGACACCGGGACCAAGGCACGATGGGGGCTCGCAATGCACAGCGAGCCCAGCGGAGACGGTCCAGGAGGAGAACGGTGGCCCCACAGTCACAGAGGGGCAGATGGAGAGCAGCCAGGACAGGTGGAGCTGTGCTGCAAGTCCAACGACACGCAACCCCCCTGGGAAAGCACCATGGCCCAGTCTGGGGGCGCCCTAACCCCCAGGTCACACATGCACCCAAGGGGGGGGGCCTGCAGCAGGTGGCAGCCCCGGCGGTTGCGGACAGGTAGCTGGACACGGGCGGGTCGGAGAGGCCACCCAGGCACTAGGAGGGGCAACTGGGGGGGGCGGAGGGGGCCCAGGGCCACAGGCAGGGGCAGCAGCACCCCACAAAGCAGGCTGGAACACACCACGGCAGAGACATCAGGGTGAGAGCAGCCAGCGGGGACCGGTCCCCCCCGGACCAGGGTGGAGGCCCACACGGGGGCATGACACCAGGGGGGCCGGGGGGAGCACAGGGAGTCACAGGCTGCCACTGGGGGCCACTGAGGGGCCAGGGCCCAGGTGCCCCACCCGGTGAACCAGGTGGGGCCAATGGAGCAAGCCCCGGCGGTACCCCAGCACGGACATGTGGTGCGCACCTCGGTAGTACGCCTCGAAGGAATCCTGCATGGAGAGAGCCAGCTGGACGTCCACACGGAACCACACCCCCAACAGGGCCGACATCTCCACCGCGGATGGCTCCGGCACACAGCAGGCAGCAGAAGGGGGCCAAGGAAGATGTCCCAGCTCCAGCAGCC
>QEPC01000531.1:3189580-3228697 GCA_003113815.1 Sphenodon punctatus
CTCCCTCTGTTCCCCTTCCTAAGTCTCTCCCCCAGCTCCTGTCTCTCAGATTGTAAGCCCTAGGGGCAGGGACCCTGTCTATTTTATTACTTTGTAAAGTGCCAGGTACACTGCTGGCACTATATAAATGTTTGTTAATAATAATAATGTGTGTGAAATTTACCATCCATTCCAGCTCTAATATTAAGGCCTTACCAGCAGCAGATGTAGGATTAGACTATTTAACTTAATTTATTTATTAAAATTTATACCCTGACTTTTCCTGAAAGTTCAAGGAGCCTTACAGTAATAAACACACACAAAACATAATAAAAATACAATAAAATCCCTTTAAATTCCTCACCCTCACGCCAGAAACTTGCCAACCCTAACCCCTATTCCTGCCTGCTAAATGCTTTGCCAAAGAGAAAGGTTTTGCACTGCCTATGGAATATGGTGGACCTCCAGGAAAAGGGAGGTCTGTAGTACTGGGCAACAACCAAGAACACCTCTCTGTGGGCCCTTGTCGTATGGACAAGAGCAGCAGGCGGTACCTGCAAGAGAGTGCTCCCAGCCGGCTGAAGAGGTCACAGTGGGCCATGGAAGGAAAGGTGGTCTTTCAGATTATGTGGGGCCCAGCACCTTAAATTGTTCCCAGAAGCTATTGGAAGCCAGCAGTGCAGACTATAAAGCTAAGAAGGTGTAATATGCTCACTGCAACCCACACCCAAAAGGAGCTGGGCTGCCACATTCTGCACCAGCTGCAGCTTCCAAACAACCAGAAAGGACAGTCCCTCATAGAGCACATTGCCGTAATCTAGCCTTGAGGTAATGAAAGCGTGGGTGATGATGGCCAGATCTGAATCAGAAAGAAAGGGCTGCAGCCTTCCTCACCAGATGAAGTTGGCAAAAAACGCTCCTGACCACTGTTGGAACCTGAGAATCCAAGGGCAGCAAGGGATCCAGAAGCACTCCAAAGCTGCGGACCTCCCAAAGCTGGGAGGGGGGGCAGACCCCCCCTCCCAATGACAGGGGTCCCAATCCCCTCCAAGTCACAGGGTCAGTCAACCATCATTACTGCAGGCTTGTCTGGATTCAGCTTCAATCAGCTCACCCTCATCCAGTTCCCAACAGCAGCCAGGCATTCAGTAACCGCCAAGACTGCAGGGCCTGTGTCAGATGGAAAAGGGAGGTAGAGCTGGATGTCATAAGCATACTGATGGCACTTCACTCCAAGCCTCTGAATGATCTTGCCCAGCAGCCTCAGATACACATTGAACAAGAAGGGAGACAGGATGGAATCCTTCAGGACTCCACAGAGGAGGGCCCCAAGGGAATGATGAGCAACTTCCCATCACCACCTGCTGGGACCTCCCTGACAGGAATGAACAGAACCACTCAACAGCAGTCCTGCGCACCCCTGCCCAGTCCTACAGTCGTGTCAACAACACCTCATGATCAAGTGGATCAAAGGCCACTGAAAGATCTAACAAGATCAAAAGGGAACAATTCCCTTTGTCAGTCTCCACATGTAGATCACCGACCAAGGCCACAAGCCTAGTCTCTGTGCTATACCCTGGACAAAATCCTGGCTGGAATGGGTCCAGGAATCTGACAGTATTGAGATGAGCCTGAAGCTGCTGGACAATCACCCATTCAATAGCCTTCCCTAAAAAGGTCAGTTGCATGAGGGTTGGTTCTTGTCCATAAGGTCTTAACTGAATGTTTATTAGGGATTTTTACCCTTATTAAGTTGTTGAACCGAGGGCCATTTCACCTTGCTTTTAGGAATTCACATTTGGGTAAGGTTGTTTGTTTGTTATAATTTGCTTGTATTATTAT
This sequence comes from Sphenodon punctatus, assembly GCA_003113815.1. Classification (NCBI taxonomy): domain Eukaryota; kingdom Metazoa; phylum Chordata; class Lepidosauria; order Sphenodontia; family Sphenodontidae; genus Sphenodon; species Sphenodon punctatus. The sequence goes on from QEPC01000531.1 coordinate 3,191,402, forward strand.
TTTTGTAGAAATTTGTATATTTCTTTGTTGAATTTTCTTTTTAGAAAACTCCATGGAAAAGATCATGTGCCTTTGTTTATAATACACTCCTGAAGAAGCTATTATAGTGGCGAAACATTGAGTAAGCTAGAGCTTCAAAAGAGACAAATGTATTTTACAAAGTTAAGCAAGTTTGGACTTTTTTCATCCCTATTATGAACTTCATACCTGTTTGAGGATTGGGAGTAAGGTTTTTGACTACGGAAGAGATCAGTTTCACCCAACCTGGACTTGGCATCTCCACTTCAAATTTGTAAATGTTTATATCCTGCTGAAGATGGGAATCTATCTGCATTCCTTATAGACTATTCCTAAGTGACACTTGGTTATATTGTGTTTCATTGCTGGTCTTTATTTTAGAACCTATTATATTAAATTGATTATAAATAGTTTGCAGTTCATGTTGTTTTCATATTTTTGCTTCCAACAGAAGCAGCACTTGCGAAGATTTTTCATTTCAGGTTTAGTCCAGATGTCATTCCATAAGGTGAGCAGGTCATCAACAGAGTAGCCATCAAGGTCAGTGGGTAAATCCTCCAGAGAGTACTGGAAGCCAATTGGATCCATTTGTTTCCAGGAGCATACCAATGTCATTGATCCATGACCCCAATGGGGATATAAGAGGTCAGGGATCTGGGTCTTCAGAAGATAATGGTTTGACCACAGCAACGGTGTTGTAACCACATCCCCAAGAAATTGGAATGCCTGTTTCCAAGCCAGCGCAAAACATCAAATCCAATGCATGTCCCGCCCCATGTGTTGGGCCAGATATTATTTGGGATAGACCCATGATTGCCATGGAGGTGATGAAGTCCTGCTCTGGCCCCAAAAGGATAAGTCTCAGCATGTATGTTGAAGTCACGAGAGACTATAAGTCTGGATGACCTCAAAACCACCTCTGAGACCAACTGAGCCAGCTTTGTCAGGGAGTCAGATGTGCAGTGGGGTGGTCCTCTACATCAGCAAAATTCCATCTATTCCCAGCCTCCAACACAAGGTGGGCACTTCATATTGGATGAATTAGGTACTAAATATACCTTTGAAAAACCAGAGTAACTTTACAGATCACCACCACTCACTCCACCACCCTGAGTCTAGACTGGTGCTGCACCAAGAACCCTGCAGGCACCATCTGGGACAATAAAGACCCAGATGCCTCGCCAAGGTCAGCAGCCTTATCCTAAATAAGATCAAAGATGGTCAATGTTTTATTTGCCACTGACCATGCATTAAGCAACATCCGCTTCAGTTCAGGGGCCACACTAACCTCAACACCTAGGGGAGTGGGACATGGGAACAGACACTATGTGGCTCTCCCAATATCCCCAATGACCTTTCCCCCTCCCCCACCATGCCTTCCCATGCCAACACAACCCCAATTGGTTCAGTAGCTGCTCTACTCTCCAACCTCTCCCCTTCTCTTGCTCCTAATTACCAGTCCTCCTCCACCCTCAAAAACGATAACCCTCATAGGGCCAATAGGGCTCTAGAGGGATGGGTGGCCAGAGATTACTCCCCAAGCCCAACATCTCTGGAGGTGGACAAGTGAAGGAGGGTGGGAAACCTTTTAGGGTGGGATAAAAGTTTAAATAAATAAATTAAAAATAAATAAATAAAACTTTCCCCAACTCAAATAGAGCCTCCCCAAGGAGAGACTCTTCCCCTCCCCCCCCAAACTCATCCCAACCACACCCATATCCCCATCCCAATAAAACCCACAATCTTCACCCTCCATGCACATACCCACCCTCGCAAGGGAGCCCTCACATGAACCCCACTCTCCTTCACCCATGCCTGTAATCCCCTTTCACTCAGGAGACAGGACAAAAGACCCAACTCACTCACCCCCAAATCTCACCATATGCCCCTTTTGCCCATATCCCTCTCTCACCAAGGGGTCTTGGCAGATTCAACTATCCTCCTCTCCCTCATGCCAATGGATCCTGGCAAATTCTGTGGATTCAGCCACACCCTGACGTAACCCTTCTCACTCCCAGCTCTGCCCAACCCCTCCCACACACCAGTGGGTTGAGGCACCACCCCCACCCCAAATTTCCCTGTTTCCCTGACTATTTCAGACTGGGTTTGAAATGAAGATTCTGCACAGATTTTGTATACAGTGAAGTCTCCCATTCCAGTGGAATATGAACCAGCCCCAAACCAGTTCACATTCTGCTAGTGAACTGGGTAAGAACCTCTACCTCTATGCAACTCATTCCCTCCCTTCCACCGCACTCCTTTATGAATGCATACTGATTAAATGAATACATGACACTATTAAACATAGGTATTATTCTCTTATCTGGATTGGCAACCAAATGTCTGCATCAGAGAGGATGTCTAATTCAGTTTGGTTCTGGTTCATTCTGTTCAGTTCCACTTTCTTAGGTCCACTCATTGTTAGGTTCTTAACTAATCAATAATCAAATAGAACCAAGGACCACACCAAACACTGAAATGAACCAAACAGATGATTGAACCAAATTGATCACTGGACCAGACCGACTGACTACCAGGACAAACATATCCGATAGCAGTGGAGGTTGCATATTTGACCAAGCAGATGTAGATTGGAGTGCCAAATCCAGCAGGTGTCATATCCATGAGGGATATCCCTTTCACCTCGATCCATGTGCAATGAAAGGAAAGGCCTTCTGTGCATGTAGAGAAGATCTCTTTTCCACTGCACAGCCGCAAAATGACACCATACAGGAGAGGTGATTCTCTGGCTCCCCTCTTCCCCCACAATAGGAATAGATCAGTGGCTCCACATACTGTTCTGTCTCCATAGAGATGGTACAGCTGATCCATTTCAGCAGTAGATTAGATCCTTCTAGCTCCTGTGCTGGTGGAAGAAGAGAAGACCACCTCCACTGACCAGCACACATACACAACTGTGAATTTTCAAACTTGTTTGGTTACCCAAAACTCTTCTGTTCGTAATTTTGTTCAAGAATGGCATAACATTGCCTAAACTGTACAGATTTTACTGTTACTGAAAGCCGTCAATTTTTTTAATAAAACCATCATGAATAATTCACCCAACTCCACATGAAGGGTCCTAGAGAATAAAATCCTTTCTCCTTTTCTGTTCACTTTGCCAAGCAACACTTTATCAAGAGTGGGAAAGTTCAAAGAGAAAAGTGAGTGAGCAGAGTGTTCGGTAAACAGACTTCTTTAATCTTCATATTACTGACTGGAAATTAGAGCTGATCTGTACTTAATGGGTATGTTTCATTCAATTAAAGGAAAATCCAACCATAAATTTACAGAAATCTCCAATTTCTCTTAACTACTAAAAAAGGCCACACTGTTACTTAAGAATGCCTGATAAGAGGAATTATGATCAATGTAAAATACCACAGCATGAGTGCCCCCGAGACACATCTAACACAGCTCCTATTGGTTCAGACAAGGCAAAGTTTTCTTTGGATTTACTTCTTGCAGTTTCAGTCTGTTCTGTACACACCTTTGACTTTCTTGGTTCAGATCAGAACAGTTGTGAAGGGCAGGCCAGAATGACAAGGAATTTTAAGGATTCTGTGGAGAAAAACCAAATTATAGAATCATAGAGGTGGAAGTTACATCAGAGGGCATCTAGTTCAACCCCTTGCTCGGTGCCAGAAATCTGCAGCTACAGCATCCCTGACAGATGGCTGTCTAGCCTCTGTTTGGAAACCTGCAGCAAAGGAGAGCCCACCACCTCCCTAGGCAATTTGTTTCACTGTCAAACAGCTCTTACCATTAGAAAGTTCTTCCTAATGTTTAACCGAAATCTGCTTCCTTGTAATTTAAGCCCATAAGTTCTAGTCTTGCCTTCAGAGGCAAGAGAGAACAAGTTTTTGCCATCCTCTCTATAACAGCCCTTCAGGTAGTGGAAGACCATAGACCACTATAATGTCTCCCCTTAGTCTTCGCTTCTCTAGCTAAATATACCCAGCTACTTCCACCTTTCTTCATAGGACTTGGTTTCCTCCAGACCCCTGACTATTTTTGTCTCCCTTCTCTGAACCTGTTCCAATTTGTCTATGTTCTTCTTGAAGTGCGGTGCCCAGAACCAGACACAGCACTCCAGATGAGGTCTGACCAGCGCAGAACAGAGTGGAACTATTATTTCTTGTGACTCGGAAACAATGCCCCTGTTCATGCAGCCTAAAATTGCATTAGCCTTTTTTTGTGGCTGCATCACACTGCTGACTCGTGTTCAGTTTGTGATCAACTATAAATTCCCAGATCCTTTTCACATGTATTGTTGCCAAGCCAGGTATCCCCCATTCTGTATATGTACATTTTATTTTTCTTACCTAAATGCAGAACTTTACATTTATCTCTGTTGAACGTCCTTATTGTTAGTTTCAGCCCAGTTTTCCAACTTATCAAGATCATTTTGAATTTTATTTCGGTCTTCTAAGGTTTTGCCTCCCAGTTTTGTATCATCTGAAAATTTAATAAGCATTCCCTCTTCTCCCTCATCCAAATCATTAATAAAGATGTTGAACAGTACCAGGTCGAGGACAGAGCCCTGCGGCGCCCTACTCGACACCTCCCCCCAGATTGATGAGGAGCCATTGATGAGCACTCTTTCACCAGCTGTAAATCCACCTAATGGTATCATCATCTAGCCCACGTTACCAGTTTGTCAATACAGATACCATGGGGAACTTTGTCAAATGTTTTGCTGAAATCAAGATATATCACATCTACATGATCCACTAAAGTAATAACTCTATCAAAAAGAAGATAAGATTAGTCTATCATGACTTATTCTTGCCAAATCCATGCTGTCTTCTAGTAATCACTGCATTGTTTTCTAGATGCTTACAGACTGATTGCTTTATATTCTGTTCTAGTATCCTTCCAGGTATCGATGTCAGACTGACCCATCTATAGTTTCCTGGATCTTCCTTTTTTCCCTTTTTGAAGAAAGGGACAACATCTGCCCATCTCCAGTTTTCTGGCACCATACCCATTGTCCAAGAGTTCTCAAGGATGATAGACAGAGGTTCTGAGAGTACATCAAAAAATTCCTTCAGTCTCCTAGGATGCAATTCATCTGGCCCTGAAGACTTGAACTTATTTAGAGTAGCTAGGTATTCTCTGACTATCTCCTTATTCATGCTGAGCTGCAGTCCTTTCCCCTCATCATTCATGCTACTTTTGCCAGGTTGGACACAGTGTCTCTTTTGGGAACCCTACAATAAAGTAGTGATCATGAATCAGGAATTCACTCAAAATTAAAAATGATCCAGGGCTTTCAAGGAATTTCCTTAAAGAAGAAGAAACACTTGGTTTTGTGCTCTTCCTTTTTTTCATAAAAAGGGCTACTGTACTTTGTCTAATTAATATATTCAATAACCTCTATTCCTCACTTTAACACCTAGGCATCTGTCTCCCAAGGAGAGATTCATAAGAGGTGTGAAGAGTACACTGTATATAGAAATATATATGATTAGGTGATGAGCATGAGCACACCTGTTACATTCAAACCCTTTATTAATTATCATTATTAATTATTATTATTATTATAAGCATTTATATATAGTGCCAGAAATGTACCTGGCGCGTTACAGAGAATAAAATAGACACGGTCCCTGCTCGAGAGCTTACACTCTAAAGACAGAGGGAGGGAAGACAGGGAAGGGGGAACAGAGGGAGAGACAAGGGATGCAACATTCACGGGGATGCGAGAACTCAGGTACACGTTCTTGGCTTGGTTACAGTAAATAGGAGTTTGCAGATAACAAGTAGGGGATAATCCTGGGTGGGGGTGATTAGCAGGAGTTAGGAAGGGCGGAAAGGAAGAAGTGGGTTTTGAGGAGGGACTTGAATGTATGGAGGGTGGGGGCAAGGTGGATGAGGGCAGGGAGGGAGTTCCAGGAGTGCAGGGCAGTGAGGAAGAAGGAACGAAGGCGGTTGGGGGAACAGGGGAGGTGTGGGAGGGTGAGGGAGGGGATGGAAGAGGAGCGGAGTGCTCGAACAGGGGTTTGGAGGGAGATCAGAGCAGAGAGGTAGGAGGGAGCAAGGTTATGAAGGGCTTTGTAGGTGAAGACGAGGTGCGTCTGCAGAATACGCTCAGGAAGGGGGAGCCAATGGAGGGAGGAGAGGCTGCACATGGTTGAAGCGATGGGCTAGGTGGATGATCCTGGCAGCAGCGTGTTGAACAGAGATGAGGGAAGCAAGGTGAGAGCGGGGAAGGCCAGCGAGGAGGAGGTTACAATAGTCGAGGCATGAGATGACTAGGGCATGAATGAGAGTTTTGGCAGAGGAGACAGACAGAAAAAGGTGGATCTTAGCAATGTTGTGGAGGGAGAAGTGGCAGGATTTGGCCATGGAGTCAATGTAGGGTTTGAAGGTGAGGTGCGAGTCGAAGATGAAGCCCAAGGTATGGGCTTGGGGTACAGGGAGGATGGAGACCCCTTCAATGGCAATTGACAGGGAAGAGGGAGAGGAAGGATTGGGAGGGAAGATAAGGAGTTCAGTTTTAGCCATGTTCAGTTTGAGTTGGCATTTAGACATCCAGGCGGAGATATCAGAGAGACAGTTGGTGAGAAGAGCTTGGACAGAGGGGGAGAGGGAAGGAGTGGAGAGAGAGAGTTGAGTGTCGTCAGCGTATAGGTGGTATTGGAAACCATGGGAAGCAATGAGTTTGCCGAGGGACTGGGTGTAGATAGAGGAGAGGGCCAAGGACAGAGCTTTGGGGAACCCCGACTGAGAGGGGCAGGGAGGAGGAGGGAGAGGAGTTAGGAAGAGAAACATTGAAGGAGCGGTCAGAAAGGTAGGTGAAGAACCAGTCGAGGACAGAGTCCTGGAATCCCAGGGAGTGAAGCGATTCAAGCAGGAGCAAGTGATCAACAACAGTGTCGAAGACAGCACAGAGATCAAGGAGGACAAGAATAGAGTAAAGGCAGTTGGATTTAGCCACAAGAAGATCGTTGGTGATCTTAACAAGAGCAGTTTCAGTGGAGTGAAGGGGGCAGAAGCCAGATTGGAGGGGGTCAAGAGAGGAATTGGCGGAGAGGAGGTCAAGACAACAGGAGTAGACAACCCATTCAAGGAGTTTGGAAGCAAAAGGGAGGAGCGAGACAGGATGGTAATTAGAGGGTTCAGAGGGATCCAGAGTGGACCTTTTGAGGATGGGGGGGACAGTGGTGTGTTTAAAGGCAGAGGGGAAGGAGCCAGTGGAGAGGGAGAGGTTGATGATATGCACACTTAAGAGGAAGCCAGCTAAGTTACAAGTACCGATGATCTAATCGCAATCCCTGACGTTGAGCAAGACCAAGAACTAGGACATCTGAAAAGATGTCTTGGCAGAAGAGGAAGAGACAAGGGTTTTTTCAGACGGACACGGGGCTGTCCACCCATGGATCTGCTCTGGGGGTGAACCACTGCATCTTCCCACTCCCAGCCTCACGTGGGTCCAGTCGGACAGACCTGGAGGGCTCCCCAGTCCACAATCTGCCAATGCAGCACTGTCCCCACACACACCATAGAGTTGCAGGGTAGAACATCCACAACACTATGATGTTGCCCAGGGCAAATGGCCAGCTGGAAATGAAGCAGCAGCATGAGTCTGTGCATCAGATGGATGGCTGCTCTACTTCAGGCCAGTGCCCTGTGTTTGGCTGGCTTGCTCCACTGCAGCACTTCAGAATGTTCTGGAGTGCCACCAGAAGAACTGCCTTAGAGCAGGAACAGCCTGTTCCACGTCTCATCCATCTGCACATCTGATGGGTGCCTTCACGTGGATGGGCCACCTGGGGTAAAGTGGGCTGGCATGGGTAGCCTGTCCGTCTAAATACACCCAGTGAATATTCCATGGGATTTGCTGCACTACTGACCTTGCAAATATCAAAGAGACTATAACGAGGTGGCTGTTGCCATCTTGTTCCAGGACACTGGCCCTTTAAGACCTTGGCCAGTAGCCCAAGTAACAGAGCCCAGGTGAGTGGGCTAGGAACTGTGAAGGAGATATCAGTGAGCCAGAGAGTAGATGAGACTGGTGGGTGGAAGTTGGGCCCAGGTAGTCCAAAAGATCAGAGGACACCTGATTGAAGCAGCAGGGAGCTGCAGGGAAATCTTATGTGACCAGCATGGGCTGGCGCAGTGAGGCTGCCAAGACTCTGCTAGAGAAGCTATCTGGCTGGTCCCACCTGCACTAATTAGGCACCTGTGGGCTAAGCAGCAAGAACCGACTTGGCTACAGATCCAGGAAGGGGAGAAAGCCACGGGAAAAGCCTGAGGGAGAAGAGTGAGGTGAAATTGACAACACTGGCCCTAATTGCAAGAAAGTAACACCAGAGTGGGGCAGCTGCCAGCATTGTCAAAGAAGACAGGAACGGAGTCAGCCTGGATCAGAGAATGCAGCAGCCGAGCTACGGAACACCTGAGGCGGGACAGAGGAAGCAGTGAGCACAGCCAGAAGGACTGCCAAACTGGAGGTACTTTGGAACCCTAAAGGGGCAGATCAAGCAGGAAATTGGGGTAACACAAGGGCCAGGGTGAGAAGATCTATTACACCGGTGGTGAGTGTGGGCACGCCGCGGGACCGCATCATTGGTCCGGATTCCCCCGAGTAAAGCCAGGATGGACCCAGCCAGCGTGGGATGCTGAGAGAGGATGAGTACCCAGATGAAGAGAGATTAGGCAGCTGAGGCTTTATCTGCTGAAGCACAGATAGCTTAAAGCCAGGCTGGGAGCTTGTGATCCCACATGCATAGCTACTTTGGGACTCTAGGGAGGTTGTAAAAGGGGACATTGAGCTTGACTATGGGGCTGGGGTGTGTTCCCTTTTACAGAGATGATCTCTACTATAGTAAAAATGCCTACTGGTGTCACTTCCTCCCTATACCATGACATATTGAACTAGAGTTCCTAGAACCAGCATGGCAAAGATTTTCAGGAGAGGAGAAATACAGTGTATGGGATAGAGAAAAGGAGGGCCTTGGAAACAGTATGAATTTTCTGTACTGTTATTTTTCTCTTCCTTTTGGCTAATGCTTGATCCAAAGAAATCCGACCTAACAGTGTCTCCAGGAAAGATTTATTGGCCAACAGCAAAAATCTGGGAGTGTGTGAAAAAACTGACAAAATCATACAAATTTATTTATGGCTACAGATATTACATCCATATGGGGAAGTTCATTTGCCTTGAACTATTTTTTTTTCTCCAGATACTGAAGATGCTGTCATTGATTTAGTAGTCTGCTGGAATACAAACCAAAAAAGGGGGAGGGGGGACCACATAACGAGAGAACAGCTAATTATGGTAATAAGTACAAGACACACATAAATCAGTTTTAAAAAATTACTCACTTCTCTTCCTCTATTAAGATATTTTCCTCCAGTAACAGTACTCTGTTCATTAGGAGATAATTACCTTTCATGTGAAGCAGACTATAATGCCCTGTTTACATCAAGAGCAGAAGAAATTAGTGTTACATTTCTTGTAAAAAAATAAATTAAAGTATTCCTATTGATGTGCTTTTACTGTATTACATCAAACTGCTAGCTAGGCCTGCAAGGAAAGCTATGGCCATTAAGTTAGGATTCCAAAGGGGTGTACCCAATTAGGGATAGATTTAACAAGGTGAATTTTAGCAACTACCCTTTGCATTCCAGGCGATTAGTATCACCACTGATGTAAGGAGAGGTACCTCAGTTTCCTGAAGTGGGAAAATCCTCCACACTATGGAAATCTGGCCTCAATCTAGTGGTGAAAGACTCCCTCTGGTGGTGTATTACCCCACTAGATTACTACCTGGCAGGAACAAAGTTCAAACCAAGGCCCTCATGACCTTAGGGAGGTTCTTTGTCCTTAGCTGATCAGATATTACAAGTGCTGTGCATGCTTCCTAACTTTAGATCTCATATTTGCCACTCATCTGCTTTCCAATTGGCCAACTCCTAGCTGTCCTCCCATTGGTTGTCCTGGTCCATAAAAGGCACCCAAGTGGAAACAGAAAGTGTCTCAACAACACAAGTAGATCCTAGCCTATGGAAAGAGACCCTCCAGCATTCAGTCTTACCTACCAGCTTCCGTCTCCTGCTGAGTTCCAGTCAACCTTTCCCAACTCATCTGAATCCCTGTGACTTGATCTACCTTTGCATAATGACTCCAGACTTCTGTTTCATGACTTGAACCCTAACAAATGGCTCTTGGACTTGTTGGTTTCTGACCTGACTGGCCTGATAGACCTAAATAATAATATTTATATAGGGCCCCCCTGCCTTTCATGGCACTCTGAGTGCTTCACAAATCTAAAACAATATAAACCATATAAAACAATTTAAAACAATTATAATTTTAAAACAATAATAAAATACTTTAAAATAGGGGAAGGGAAAAGAGAGAACAGTACAATTAAGGGAACCAGCAGTGGATCCTAAAAGCACCTCAAAATAAATATGTTTTAAGGTGCTTTTTAAAGGTAAGGCCGGAGGAACTGAGATGAACATCCAGGGGGAGCGAGTTCTGTTATGATATGGCTTGAACCCCTAAGATGCTAATCTCCTTGCTCCTATGTACTGAAATCAGAAATGCTTCTTTGACACAAAATATGCTAAAACATATATTGGGGATGTTATTGTAACTAACTCTGTGTTAAAATGTAACTAAACCAGAAGTGCTTCTCTGACACAAATGTGACATCAATATACACTGGATGTTATTGTAACCATCATTGTGTTAAAATGTAACCAAGAGTACACACTGGAGCTATAATACTTGTAATGGAACTTTTGTAGGCCATTGGGGCTGCTATGTAGGATTATATAGAATGCTAGAAATTAGGCAAGACACTATTAAGCACATGTGTTAATGCATTTGATTCAAAGGACAGAAGTATTAGTAAGAATAATCAGGAATTGGTCAGAGAGAGAACAAATGATGCTGGAGAAGTGAGCAGAACCTCTTGTTCCCCAAACAACCTATGTTGATAATTTACAGAAACATGGAGGAACTATAATAGAAGGTCAGGAGCTGATAACAGAAGTCAAGCTGAACAAGCAAGAGTGTGGTCTTATCAGACAAATAGATGACTCCTAGAAGGATGTGCGGGCTAAGCCAGGGCCAAGGAGCTGTGACCCCCACCTCCAGAGGGAGACCTGACTCTACTGGTCAGAACAGCCTCACATCATGACTAAGCAAGAAGGTACCCCAGATCTGGGCAACCAATGGGAGTACTCCACAAGCCTAGTACTGACAACCCCGCACTCTGGATAATCATAAGACAGCCACAGCATATAAGGCTTGACTCTGGATTAGTTCTTTGCCTTCACGGTACTTTCTCGCCATCCCTTATCAAGGGAACTGGAAAGCTCGGTGATCGCCCTCTCTGGGATTTCCCCATAGGAAATCCTACAACATGTCCAGCAAGGCACTCTCTCTCTCAGCATCGTTTGGGCCCTCTCCTGCCTTTCCTCTGGAACCAGGACCGTTTGCCTCTGATCACGTAAGAATATGTGCTTTTGTATGTATTTTTAGGTAGACAGGGTAGATGGGTGCAAATGTGAATGCAAGTGTCTCTTTAATAATTGGTGTGCTAATTGTTCTGATTTTATTGAATAAATGTTTATTTGATTGAATAAAAGACTTATTACTGAAATAGAAGAGGAGTAATTCCCTAACCCTGTCAATGGTAGTATTTTCACTAGATCCTGAGGGAACTAAAAGGGATCTGGTTGCCTAAGGTGCAGGAAAGGAACTGTACCCTATTGGACAGGGGCAGCAGATTATCTCCCCTGGACAGATATAGGCCTCACCCAAGGCAGGGTGCAGGAAAGGAGCTGTACCCTATTGGACAGGGACAGCAGATTATCTCTCCTGGAACGGATATAGGCCTCACCTAAGGCAGGGTGGAAGAAAGGAGCTGTACCCTATTAGACAGGGGCAGTGGAATCTCTTAACAGAGATAGGCTACACCCCAAAGCAGTTGAACCCCTTTTCTAATTCCTTTTAGTTCCACACCGAAATGCCCGCCACAGCAAAGGCCCAATCGCCTGCTGACTTCAGACGCGATGGCAGAACCCCCAAATAGCGGGTGGTTCCTGAGCGCAGATACCCATCAGTGTGGAACTCCAGAAGAAGGTCTCAAATATAGCCAGGACCCAAACCATTCAAGGCCCTAAAAACCAGTAGCACAATTTTAAATTCAATCTATCGCTCCACAGGCAGCCTCAGGTCACTTCCTGTGGAACTGATACTAAGCTCCATCTCTCCGTCCCGGTACAGGCTAGACCCTGACGCCACTAGCTGATGTCCATAGAGTTGTTGAAAGCACCGTAAGTACGTAACTCCCAACAGTTCTCGGATGGGCAGGACTGCCCCATGATTAGAGGCAAGTCCTGCTGTTGGGGGATTGTGCTCCCAACATGGAGGAGATTTGGGAACGCTGGAGCACCAGTGCATGTAGCAGTCACTGTCAAGAGCACAGAGCGTGCTCATGTGCACTTATTATTGGAGCTAGTGCAGCAGCAGCAGCCCTGACAAACCAGAGGTGGTGTCCGCTCCAGTCTGGGCAGCACCCTGCTATACTCATGAGTCCCAGTGGTGTGCAAGAGGCTGTATTTGACACCACCCTTCTGTTTGCCGAGCTCCTGCAACCCCACTCAGCGCTCACACGTCCTCCTGCACTCCCTGCCCTATATCAACATTGACCCTGCTCCCTGTTGCTACTGGTAACCCCATGCTAAGATCTGTGTGTGTGAGCAAGCATACATGCGAGTGCATGCATGTTTGTGCATGCTTGCTCGTGTGCATGTGTGAGGGGATGGGGCTTATTCAAATGAAGGGGTGAGGTCTATTGGCCGAAGGAGGAGAGCTTGTCTTTCTTTGGCCACTCAAAATGTTGGGAGGTATGTGTAACAGGGCAGAGTCCCTGTGGGCCATTGGCCCTTTAAGAGAGGCTGAGTGGGCCCAAAGCCATGCCCACTCAGCGGAATAAAGCCTGAGAACAGGACATGGAGAGGCAGAAAATCTCTGGAGCTTGGAGAGAGCACATCTCTACAGAAGATGCTTGGAGACTGAAGGGACAACACCTATGCTGGAGAGCTGAGGTGAGGCCTGACAGAGCCTGAAGAACAAAGAGAGGCTTGTGTGAGTTATCTGAGAGCCAGTCAGTGGACTGATGCCTGACTGAGCGGTGCTTATGAGAGACTGGCCAGAGGTTTGTTACCCAACCTGGAGACAAGACTGTGATGTATATAAATAAAGTAGTGATGTGAAGCTGATTTCCATGATGACTATGAGCTACCTGGTGCGGATCCTGACAACACTTACTCTGGCAAGCCCAGACCCTGCTACCGTATGTAAACAACATGCCTTGCTTCTCTCTTGAGATTAAAGGATACAACTACAATAATAAGAAAAGCATTTTTTCCTATTTTTTAATTTTAAATAATTTCAAAGCATGACGCAAATACTGATTACTCCTCAAAATGTTTGTGGGTATTACAGATAAGGAAACTGAGACATAAAGGTCAAACAACATGATACAATCCAAGGCCATGGCTATAATAGGGACAGGGGGTGTAGCTGCACCAGTGCCCATGAGCCCGGGTGGGGGGGGGGCTACACCAATTGGCTGGGGATATCCAATTGGCTGCCTCCCCATAATTGCACCTCCTGACCATTCAAGAGCTGCTGTGGTCTTCAGCAGCAGCAGCACCACCACCAGCAGTCTGGATTCCAGAAGGAATGGGAGCCTGGGAGGCTTTACAGAAACTTCCGTCTCCTTTAAAATCTCCAGAAGATGAGTGAAAAAACTACCAGCAAAAGGTAATAAATAGGTGGGGCAAGTGGGGTCACTGACCAGACATCCGGGGGCAGGTGGGACAGCAGTACCATCCCTTTTAAGAGGACGGTATGGAAGCACTGGGACAGGGAGACTCAGTCACTGGAAGCAGGAATAGGGCTAACATTAGCAAGAGAGGTGGTGTCTGGCAGACCTAAAGGGGAGCTCTGCAGACAGAGCAGGACCTGCCCACTGAAAGATCACTCCACCAGGCAGGCCTGTCAAGTCCCACCTCTACATCTTGCTGCCTCATTCTATTGAGGTAAGCCCTACTCAGTGTTCCGGCCTCCCCAGTGTCCCAGCCTTTCCTGCCCCAGCAACCCTCCCACCTTGTCCCCCTCCCCGATACCCCATGCCTCAGCCTCTCCTCCAACCCTGGTGCACCAGCATGTCCTAGTGACACCTACATCTCACCTCCAAGCAATAACTTGGCTTGCCCCAGTCCCCTGTTAAGCCTAGTTATGCCACTGGTTGTTGGGAACTCTCTGTGTGTACACTGGCCCCCTTGACTTCCGCACCCCCTCTCCGGTTTTAAAATGCAAGCCTAAAAAATGAGATCAGTCACACATGCTAGCTGCACATGCTAGCTGTTGATCACTCTGTGATGCAGCTTAGCAAGAACAGTGCCAAATTAAGAATGCTGTCCCCTCCATCATACACTCAGGAGCATGATAAGACCCCTTTCATTCCTACCCTTCATCCCCTCCCCCCAAGCTGGTGGTTTGTTTGTTATTTTCTGAAGTAACTAAATATGTGTTATGCCTTTTTTTTACACTGGTTGATCCTGAATCTCCTATTAGTATCAGGACCAAGTATCATTGCTTCACATTATGGATCCATGCTAGTGACTCCATTAGTTAAGGCGGAGCTAACTTTCTTCATTGAGAGTTCCATTGACTTCAATGGAGCTCCCCAGGGCAATCTGCTCTGGCTTGGGACCTGATGTTGACGGGGTTTTCTCTGTGAGAAACTTACAAACACAGATGGCTTCATAGGACAGATATTGAATGTTCTAAGTATGTGCAATGGTCTGATTTTTGATGAGGTGTCAAGATGTTTTTTTAACAAAACAACAAGTGCATACGCTGTATTTGCTAAGATAAGTCACGCGTGCGCCATGCACTTGTGACTGAACTAGAAATTGACTAGAGTAGAAGATTCACACAATGGCATGCAAACTGAAGTGGAGATAGGAGGTCCCTTGTTTCTTTTCAGCAGAGTGTTCTCTCCCATGGTAAGGGAGGTGTGGAGCCATGTTTTAATTACTGTATTTATTTATTTATTTATTTAAAAACAGCTGGCTGCTCTGTCAGATCCCTGGCTGCTTCCCAGCACAGCAGCTGTTTCCTGTGGGAAGAGGGGTCTGGTGGGAAGTGGCCTGGGATCCGTCGGAGGCTTTGAAAGCTGCCTGGAGCTTAGCCCATGGCGGGTCCCTGGCTGCTTCTCGGCAGAGCGGTTCTCTCCTGTAGGAAGGTGGGTCTGGAGCCTCAGCTCAGCTCCAGTCCCCCCTTCCCACAGGAGAGACCTGCTCCACCGGGAAGCAGCCAGGGATCTGTCTTGAGACTCCCCCTTTGAGCAGGAGATAAGCGCTCTGGTGGGAAGCGGCCAGGGATCCCCTCTCCACTCCATTGTGCCTCTCTTTCTCTCTCACTCTCATCCCCCATGCCCACCTGCCGCTCTCCACCCCACTCTTTGTCTCTCTCCCACTCTCATCCCCCATGGCCACCTACCCCTCTCCACCCCACTCTGTGCCTCACTCACTCCCACCGTGATCCCCAGTGCCCACCTACCCCTCTCCACCCCACTGTGCCTCTCTCCCACTCTCATCCCCCATGCGCACCTACCCCTCTCCACCCCACTGTGCCTCTCTCCCACCCTGATCCCCAGTGTCCACCTGCCCCTCTCCATCTCACTGTGTCTCTCTCCCACTCTGTTCAGCCTCACCTGGGTCCCCCAATTCTCCCTCTTAACTCTTTTTTATATGGCCTCTCTTCACCCGTCTGGACTCCGCTAATACTCCTTGTTTCCCCTCTTCTCCCGTCTCTGTTGTCTCCCTGCACCCACCTCTGTGCATCTCCAGCTCCCCCTTCCCATCTACTTCTCCATACAGACTCCTTGCACCTCCCTGTGGAGTTTCCCCTGGTCCTTCACATTGTTCAGTTTCCCTGCTTAATTAAACTTACCTTTGTGCTCCGAGCAGCTTTGAAAATCGCACTCCAACAGTTCGCATTACGCTGAAATGTGCGCACTCGGTACATTCACACCAACCCGGAAGTGCGCGTTGCTTTAAATCGCACGATGCCGTCGCCGCTATGCAATTTAAACGCACATCTGAATGCAGCCTCAGGCTCCATGCACCCACACTTTGCCTTGGTCTTTCAGCTCCAATCCTCTTCCCTTTGCAGGTTAGGTGCAACACTAAAGTTAGGATGGCATGCTCTTCCCTGACCAGTATTACATGGTTACTATACTTCCAACGTGGCAAGAATTTCTCTTTCATTTACATTCCAGATCTCCATTCTGTGGCACTAGGTCAAATACATCTCCCCACTGCACAGTGTAAATATGCCACCATCGAACAACTACATGGATCAGTTCTGCTGTCCTTACATTTAAATTCCTTTTATTTTGAATCCCCACCTACTCTAACCCACTACTTATTTCCCCCCACCCACTGTAACCCACTAACCACCACTTCACTCTCAGACGCTACAAAAGTTCTGACTTCAGCTTCCACCCCCCACCCCACGCCCAGTTTAATCTACTAGCTTCGAATCCCATAACACACAACCCAGAGGTCTGGACTAACCAATAAACTTCACTCACCTCCCAAAAAATCACAAGACTCCTGACCACTATAATTACCATAATCTCTAATAAAGAATAGGACAGAGTGTGTGAAATGACAACTCCCTTCCCCCCCAAAAAGAAAACACCACCCACGAGAGGAGGTGTAAAACACAAGGAGACAATAGTGACTAGAACAACAAGGAGGTAGCTATGGTGCTTACTAGCATGATAGTAGTGTTCCCCCATAGTCTCCTATCACTCCTCCCAATCATTTACATCACCAAAAACCTTGACATTCTACCAATTTCTTATTCCATTCCTCCTATTATTCCACCAAGTTCCTTCCTGCTGTACTTCATCCTTATATCCTCCTCCCTCTCATTCCACCCTCTCTCCCTGCTGCCTTTGTTATTCCACATCATCTTCCTCCCCCACTCCATTGTATTTATTTCACAAACAGTTAATGAAATATAATTTAATTCCAAATTAGCATTGTTTCCTCCATTCCTCCCATTGGCCTTTCCATGGATTTAATGTTAATGTGTACCCAAATTCTTATTAAACACTTACATGGCATTTTGTGTTGCCCCCAACCTGCAAAGGAAGAGGATTGGAGCTGAAAGACCAAGGCAAAGTATGGGTGCATGGAGCCTAAGTTGTAAGCGAGCACAGTATGCGAAGCCATACAACATATTTACTGCTTACATGGTGTGGAAGTTAAGGCAGGAGCCTTAACACACAATTTCTAGGTATGTTAAAGTTTGCTTGGTATGAATCTGCCTTAACTAAGTTTGTAAAACCATAGGTTTTTTGTTTTTCTTATCTCTAGATTACAGTTCTGTCCTAATGATAGTTAGTTAATCATGACTATGAAAAATACCTAGTTCAAGTTCCTGGAATCTTGCTGCATTGGCCAGAACCACTATGGCTCAGTCACCAGAGTAGGGTCAGTGTCATGTGTTATTCACTGGTGACTTTCATCCTTCTTTCCCTTTTGGTTTGTATTTTTGTAATTTTAATGTTTTAGGCAGGGGAAAAACTATTTGTGATTGGGGACTGTTGGGAAATGAAGGGGTGGGAGTGACTTGACCTACCTGTGGACGGGGAAGTATGGGCATAGGTGGAGAAGAACACTGTTTATACGGTGATCCCCTTGGGAGAACAGGCATGAGAAGAGTGACTTTTATAGGGAATTAGAATTGGTCAAAGGGTGGGTGTTTTTTTGTATTGGGGTTGTTTATTTGTATGGGGACGCTGAATGAGAGGAGAAAGTTTGTAGTGGAGTTGGTACAAATTTTATTTGTATTTGTAATCTTTGTAAGTCACCCCGAGTCCTTTTTTTTAGAGAATGACAACATAGAAATTTAAAGGCAATATGTAATAATAGTGTGATAACAATGGATTGTAAAGAAACTGAGTCAATGGAAAAATGGTAACAATAATTAAGGGTCTCCAGGTTAGGAAGAAAGTAGAATAAAATGCAGGTTGTTCTTGTTACTCGTAAACCAAACAATGAAATTACTGTCATCAATGGGACCAGCATTTAGCCACTATACTGTTTTATTATTTCACACTGATATTCTGGTTCTGATTTTTTATTTGTTGGAAATATAGTTAAAAAGGTAAATCCTATTTTAAATTCTCAAGTAACTATTTTAAAAAATCCCTAACTAACTTCTCTCCTCTAAAGTCTTTCCCACTCAGTGTTTGCTGTTTTCACAATAACATTTGAATTTGGAAGCAGCTATAGTTATGTGTAGTAATCCTTTTACCATAGAATTTCTAAATCCTTTATTCCTGTAGGTTCCCAGAAGGCCACTGCTGTAAAGTTGAGAAGTGTTTCTTATTTGAGGGATTAAAGGATTTTGGAATTTATTTATTTTTAAAAACAAAACAAAAAAACCCACATGGCATGGTATTTAATGTGTCCTAGTTATTACTGCAATATGTTCCATGCAACAGCATATGACCTTCCCATGTTGTTTTTAATTGGTCAAATTCTGAAGACTTTTGTAACATGTTGATTCTGCTCCGGATGCGAGTTGCCACATAATCCATCCCAATCAAGACTCTCAGGTGCCCAGTCCAATGCCGACATACACCCACAGGTTTCCTCCTAGACAAACCCTGTGCTAGGCTTCTCTGACAGAGTCTCAGGCTTTAATTCTCTCTAGCCTGCCTGACTCAGGGCAGCCCTGTGTGCAACAGGGCATGGACTGGATTTCCAGACCCTTTCCCTAGAGGCAGCTTCAAGCTCAGAGACAGTCTCTTTGCCTCTGCTTCTCCCTGGATGTTCCACATCACTGTGCTCCAGCTCAGACTCATATCCCTGGTGCTTCTCATCCAGCTTGCATTTTCCTGCCACAAACCTTCTGAGAGTACTCAGGCCACGCTAATTGATTCAATTAACCCTTCAGAGATTTTCAGTATTGCCTGGCCTGAGACAGAAGCATCCCCTGCAAAGACCTACCAATCATCACAGTGGGATATGTTCCTGCAAGACCCAGGACCCATTACAACCTTACTCAGTTTTTTTACTAAAGGAAAAATCCATAGATGGAGACTATTTGACCAATGGACTGCTCTCTACCCTTAAAACCTCTTGCAGAACAACATGCACCGTTTGGCCACTGGGTGTTACCAGATGTAACTACCTACTGGTTTTGACAGTGAACACAAAGTTCCCCATTATATTTATAAATTAGATGCTTTCAACACAGACTGGCTCCTGAAAAGTCATGGGTGAGGACAACATGAAATTCCTATCAGCACATGTCTGTTTAAATACTCATACTGCCCCACTCCTGGTCTGTGACCATCTGACATACGTTACATAAGCAGCTTATGCTTAGACTTTTGTGGGAAAAGACTGGCCAGAGTCACATTTGTGAAGGTATTTTAATCCTTGGTATTGTTAATACAGGAGGAATTGGGGGTAGGCTAAAGTTGGTTGCATTACACTTCATGGGACTGACAAAGGAAACAGCTGGGGGTAGAGAAGAGGGGGAAATTATGTGAGAGTCCTGCACCAGCAACTAAACCAATGTTCTACCTCAGTGGAAGTGGAGGGAGATGGTCACATGACTGTTGGGAGATGACTATAATGTAGCTGGTCCAACACACAGCTGTACTGTGTTTATTTTTACATTTGGAAACACTAATTGCACTCCAACCATAATGTGCATGTTTGAGCTAAAGTTTCCCACCACTCAGTCACACCCCACATACACACTCATACATACCCTAGAAATGTCTACAAAGTCTGCTTGGCTGAACAGAGGCTGGTGCAACACAGTAGGCAGCTGAGAGTGCAACTGAGGACTACAGTCTCCTTCTTCTCCAAATCCAGTGAACTGTAAATTTTACTGTTTAATATAGTTCTCCGGCAAAACAACTGCAGAGCACTTAGGCCTCACAGACTACAGATGGTCCATAGTCCACAGCTTGGGAACTCCTGGTCTATTCGTTTCTCTTCATAGAGGAGGACTGGATGGGACTCAAGAATCAGCAGTGGCAAAGCTCTTCCCAAGACAGATTCGCTCCAATCCCCACAATCATAATGGTAGACTCCAAAACTGCTCTCTGATTACATTTTCTCCAGTATCTGGAGCTGTCTTCCTCTTCCAGCGAAAACTTGAACTGTCCGTAGGCACACACTCCTATACTTCTCCATTCAGGAATCCCTGCCATCCATTCTAAAGCCAAACAATTGGGCTGGGTCAGGCATAGCCCATCTTCTATTGTCTCTAGGTGCATGGCTACTCAAAAGGCCTTTTACGATTACTAGGGGTGGGACATCTGAAAAAAAAACGGTTACCGGTTTTACCAGTTACCAGTTTACAAAAAACTGGTTTACTGGATTAAAACCGGTTTACTGGTACCGGATTTATTCCATTGATTTCAATGGGGAACTGTCCCCATTGAAATCAATGGGGGAAAAAAACAATACCTTCTCCCTCCCCCTCCCCCTCCCAGGCTGTGCGGGTGGAAGGGGGGGCACCCCCCACCCACCCTGCCCAGCCTGGATTATTTTTTTTATTTTTTTTACCCTAAATTCCTACTAGTGTGGGCTCCGGGCTGCCGCCGGTGACCCGGAGCCCACACCATAGGGTGATCCCTGGGGTGGGGGGTGGTTTAACACACTCCCCACCCCAGGGATCACCCTACCTCCCCACCCAGGGATCACCTACCTTTGGCACTCTGGGCGGAGGTAGAGGCAGCGGCGGCAGCACGGTGATCCTGTGGCTTCATCGCTTACTAGGCCTTCCAGGGAAACCCGGAAGTTCCCCAGAAGGCCTAGTAAGAGCTGAAGCCACCAGCCAGCGCTGAAGCCGCCGGACCACCATGCTGCCACCGCAGCCTCCGCTGCCGCCCGGAGCGCCAAAGGTAGGCGATCCCTGGGTGGGGAGATAGGGTGATCCCTGGGGGGGGGGTGTTAAACCCCCACCCACCCCAGGGATCAACCTAGTACCACAGTACCTACCTGTTGGTGCGGGCTCTGGGTCCGCCGGCGACAGCCTGAAGCCCGCACTAGCAGGGACTTCGGGGAAAAAAATATTTTTTAAAAAATTCAGGCTGGGCAGGGTGGTGGTGGTGGTGTCCCCCTTTCCACCCGCGCAGCCTGCACTGGGGAGGGAAAGTGGTTGGGGGGGGTTGTTTCTTTTTTTACATTGTGGCCATTCATTTCAATGGCTGCAATGTAAAAAAAAATCACCATGGGGAACCGATACCGGTACCCCCAAATACCGGAGTAATCCGATACTGCCGGTACAGCAAAATACCGGTGGTATCGGATACCGGATGTACCGAACTTCCCACCCCTAAGTCGATTACCACCAAGTGCCACTCCCAGACTTACATTTCAAGACTAGGTGGGAGTTCAGTGCTAAATTGAAATTGACCAGTCCTACGTTCATAACAGTAACATCTCAACAGTATATTTATTTATTTATTTATTTATTTATTTTAGGCATTTGTAACCTGCCCATCCTGCCACAGGCAGCTCTGAGCGGCGCACAATATAAAACATTAACATTAAACCAACTTTTAAAATAGACAACAATGGGAGGTATAAAAAATCCCCAACCACCCCCCACCTTAACCCATCCCCCCCGAAAGCCAGGTGAAACAGTCACATCTTGCAACAGCATCAAAATGAGGGGAGATCCGGGGCCAAACGTATAAAGCCTTTTCTGTACACTTCATTCGTGCTGGTCTTCTCCATTAAAATGAGAATATTCATAGAGTGAAAATGGGTCTTAGCTGGCTGTCTCTGCAGCTGATTTTATTTATTTATATTTAAAAGTTTCTACCCCGCCCCTCCTGCCACAGGTAGGCTGATGACATGAAGATAGTTTTTGCTGTGGATGCTTTCTAATCTTTAATGGAATAAAAGCAGAACCTTTTTTTTTCATTAGTAAACAGACAATAGGTGGTATATGTTCAAAATATTTAGCCATTAGGAGCTAATCTTTCTTTCCCTTTTTCTTGTGATTCTGTTTTATTAGCCTTCAGAACCACTTCTGACACACTTGACTTCTCAAACACTTTGCAAGCCTTCTCAGTTGACCATGAGCAAATATATTAAGTGCTGTGCCAGCGTTCAAGTAGGATTGGGGCCAGAAGTGGGTGCAAGATCAAGTCCAGGCTGGAGCGGGGTCAGGGCAGAGTCTGAGCGGGGTCCAGATCTGAGCAGAACAGACACAGGGCAGAGCTGAAAAAGGGTAAAGTAGAACACAAAGCAGATTCAGGAAGTGTGGAGTGAGCAGATGATCAACCAGGCTCCTGCTGCTACCAGCCAGCCCTATATGTTGGCAGCCAGCCAGCCAATTAGGAAGTTGAGTGAACCAAGACTAGGGCAAGGACTAGAGCTGTAATTGGTACCTAATTTAGTACCTGTGGGCAATACCCACATTTTCCAGAACCATGTCAAATACCTGACAGGCTGCCCAATCACTGATCAGGTGCCCGACTACCTGAAAAATCGGTAATTTTCATTGCTGGTTTTTGGGGTAACGATCGGTAAATCAGGATGGAAAACCAAAAAATCAGGATGGAAACTCAGAAAATCGGGAGAGAAATTCAATTTTCTGGGACTGGAAAGTGACATTCTGGGACATTGGGTACCTGAATCAGGCACTAATCAGGTATTCATTAGCAGCTGACTGTCACAGGTTGATTCAGGTATCAGAAATTCTACAAGTATACCCGTATTTGCAGGTACTTGTTTCAGTTCTAGCGAGGACCAATCAAGGGGCTAAGGGGCGTGGACACCACAGCCCTATATGACTGGACCCAACCACAGCATGGCAGTGGTACAATGGGGCCAAGGGTACTGATTCAAGACCTTGATCCTTGCTATACATCCCAAGAGGTGGCCTCTGGGCACCACGGACACAGGGGAGACCCTTTTTACATGCCCAGGGAACAGGACAGAGGGATAGGAGGGGGAAAGGGAAACAAGGTACCATGTACAGGCAGGGGCCAATGCTGAAGAAGGTAACTGGAAGGCAGGCAGGCAGACAGACAGGTAGATCAAAGGGGATGGACTGACGTAGGCAAGACAGATGGGTAGGCAAGCCATGACAGGCAAATGATCAGGTTGGAGGTAAATGACCAAGCAGGCCACCAGGAGGCATTTGGAATATTTTCACCTGCTCTATAATTCTTTGCAACAATGTGGATTTTCAGGTAATAGCCCAGTCTTTAATGCACTACACTTCAGCACAATCCTCATGAAAGCAAATGAGTCTTGCACTGGAGAAATGCTTTAGGAATCAATCTGTAACGGTTTCACAGGAAAGATTAGGTCAGGAATTCCCAAATTATGGGCCAGAAGTTACCTCAAATTCACGCCGTCTGTGGCTGAGGTCACAACAACTCAGCTGATATTTGCTAAACTGAACTTAAAAAGAGAGCTTGAACACCTGGGAATCCCTCCCCAAACCTGGAGCCATTAGGATTCCCCCACCTTCCAAAAGCTGGAACCAACTTATTGGTGAGCGTAGGTGTCTCGGCATCTTGAAATTAAACCAACCAGATAAACCTGAATAGAGAGTCCTGTTTGGAATTAGGGTCTCAAGGGCTGAATTAGGCCCAGTGGGTCCTGAGAGACTCTTGGGTGGATCCCAGACAGGGCCTGAGATGGCCCATGGAAGGGGGCCCACAATCTGCATCACATCCCCTGCTGTGTCCCCTTGTGTCTCTTGTCCTGGTCACCTATGCTGCAGACGGTTGGGGGTGTTGCAGAATAATATCTGATTCGCAATCAGTAAGGACAAATGCAGCTGAAGGTTTAAAAACAGAACTTTAATTAAGCTTTCTCAGGTACAGATCCTTAGTTGTATCTAGCTAGTAAGAAGACAAAATGGAGACTGAGACAAAGAGAGAGAAGGGAAGAAGGAGTGGTTACACAAAGGAATTCAACTGCAAAACCCCATCTCCCTTCCATATACACATGAACTTAGCAGTGCCATCTGGTGGCTCTATAGTCAATCACTGTTCTTAATTCAGTAACTTTAACTTATGGATGTTGCATATACCAACACCCCTTCTCAACAGACAGAAGTTAACCTACTATCCCCATTTTACTTAGAAGCTTTCGGTGGCGCTCTCCTGCTAAAGGTTTTGTCAGGGCATCTGCTACCATGTCTTCTGTAGTTGCCTTTATCCATTTGTTGTGCTCCCCTTCTGACGTTTGTAAGATGTCTTCCCATGTCGATGGCTCAGACAGTCTGTCAGTACTTGCTTTGTTGGACAGGCGGGTGGGTGGTTTGCCTTTATTTTCCCTGGTAGATCTTCTGGTTTCAACATCTGCAGGTGATTGGGTTTGTTCCTGCATCTCAGTTGATGTTATGTTGATTTCAACTGTTTGTTCAGGATGCTCTTCTCCTCCTGATTCAGGACATGCTGCTTCTCCTGATTCTTGTAAAGACATTACACTGTTGTTTGGTTTTTCCTCTACAGTCACGCTGTTGCTGATAGTTACTTTGTCTGTGTGTGGGTTGAGGATTCTGTATCCTTTGGAGTGTTTACTGTATCTAACAAGAATCCCTTCCACAGCTCGGTTTTGTAGTTTGGTTCATTTCTGTTCCGGAATGTACACATATACCTTGCATCCAAACACTTTGATGTGTCCCACACTAGGTTTCTCTCCATACCAGAGTTCGTACGGAGTTTTACTTACTGTTCTTGAGTAGAGTCGGTTCTGTAGATATGTCGTCGAAACTACTGCCTTGCCCCAATATTTTTCTGGCAGTCCAAAGTCCGTCAACATGCACCTGATCATTTCTGTTAAGATTCTGTTCTTTCTTTCAGCTACGCCATTTTGCTCAGGCGTGTATGGTACCGTCTTCTGATGCTCTATTCCATGGGCTCTCAGGAAGTCTTCAACTCTCTTTCCTGTGTATTCCATTGTCAGTTCAAAGTATGAGCGGTTTGCATTGGAATCTGTTGCTTGTCGTGGTTTATGTAGTCCTTTAGTTTTTCCAGTACTTCATCCTTTTGCTTCATGAGCTTTGTGACTGTGTATCTTGAGTAGTCATCTATGAATGTCACTATGTATCTGTTTCCTCCAGGTGTGGGTACTTTCATGGGGCCACACACATCACTGTGTATCAGGTCAAGTGGCTTGGAGGTTCTTGTCTGGCTTACCTTGGGGAGCGTTGCTCTGGTGGCTTTAGCTTTGATACAGCATTCACATCTCATGGTCAAGGGACATGCTGTTACTATCAGGTCTTTTGTCAGCTGCTGTCTTTGCAGTTCCTTTATACTTTCTGGGTGCCTGTGACCCAGGCGTCAATGCCACAGATGAATACAGTCCTTGTGTTGCTCATGTGCAGTGAGTTTTGCTTGTTCCTTGGTTGCACTCAAGCGATACAGGTGCTCATCTGCATAGGCTCTGGCTAGGACCCTTGTCCCCTTCTGGATTGTGCATTCATTACCCCGGAACTTGACGGTGAGCCCTTTCTCTGTTAGGCGTTTAATGGATAGGAGTCCTCCCTCTAAGCCAGGTACATACAGCACATCCTTTACCGGTATTGCTAGTGTGCCTCCGTGTGGCTTGTTGCAACTTAGAATTCCTTCGCCAATACCTTCTGCAGTGATGCTGCTTCCATCAGCGAGGTATATCTCTTCTTTGTTGCTTGGGTCCAGTACCGTGAAAAAGCTCTTGTCGCTGGTCATGTGACTTGTGGCTCCAGAGTCGACACACCAGTCCTGTGATGAGTTGGCCTGTGTTGCTCTAAAACATCCTCTCCACTGTTCTGTGGTTGTGTCACTGGTTGTAGCCTTGGCCCTTTGCTTAGACACTTGTGGAGATCGCTTTTGTTGTTCTGCCTTCCATATGGAGCAGTCTTTCTTTAGGTGTCCTTCTTTCTTGCACCGAAAACATGCCCTTGTTTCCTTCTTGTGCAATCTGTTGTCTGCAATTCTCAGGGCAGTTTCCTTATCCTGTTCCTGATTGTCTTGCATGATTTCTTTCCTGCGCTGGAATTCATCCATGAGTCTCCCTTTTACAAATTCCAGTGTTAGTTCTGCCTCAGGCCTTGTCTCTAGGGCGTTTATGAGGGCGCTGTATGATTCAGGCAGGCTGCAGAGAAGTAAGGCCGCCACGTGGTTGTCTTTTATCTCTTCACCGATGCCTCGCAGTTGTGCTACCACTTCCAGCATTGAATTTATGTGACCCTGCATCTCCTTCCCTTTACCAAGTCTCATCTGGTACAGTTTCCTTAGGAGAAACAGCTTACTGTTCAAGCTGGTCCTTTCATGCAGCTTCTGCAGTGCATTCCACATGCCCTTTGCTGTGGCCTCCTCCCTTATGTGGATTAACTGGTCATCTTCTACTAGCAGGCTTATGGTTGCCTTTGCCTGTCTGTTCTTTCTGTCCCACACCTCAGGGTTTGCTGCAGGTCTGTCTGTGGTGATCACCTCCCACTGGTCATCTTTGGATAGGAGCATTTCTATTTTGAATTTCCACAACTGGTAGTTTGTGTTATTCAGCTTGCAGACTGAAAGCTTTAATTCAGAGCTGCTGGCCATGCTTGCTTCCCTCCCCTCAGATTGGGATTCTGGTTCTTCTGCTCACTTACAGTTAGTAGGCCTCCTCTGGGAGTTTCCTTTGGGCCTCTTTTCCTTTCAGCTCACTTCCAGTCTTTAGAGTTGTTCTGGGCTGTTCTGAAGAGGTCTGGGCCCATAACCTGTTGCAGAGTAATAACTGATTCGCAATCAGTAAGGACAAATGCAGCTGAAGGTTTAAAAACAGAACTTTACTTAAGCTTTCTCAGGCACAGATCCTTAGTTGCATCTAACTAGTAGTAAGACAAAATGGAGACTGAGACAATGAGAGAGAAGGGAAGAAGGAGTGGTTACACAAAGGAATTCAACTGCAAAACCCCATCTCCCTTCCATGTACACATAAACTTAGCAGCGCCATCTGGTGGCTGTATAGTCAATTACTGTTCTTAATTCAGTAACTTATGGATGTTGCATACACCAACAGGGGGCAGGATAAGAAAAAGAGGGACATGGCTTTTTGCAGTTTCTCCACCTCTCTGGCTCCTGCTGCTTCTAACCATTTCATGCCAATTCACCAGTGCAACCGCCACCACCACTGGAATTAGATCTTCCTGCCTTCCTTCTACTAGGATCAAGCTCCTCTGCCCCTGCTTGCTACTTGGTCACTCTTGATCCTGGATTATTGTTTTTTTAAGATGGGTCCCAGATTTTTAAAAACTGTTTTGGTGGGTCTTGCTCACACAATGGTTGAGAAGCACTGAATTAGACAAACAACAACTGTGCTAAGTTGATAGAATGGAGCCATGATGCAGTGGCCAAGTCCCATGGAAAACCTCAGCAGGATAAGGATTTTGTACTCCCCCCCTCTCATCATTCTCTCCTTCCCCTTACAAGTTGTCCAGCATCCTTTCACTGTGCAGTCCTCCTTTCAGCCCAGAGAGCTTCTCAAACCAAGAGTAAGCATGCAGCAGATCTGAAAAGAGATACCCTGTGTTTCAGAGGTGTGGGGGAGCCCTGGGCCAAGCTGTTTTCTGTTCTTATTGCTCTGTTTACACCATAAGGTAAGATCGAGTCCAATATCATTCAGCTATTTGTATGCAAATTAGGAGTTGGTTTTTGCACATTTTCAGCCTTATGTGGGAGGCAGGCAGCATTTGAAAACATGTTCGTTCTCAGCCCAGTATTCAGGATTGCCATTTCTTTGTTGCTCATTCTGCATTTGTCTGGCAAGCTTATTACTTTTGTTGATTAATTTTTTTAAAACACACTTATTAAGAAACCAGCTGCCTGCCTTTCCCAGTCCTGATTGTTTGGGGCCACTTAGACATTCAAGAAGAGTGTCTGTGTCTGATTCGATGGCACTCGAACATCCCAGTGATGTTTCTTGCACACAAAAATAAAGGTGATTTGGAAAAGTGTGTCCACTGTTTCATTTAGATTTACAGATTGAAGGAAGAAAAGCAAGGGGCAGGGTTTTTTTTAGAAATAGGGCCCTAAAGCCTTAGCAAATAAATCTCTTTTTAAATGTCACCTTTCTAAACATAATGGGCATCTTTCAACATAACAAAGATCGGGTGTCAAAACCCCTGAGCATGTGTTTGGCCTTCGTGTTTAAGCACCATAACAATCCCAACACCAATTTAGCCACCCGTTGAACACGTGATGTGAACACCATTGCATCAGAAGGACAATTTGCATGTTCCAGCTGAACACATGGCCAACGTTGTGTCTAATGATATCGCATGGCATGTTAGCAGCAGGTACAACACGGGAATGAGGTGCCAGAGCTTGTGTGCTGAGATTGGCCGGAGAGCAAAAAACCAATTTGCCCCATGATGGGCTGTGTCTAAAAACAGCACCACATGGTGAACACAGGGCCAAACCGGTGTTCATATCAAGGTCAATGCACACATTCAGACACCCGTTGATGTTATGTCTAAAGACACTAAGTTAATTTGTTACTCCTTACAAAACCACTCAGCAGGGAATGAATCAGTTTAAAGAGGAGAAGGATATGACTTTGAACTCACCCTCTGTGCTTATTAAAAGCCAACACCTTAGTAGTGTATAAAAATAAAGTTGCCCAAGTTAGCAAACCCATGCTGAATTTCATGTTGCTGTTGACATGAATATAAAAAGACAACCTCATAATTCACGTGTGGATATAATAATGAATGGCTTCTGCCATCTATGTTAGGGAAATTGAATTCAACATCTGAAGACATTGGAGACTTCTGGGCCATGCCACTGCTGAGAGGTTAAGGCAGCAGCCTTGGAACTCCTTTGTTAAAGAAAAACTGCAACAGGAATGAGAAAGAATTCTAGTTTCTGCTTATGAATAGGAAATGTAATAGGAAGGGGAGGGCTTTTGAGTTCCCCTTTCAAAGGGAAGGTCGTTAAAGATACAGTCCTCCTGCAGTGTGCTGGCCACCAAAATCTGAATCCAAATGTTTGGGAGCTTAGCCAAACTCGGTTTGGACCTCTTGAGATTTGACCATATCTGTTTATCATATTTATGTATTAGACCTGTTCTCTGCCTACCAACAGGGACAGCCTTACATAGACTGATGGCATTTTGTCGAGCCTGTAAGACCTGGCTGTTCGCCCAGGCCTTCAGAGGGGAGGGGAGGATAGGTTGGGGGGATTTGGGGGAGGGGTCTACAGTAAATGTCGTGGGGGATTATTCTTTTAAATTATTTTTATTCTGTGAGTTTTTATGAGTTTTATTGTTGTTTTATCTGTTGTAAGCCACCCCGGGATGCCATGGGCATGAAGGGGCAGCCAATAAATATGAAGAAATGAAATAAATAAATAAATAAATAGGGGAGACTTCCTGAGTCTAAGCCCTGGTGCTTTCAGAGGCCCCAAATCTCAGACCAGAAAACCTATGAGTCTTGCCACTACTGCTTCTCGCCAGGAGCACTAGGAGACCCAACACCTCTGCTCCCGATTCTCCTGTAGAAGCAGTGGGTCTCTTGGGGCTATACCACTACCACCACTTCTGAAGCTCTTGAGGCAGGTGCTTCTTGCAGGACCCTCAACAACCCAGCCCCCTACCCAACCCAAACCCTACCAAACCCAAGGTCAACCTGTTCACCAGTATGTACAATTAGAGGCCATGGCACTAAAAAGTAGGGACTTACCATTCTTATTTCAAAAAGAGTGCAAGCTAGTCACACAAAATGGGTTTTACCAAGGGATACAGAACACTCAGGTATGCCTATTTCAAAGTAGAGGAAATTTTTGCCTCATGGGGGACACTGTTCTATTGCAGCTGTCCAGCCATCAGTACCACTGGAGAAGGGTTGGCACCACAGTATTATTATTATTATTATTATTAACAAACATTTATATAGCGCCAGCAGTGTACCTGGCACTTTACAAGTAATAAAATAGACACGGTCCCTGCCCCTAGGGCTTACAATCTGAGAGACAGGAGCTGGGGGAGAGACTTAGGAAGGGGAACAGAGGGAGAGACAAGGGGTCTAACATTCATGAAGATGCGAGGTCTCAAGTGCACGTACTTGGCTTGGTTACGATGAGAATGACAGCAGGCAGGTCCATGTTGCAAAGATAAGGGTAAACGTACCAGTATGTACGTACCAGATGGACATGGCTTGCACATGTACAGCCCAGGCATCCCAGTGATCATCACTCCTTTCAGCAGGGGACAGAGTATAGGAGGAAGCCAACATGAGTGATGTTGGCCCTCCCACACTCTTCCCACAGTGTCTGCTGACCACAAGAATGTCTCTAACAGTCAGGTCAGGGGTTTCCAAACTTTTTTGCTGTGTGAGCCTATTTTGAGACACAATATTTTTACAACCCTGGAAAGCAACAGTGGGTTGCTTATTTGCCCCACTTCCTGAACTGGAACTTGGAAGTCACTGGATCTGACCCAAATTTAATTTGGCTAAATTTAGAAGCAACCAAGTAAACTCCAACATCATTACACACCAACACATTTCCAATTGAATCAAAGGCCTTCAATCACTCAAGTAAAATCCCATCAAATCCCCGCCCCCCCCCCAAAAAAAAATGACCAGGTAAAATAAAAGGAAAACAAATGCCAATACATATACAAATTTAATGCCATAGCAAGCCTCCATACGACCATATTAAATTGGATGTCCACTCCAACCCCCTCTCAGGTACACATGCATACATACCAAACCCCCACCCCAACCTTCACAGGAGGATCTTGCAAGACTGGATAACTGGGCATGTAAACGGCAGATGGAATGTAATGTGGACAAGTGCAAAGTGATGCACAAAGGGGAAAAAAATCCAAACTTTATGTACACAATGCTGGGTTCTAAATTAGGAATTACCACTCAGGAAAAGGACCTTGGAGGCCCCTTAGCAGAGGAGTTGTTTTACTGCCACAAGGGAGTGGCAGAGTGATCCCAGGCCACTGTGGCAGTTCCATATGGTAGTTTACGGCCATGCAATTGCATGACGCAGTGGGAGCTCTTTGTATCCTCAGGGTCCCAAGCAAGTTCATGGGTATCCCTGACCCCAGGTAGTTTATTGGAGGTTTAAGCCATCTCATGTGGCCACTCCCACCTGAGGGTTAATTAACCCCCACCCTATGTTACAGCATAAAAGCAGCCACATAAAATGTGTATGGTAATGGTTTGGGCTGACATATAGTAATTTACCCCCAAATAAATATTTCGAAACACTAACATGTCCTGTAACTGTTCCTGCTCAATAGCATGGCACAAGGATTAATCCATTTCTGGGTAGAAGCAGCTACACAAAACAGCTTATTTTACACACTTACACACACAGACACACGTCAAATTCAGGAAAGCTGGGGGCTCCTACAAAATGGTGGTTTTATTCTCCCTTCTAACATAGGGATGTAGGGATTAGACTCTGGGCAAGATTTCGGTTTCGGTCAATTTCGGTTTTGGTTCTCATGTATTTCGGTGCTTTTTCAGTTTCGGTACTATCGGATCCTTTGCATTGATTTTTGTACCGGATTTTTAACGTTGCGATTTTTCAATGGGGGACAAACTGCAATGTTAAAAATCCGGTACAAAAAATCAATGCAAAAGATCCGATAGTACCAAAACCGAAAAAGAACCAAAATTTTGGATTAATCCAAAATGGCCATTTTGGGGTACTTTTGGTTTTTTCCAAAACGGAAATTCCCATCCCTAATAGGTATGTTTGATGGATACATGCTGGCTCACCCATTAGAAAAAGGGAAATGTTACTTTTGTTAATTTCTGATGTTCAATTAAACATAACATCCCCTTCAGCAGCCAGGCTATGAGCCTATATGTTACACATAAGTGGTTGTTTATTTATGGGATCCGTGCGCTGGGGCCCCTACCCTGAATTCCCAAAAAACCCCACCTGCATCTCCTACAGATGGGGCCTTATGGAACCACACTATCTGCATTTGCCTGGATGTAGCCATGATCCCACGGACGGAGGATAGGCTTATTCAGGAATGATACACCCTGTCTCGTGGGATCATGCCTTAAGTGGGCATGATTCTCATCTTACACCAGTACAAATAATTCTACTAAGTCAGTGATGGTATAGTAGCGCAAACAGGCTAACCCAGGGTTCTCCCTTGCTACTAAGGGTAGGACACAAAGCAATGGTTTCTTCAAGTTAAAGGCAAGCTAAAGTAAGGCAGATTTAAATGCAACCCCAGGGGAAGATTTCTGACTATAGAAACAGATGGGCAATGAAATTGGCTCCAGAGGGAAGAAGCAAACATCTGTGTAAGATAGTTTAGGTATGGCAAATCCTGCAACTGTGCTAAGGACTGGATGTGATGACCCTTCATGCCCTTCCAGTTCTATAATTCAAGGAAGTGACTGACACTCGCAGCCCAGCTGATTGTGGCTTTCTGAGTCTCTACCCAACCTCAGCATTGCCATAGCTCAGGGGAGGAGCCCAACCGTCCACCAAGCCCAGCCCATACATTGCTTGAGATAGTCAGAGATCAGCACACTATAGTAAGGGAAGCCACCAGCTATTGGCCAAATCCAGCCCATGGCTGTTTTGTTTTGGGATTTTTTTATTTGGCTCCCTTCCAGTTCCTAGATCTGTCCCATGGATCCAGTCCTTAAGTGTTGAAAGAGTGCTTAGAGCACTCAAGGATAGGCAATGGACCCATACAGGGGTGGCCTTACCCCAGGGTGATTTGGTGTGAATGCCCAGGGCCCCATGCTTTCTAGGGACCCCTAGTGGCCTCTTTTTTCACCAGGATGGGGCATGGAGGTCCCACTTCCTGCTAGTGGGCCCCAAGCATGTCCACCTTTAGGGGCCCACAGAGGGTGCTCCCAAGGGTGCAAGGTTCACCAGGGGACCCACATTTTATTTTCACCCTAGGCCCTGCCCTAGATCCATGACGTACATCCATGATATGGATGGACACTCCATCCTAAGCATCTCCCTTAAGCACATATCTTATCTGGACTGCAGAGCTTGCATTCATTTTCCAAGTTGCCATAGGAAAGAAAAGGTTCCCCTTCCCTGTTTCAACTACTTCCTCTCTGTGTCCCACTACCTCTCCAGGAACAAATCATCCACTCTCCTGAAACTACATTTAAGATGACTTGTCATACCTTTATTACATTAGCTTACTTTGTTTTCTTCTTAATACATTTGAACAGGACTCAGTTTGTTGAGGTGTTTACCAGAGCTTAGCCCTGGAAATTAGATACAAGGGGCGGGGGGGTTGGAGCCCTGGGAAATGTACACCCCTAAATATGAAAGAACAGGGAAAGGCCAATATTAGCCAGTTCAGGGTTGGAAAGGAAATCTAGTACATCCCCTGTGCTGGTTATCATATAGATTAAATCACAAGAACTCCTGTTTTATATTCAACTGCAGAGGCAGAGTGGTCCAGTGGTTGAAGACTAGGGTTCAGTTCCCTGCTTTGACTTGCTTTGAGGTGAGAGGTGTGGCTTCTGGGGCAGACTTGGGTCACAGCAATTTTTAAAAACAAATTAAGCATTGCAGTTGAAATCCATAGTGTGCCATCATGATTAAAATTCTCTATTTTTGACTGCACAAGCTTTACGACTCTGATGGACAGCAGAGCTGACCTCCCAGCTGTCAATAATGTACAGAGAGTGTAACTTCAATATTTTCCCTCAGAAACTGTTCATTACAGTAACAAGCACTCACTTAGTAAACTGCCCTAAGAAAAAGAAGTTAACGGTGCAATAAATGGGTCATTATTTGAAACAATCAGTTTTTGCAATGAAGTGCTAGTGCTTTATTGAACCCTGCTTCAAGATTTATTGCAACAGCATTTTATTGTGGTTGCAGGAGACGCACTTGCAGTGCAGCAGGCTGCAATTCAGTTTATGCATTTCACTGTAGTACAAGTCTGTTGCATTCTGCAGTACAGTGGTATGAAAAACATTTGGGTAGCTTCCAAGACACAGGCACAACCACAATTTTGCTAAAGAGGGAAATCAGGCTTTCACACATCCATTAGCACACACAATTTCTATGTACGTGCGCTATCTGCCAGAGGATCCGTTTTTGTAATGAAGTGCTATTGCTTTATTGAACCCTGTTATCTAGGTTTAAATGGAATCAAATTAAATTTAGGCCAGGGGGCTGGGACTCTTGGTTTACAGAACATGACAGATGTATGGCCCAGTGTCAGGTAAAAATTTATTGAGGCTCACCCAATGATTTAAGTTGAGCACCCTTGCTCTAACCCATAATCCAACTGCTAAAATGGAAGGGTACAGATCCAAAGATGTTCCAACAGAACTGCAGTCTCTTAGAGAGACAGTTGCTCAGCAACTGCACAGGCAGTTTGCCCCTATACTAGAAAATAAGACTCATGTGCTCTCCTCTCTGCTGGATCCTCACCTTTAAATCTGATCAAAAACCACACTTATCAGTTAAAGATCAGTTAGTAACAGAAGTGAGGAAATGTGAAGAGTTACCTATCAATCCATGATGAAATTAGGGTGATAAGCAGAGCTGAAACTACTACCCACAAAAATAGGTATACTGGTCAAATTTCCGGTACCTGATCAAACCAAATACATTTGGGTACTTTCTGGTACCCAAACTGGGTTTTTTTAATCAGGTACCCAAAATACTGAAAACTGGTATACTGAAATCCCAATTTTGTCCCAGATTTCTTCCTGGATTTCAGGATTTTTCCAGAAAATTTGGTATTTTGGTAGACTGGTTTTCATTATTTTGATATTTCGAGTACTCACGTGGAATTTGGGTATCTAAAACACTTCCCAAAAATGCAGGTATTACCTGTGGGTACCCATTGGATACCCATTTCAGCTCTAGACTGATAAGAAGCATGCAGAGGAGGGGAAAGGCTGTGGCTTCTCGTGGTCAGTACTTACACTTCAGGGGTGAGTTTATGGACTGTGACTGAACTGAATACCTTCATGGAGCAGAGAGATGATAAGGACCATTTGAAACAACCTAAAGTTATTAACATTTCTGAAGCTAAGCACCACAGAGTACAATATATACTTGGTAAGCTGCAAACTTCAAGCTCAACAAAATAGAAGCTTAGCTCCCTGTGGCAACTGGTCGTAAAGTAAAATCAAACAAATGTTAGATACCTTTATTGCAGTACCGTTTATACAGGGCCTGTCCATGACAATGCAAGATTTGCAGTGAACCAGCCTCAGGATTTGTAGCATGCAAGCTATTTCCTGTAGTAGTGGTACAGAAGCTATAATTAAAGGAAATACATAACTAAGGGAAGCCTAAATTGAATAGTTATAGAATCATATTGCAAGAGCTTCCTCTGGGTGTATTTACACACCACAATTTTTGAAGTGATAACACTCCAAGAAAAACTGTTCAAGCACCATGGAGTAATTCACTACAGATTTATTTTTTTTACGTTTGACTGCTCCTACCTACTGCTAAATGTACAGTGATCCATGGAACAGATTCCCCCCAAAATATCCAGGGAATTTCTTCTAGATGTATACATAGTGGAAGTGTTCCCTCATTTTAAATAAGTACCACATGGTAATTCAACCCTGATTGTCAGGGATTATGGCGCATTTTACCTGAAATTGCAACATCTGAAAGTTTCCTTACTTCATTCCTTATTCCTCCCCACTTAAGTCACTTCTGTGCCATCATAGTTCTCAACTGTCCTGGGAGAGGTTCTAGAAACTACTTTAATTTATGGCAATTTTCTAGACTTGCTGAGCATCTTGACCCTATTATTAGTAGCTGCAGTAGCCCAATGCAGAAAACAATGAAAGAGATTCATGCAGAGATTGGAGGTGAATGTGAACATAAAGCAGAAGTTTCAAGTCTATGGGCTGTGAGTGATTCCAAGTGAGATCATGACACCCACAGTTGGCGAGGTGGGGGGGTCACAATTTCTGTTGATACTGGATAGACTTTTCATGTCTCTGCTAGAGCTGAAAGAGGGGAACCCAGAAAAACAAGCATCCCATCGAATTTGGGATGCCTGAATTGACCTGGTTGCATTCAGGCACCAATGAACATGACCCAAGAGGTGACCCACATGCTCCCCAGGCTGACTTGCCTGCCTGGCTGAAACACTGTTCTCGCTGCTCCCTCTGGCTGCTGTTCCCACTGCTCCTTCTGGTTTGACCCAGCCCACTGTTCAGCTGAGCCAGGCAGCATGCCACAGTTCCTATAGAGGGGGTGCACATAGAGCCGAAGGAGCACTAGGAGCAACAGCACAGCTAGGCAGGTGAATCAGTCTGGGGAAAAGTCTAGGAGACCACCTTGGGAAGCTCCTGTCCCCACGTGCACCTCAGGCTGACTCACCTGCCCAGCTGAACCCTGTTTCCGCTGCTCCTCCAGCCCGGTGCACTCCCCCCACCCCCAAGGATGCAGTGCGCTGCTGGGCTTAGCTTAGCAACAGGCAGGGCAAGGAAGATTCGCGGGAGCAACAGGTGGAGAAACAGCGCAGAGGGGCAGGTGAATCAGCTCAGGGAGTATTGGGGGGGGAGCGTCCCAGGCTGACTAATACCCACCTGGCTGCATCACTGGCTGCTCCCATTGCTCCTCCAGCCCTGTGTGCACCCCTGAATAAGCAGCCTGTGGTGCTTCACCTGGCTGAGCTGAGCAGCAGGCCAGACTGGGAGACTCAGCAGAAGCAGCAGTGCAGCTGAGCGAGAGAATCAACCCAGGGAACGCACAGGGGCAGAAGCTTCTTGGAGCATCCCAGAAACACTTGCATTTTGGGGCATCTGGGTACATGATGGGGGCTGGGTAAACCTATCAGATGCCCACTGGGGGTGTCCAAAATGCAAGTATCAGATGCACTACCCACTGCACCCCTATTCTCTGCTAGCATCTAGGGTCATGGAATTACAATTACTCTGTAAATGAGGTCATATAGGTAACATTTTGGGAACTACTTGTTGGTGTATGCAACATCCATAAGTTAATACCTGCTGAATTAAGAACAGTTATTTACTATACAGCCACCAGATGGCGCTGCTAAGTTTATGTGTACATGGAAGGGAGATGGGGTTTTGCAGTTGAATTCCTTTGTGTAACCACTCCTTCTTCCCTTCTCTCTCATTGTCTCAGTTTCCATTTTGTCTTCCTACTAGTTAGATATAACTAAGGATCTGTGCCTGGGAAAACTTAAGTAAAGTTCTGTTTTTAAACCTTCAGCTGCATTTGTCCTTATTGATTG
>QEPC01000531.1:3250142-3265179 GCA_003113815.1 Sphenodon punctatus
GGGGTATAATTTGAGACCTCGGATATAATAGTTTTCAGGAAATGTTGAGTTCACTCAAAATCCAAATACACAGACCTAGTATTTGAACTTTGAATATGGAAGCTGAAATGGTCTTTTGTGGGTTTATTTCGGTTTTTATCAAAACCTGAACTCACCTCCCTGTTACTGGCATCATCATCAACCACTGACCTTGCTTGTATTATAGAGACCTGGCTGGATGATGCAGCTGAGCCTATAATGGCCCAGCTGGTGGCAGCTGGGTACTTTGTGCAGTGTCAGCCTTGGGTTAGAGGTCAGGAGTGGAGTGGCGGTGATTTAGAGGGAACATCTGGCTTGTCAAAGGTATCCTGTGCCTAACTTGTCCAATATGGAGTGTGTTCACCTCGCATTTGAGGCCCAGGATAGATTGGGAATTCCGGCTAGTGTACATAGAAGATCATTATCTTCTGCGGATTCAAGTCCTTGCACTCCTTTGCCAGCATCTGGGTGGGCCCCAGGTATCTGAGACACTGCTTCTTCCCTTATATACCGTCACAACCTCTGAGGTCAGCCAGGGATGTCCTCTTGTGAGCACCAACAGCCCATGAAGTTGTTACAAGAGGGTGTGCTGGGGGGGGTGTTCTCAGTTGCTGCCCCACAATTCTAGAACTTCCTCTCCTTGGGGGTCCACCTAAGCCCAAACCTGTTCATCTTCTGGAGAAAATACGAGATCTTTTGTTTGGCCAGGCATTTGACGGACAAGAATAGGGTTGGGTGGGATCGGGTAGAAGGGTTTTGGGAGGAGGATTGGTGGGTGGTAGGTGGGGATAAAGGGTTGGTGGGTGGGTAGGTGGGATGGTGTTGGTTTTAAGGGGGTTTAAGTGTATTCAACTGGATTTTATTTATTTATTATCCTGCGAGCCACCCTGAGTCCTTGGAGAAGAGTGACGTAAAAATGTAAATCATCCATCATCATCATCATCAGGGTAGTGGACCAGTTAGGTGGGGGTGGGGGGCAGTTGAATTCCAGAACTCTGTGGTGTACACCCACTGATTTTGACGGCTGCTCTGTGGATGGCCTGGTCGAGTTGTGGAACACTGCATTGACCAAGGCCATTAACATGGTAGCATCCAGGTCATCCTGGTTTACAGGGGACCTGAGGCAGGGAAAGTGGGAGGCACGGTGGTTGGAGGATAGGTGAAGTTCAACTCACTCTGAAACTGACTGAGTCAGAGAGATTCTGAAGGACTATTGCATGGTTATGGTGGTAAAAAGGACTGCTCTCCTCTCCACTACCATAGCAACTGCAAAGTCCTGTCCAGACTGGGAAATCTGGGCTACCTTCATCCTATGACCGTGTTATCTTCTGCCCGCTGTGAGGAATTTAATACCTACGTTACAGACAAAAATTGTTCGTACTCCTCAGCTTGGGGGGGTTCTAGTTTTTTTAGTTTGGGACTGTGGAAGCTCAGTCTTGCCTGTTTATCTGGATCAGTTTCAGTTGGTGTCCAAAGGATGTCCTTGGGGCAATGCAGGCACCAGTTGTAAACTGGAACCTTGCCCGGCCTGGTTGTTGAAATCCAATCATGAGAGACTGAGACCTTCGCTGGCTGGAATAGTCAGTGCCTCCCTTTGGGAGGACACAGAGTGCCCTCAAGTTGTCGGTTCTTTGACTCCATTTTAAAAAAATCATCACTTGACGCTGACTCCTTGGGCAGCTATCGCCTCATCTCTAACCTCTCCTTTTTAGGAAAGCTTATTGAATGGGTGGTTTCCAGGAAGCTACAGGGACATCTATTTTTTATTTATTTAAAATTTATATCCCACCCCTCCTGCCCACAGGGCAGCCTGGGGTGATGAACAACATTCAATAATTTTTTTAAAAAAACAATTTAAACCAATTTAAAATACAATACAATGTGGGGAAACACCCCCCCACCCCCACCCCTCTCCAAAAGCCTGACGGAACAGCCAGGTCTTACATACATCATGCCAAAACAGCAGGAGAGTGGGAGTCAATTGAGCCTCCTCCAAGAGCGAATTCCACAGCACAGGGGCAGCCACTGAAAAAGATCTAACATCGGTAGCCACTCACCTCACCTGGGGAACCTCCAAAAAGGCTCCCACGGATGATCTCAAGGGTCGCACGGGCACATGGGGAGTGAGGCGGTCCCACAGATAAGCTAGATGCAATCAGATTCCTGGACCCATGTCAGTTTATTAATTATTAGTAGTAAGCATTTATATAGTGCCAGCCATGTACCTGGCACTTTAGAAAGTAACAGAATAGACATGGTCCCTGCCCTAAGGCTTACAATCTGAGAGACGGGGGGGAGAGAAGGAAGGGGAACAGAGGGAGAGACAAGGGGTGTAACATTCACGAAGATGCGAGGTCCTAGGTGCAAGCGCTTGGCTTGGTTACATCAAGAATGATGGCTGGTTGGTTCATGTGGTGAGGATACGAGTACACAGAGCTCAGGTAACAGATTGTACTGGATGGAGGGTATCAGCAGGAGTTAGGGAAAGGGAGCGAGGAGTGGGGGAGGGCAGAGTGGAAGAGGTGGGTCTTGAGGAGGGATCTGAAGGTACGAAGGGAGGGGGCGAGGTGGATGTGGGCAGGGAAGGAGTTCCAGGCATGGGGGGCAGCTAGGGAGAAGGGACGAAGGTGGTTAGGGGAATTTGGCTTTTGCCCTGGGTATAGCACTGAGACTGCGCTTGTGGCATTCGTCAATCGTTTTCACCAAGAGATTGGCAGTGGATATTGTACCCTGTTTATCCTTTTAGATCTTTCAGCAGCTTTTGATATGCTTGACCATGAGGCATTGTTGACACAGCTGTGGGATCTGGCAAGGGTTCATAGGACAGCCTAGAGTGGTTCCATTCATTCCCATCAGGTAGGTTTCAGCAGGTGGTGATGGGTGATTGTTTGTCAGTCCCTGTTCCCTTTCTTGTGGGGTCCCACGGGGTTCTATTTTGTCTCCCCTCCTGTTCAATGAATATCTAAGGTCGCTGGCCAAGATCAGGCATAGATTTGGGGTACGTTGTCTTCAATATGCAGGTGACACCCAAATCTACTTATCATTTTTATCCCGCCCAAGCCCTGCAGTCTCAGTGCTTAATCAGTGCCAGGCTACTATTGGGGACTGGATGCGTGTGATCCATCTGAGGCAAAATCCAGACAAGACTGAGGTGATGATATTTGGCCAGTCCTGTGGCCGTGGGGGATTGGGGTGTAGCCTTGGGATGCTCCTGGATCCTCAGCTCTACCTGGAAGGTCAGGTTGCAGCTGTGGCCAGGAGTGCCTTTTGCCAACCCCATCTGGTGAGAAGGCTGTGTCTCTCCCTCTTTCCAACATGGAGTTGGCCATCGTCATCCATGTCTTCATTATCTCAAGGCTGGACTACTGCAATAAGGCTGCCCTTGAACACTGTTTGGGGGCTGTAACTTGTGCAGAATGCAGCGGCTTACCTCTTAATGGGGGATGGGTCACCAGGAGTTCATTACACCAGTGCTTGAGAGTCTGCACTAGCGTTCCGGGCACAATTCAGGGTGCTGGTATTGACCTAAAAATCCCTAAAGAGCTTGGGCTCTACATATCTGAAGGACTGCCTTTCTCCTTATGTCCTTTTGCGACTCATAAAATCTGTCAAGAGTGCCCTCTTGAAGGTTCCATCCTTGACCCAATTGCATACAACTCGGGCCCGCAGAGAGGCAGTCTCGCTAGCTGCCCCCACAGCTTTAGAACTCCCTTCCCTTGGAGGCTCACCTAAGCCTTAGTTTGAATGTCTTCTGGAGGCAGTGTAAGACCTTTTTATCTGGCCAGGCATTCATTGGGCAGGGATAGATTTGGCGGGGTAAGGGGTGTT
This sequence comes from Sphenodon punctatus, assembly GCA_003113815.1. Classification (NCBI taxonomy): domain Eukaryota; kingdom Metazoa; phylum Chordata; class Lepidosauria; order Sphenodontia; family Sphenodontidae; genus Sphenodon; species Sphenodon punctatus. The sequence goes on from QEPC01000531.1 coordinate 3,253,989, forward strand.
TTATATTTGTATGGGTTTTTAATTATGCATATGTATTTTATTTATGTATTTATTGTAAGCTACCTTGTGACTTGGGTGATAGGGTAGATATAAAAATATCAATTTCAGTTTTGTCTGGATTCAGTTTCAATTGGCTTGCTCAGATCCAGAATATCATAAATGTGGCCCACCAATATATTTTATTTGGCCCTTTTCCTATTCCTCGATTTGGCCCATGGAGTCATTCCGTACCCTCAAGCCTAGAAAGAGTGAGCTCAGGAGAGGGGAGCGGTGATGACGGCATGTACTCAAGGACAAGGGATGAATCACAGGCAAANATAAGATGTCCAATTTAGCCCAAATAGTCTTGCCATAAAAAACTGATGACTCCGATGGCACATAGATATTAATAAGGGGGGGGGGGGGGGGGAGGCTCCCCATCCCTGCTGTATGTACTTGAAGCTGCGGATAATCTATAACCTATTTTGCCAGGTAGGCTGTGCTGAGCCCTCTGCCCTCTAAATTCAAATGACTAACTTGTTCCACTCCATGTTCCTCCATTTTCACATATTTTCATAAGGCCTGTGTGTCCCATAAAGTCAATGAGGCAGGCAAGCTTCTTAGGCAAGGTAATCAGACAGAGGTGTAAATAAACAGAGTTAGTCGAGATCTCCTTGTAGCTCCTCATTTTCCAAAAGTCAGCAGAGGCTGGTTAAAATAAATCTGACAGGATGGTGTGAAATAGTGATTTTGCTGTATTCTGCCAGCATTCCTGGAAACGTAGCTCATAAAACACACTATCGCATAAAAGTCCCCAAGGGCTCGGTAAGGAGGAGAGAAATTAATCTTTTCTTCATTGGCATCTGTTTTGCTATAATGACGAAACCATATTCCTTCTGTTTCTTTACAAGGTAAGAATCCTTAGTCACCGTAGCATTTCAATGGGAGTGCTCACTTGGGAAAGTACTACTCAGCACAAGGAAGAGTTGCAGCATTAGGTCTTCCACTTTGGTTCCTGCTGTTATAATTTCCAGACCCACAATCACCAGGAATTTGAGCTGTCAGATTACCCTTTTCTTTAAAATGCCTGAGTTAGCAATCCTCTGGAGAAACCTTGCCATACTAGTTTAAGTCAGCCCTTGCTTAAACCAAGAGAAGCACAGCAATAATATGCCATCATTCAAAGATAACACAGGACAGTTCTCTAGCAGAAAGCATGAGGCAAAAAGGAGGTTGAAAGGTTGCCTAACCCAAAGCTTCTGAATCAATTTTCTCATAGACTGCTAGAAAATAAACAACAGGTGGCATCACGTAAAGGGTTTTCATTAGGAGGTCACATGAGCATTCCGTCCAATGTTTCCTGACATTTCCTCTACCCAAGAAGGAATGCCATCAGGCATGCAAAGCTCACTCCTTAGCCCTTCTTAAAAATATTTTTTGTATCCTAAGAGCAAAAAATGAGCTGTGAACCAATGCATAGATACATATTGCTTGGATCTGTTGTTCCACTAAGCCAGTGGTCCTCAACCTGTAACACACTTTCATGTTGCTCATGTAGGATGGCCAGATATGCAACTTTTAGAGGACATTATGAGAAATACAGGTTGCAGGGCTGCATTGGCACCAATGTGCCCCCTGAAACCTGTATTTCTCATAGGTGTCCTCTAAAAATTATATATCTGGCCACCCTATGCTCATGACAGCTCAGTAAATAAATGCAAAATATTGAGAGGGAGGGAAATGAAAGAGAACACATCAGAACCAGCAAGGAAATGTGCCACATGCCGCCATGGGTCTGCTACTGTGTCATTTGCCAGTTTCACCAGTCTACTCAGAGTGGTTTAACTATAAACCTTGATATGTGGAAGTAGCTCATGATCACAAAAAGTTTGGGGACCATTGCACCAAGATATTCTGCCAGGATTGTAACCTGCTATTTTTTCTTTCAAAGACACCCGGTTACTTACTGTACTCATTGATGCTGTGTAGAGAACATAGAAAGAAAACAAGATGCACATGACATAAGCAGCATTTCCAACTCTTGTGAATTTATCGCAAGAGACGCGACCGATTTCTAAACCTCACTCGCAATCTTGCGATTAGTGTCCCTAATCTCGCAAGATCAGGAGTAGGGTTGATTACTGCAGGGCTGCTGGCCTCTGGCTCCTTGCTGCTCCCTGCCTCCCTCTCCATTCTGCAGAGAGATGAGCTTGCTCTCTGCATCCCCAGCCATGCTGCACTCTGCAGAGCTTAGCTGGGACCCAACAGTAAATAAATTATCTGAGCGGGGAAAGGAGAAGAGAAGCCTCTTCCCAGCTGCGTGCAACACTCTAATCAGTCCCCATCTCCACCCACGGAGCAACCGGCAGTGGCGTCCGTTGCTCCATGGGTGGGTGTGGGTGGAAATGGGTGTTGGCCAGGAACAAACACTCACCAAAAGTGGCGTTTACACAGACGCCCCACCCATCTCCACCCAGAGGAACTGGGTGGAGGCATCATGTGTGCACAGGGCCCATGGTGATTGGCTGCAGTGGTGTCCTGCAACATGTATAATAAAATGTAACACCCATTTTACGGGTGTTAGAGCATCTGTGTAAAAAGGGCCTAGGTCAGCTAGACCTATAAAACAGGGTTTCCACTGGGTACCTTTGCACTTACAAAAAGAGGTTGCTACACAACTTGGATGACATGTAGCACAGTGGAGGGATGTCACGCTCCGAGGCAAGGAGCTGAGGGGAAGGGGGAAAGAGAGGGGCAGATACAAGAGAAAAGTCAGTTCCCCAGCATCCATACTAAAACCTCACAGCCGTTCCCCAACACCTGGGGGACTGAACGCTCAGCATGGAACCAGGCAAGCTGACCTAAAAAGGCATACGGCTCATAATCGAGACTACGGACCAGGAAGCTGGAGGGAATAACCAGCAATGGGGAGGGGGGAGAGCTGGAGGGAATAACAAGCAACAAGCAGCATGGGAAGCAGAAGGAATCCTCCAGGTGTGGTGCTGCAAGGCACTTGGGTACAACAGATGGTCCGGGTATACCTTTGTTCATGTCTCAGACTCCATCAGGTCAACAAGAGGGGACTGTCTGGCCCTTTGCAGACCCAGCAACCATAATCTGGCCTTGGGTAAATCCTGTTGGGGGAGGTGATGTTGTTTCCACCATACAGGTAACCACCCAGGATATGTGGAAGTCCCTTTTGGGGTTACCAACCCCCCAAGCCAAAGAAGCGAGGTTGCAGAAGGGTTTGCTAGTGTCATGTCTGGACTGTGCCACGTGATCCCTATGACTGCGATCCGCAGGTACACCTGTGCCTGTTGGCCATCCGTGGCCCTTGGGAGGGTCTTCAAGGTTGTTGGTTGCATGGTCATCGCGGGAGAGGTGATGGGGGTTACCAACGGTCCATCCCCTACAATGGACTTCGGACCCGTAATGGTCGTAGTAGTAAGGAGAGAGGCAAGAGACTGGGAGAAACTGGACAGGATTGGCTCAGGTGTCCCACTCCTCAAGCCATCCTGGACATTTTTGTGCAGTGGTCAACTACCCTGTGATGAACAGAGGACATGGGCGGCCAGCTCAAAAGCATGGTTTTCCTCCTCTGAGCTATCCACTTCTTCTGTCATCACGTCTTCCCAATCTCCATCATCTTACTTAGGAACCCAGGGACCAGCAGCTGAGTAGACCATGGGGTTGATCTCCTTGCAGTGTTCCACGGCCATGTCATACTGCAGGCAGCCAGAGTCATGGCCGACGAACCCTTTGTCACCTGTGCCAAATACTCTTTCACATGCTGGGACACATCCCACATTATTGGAGATGGTTCACGGTTAGTTGGCCTGTGGTCAATACAGGCCTGTACCTCCCAATACGACGTCCATTCCCAGGAAGCGAGTGACTCCATTTGGGAAGGTAGGAGGGAGGTCCTCAGGAGTGCCCCAAGCAACCAGCTAGAAGACTGTCTTATGAGAACAAGTCCCCTTTGGGGTGGAGCAAGCTGTCAGGCTCTGGGGCAAGGAGCTGAGGGGAAGGGGGAAAGAGAGGAACAGGTACAAGAGAAAATTCGGTTCCCCAGTGTCCGTACTAAAACCTCTCAGCCATTTTCCAACACCTGGGGGACTGAACGCTCAGCATGGAACCAGGCAAGCTGGCCTAAGAAGGCGTAGCTCACCATTGAGGCTACGGCCCAGGAAGCTGGAGGGAACACTCAGCGGCAGGGGAGCTAGAGGCAATAACCAGCAACGGGGGTGGGGAGTGGGGTTGGAGCTGGAGAGGGTAACCAGCAACAGGGAGAGCTATAGGGGGTAACCAGCAACAGGGGGAGTTAGAGGGGTAGGTCAACAAGACCCCAATACATGAGGGGAACAGGAATCACAAGCAACAACAAGGACAGGGACGACACAAAGGCAAGAGTCACAAAGGGATCCACAGGACAAGTGACTCACACACAAAGACAGCAACCACAGACAAAGGGGAAGGGACAAGACAATACTGCATCAATTCAAGGAAGGCACATGAACCAAACCTCAGGGAGAGCAGTTGCTCCACCAGTTTTCTGAGGCCACCAGAAGGACCTAAATACTCCTGGTGGCCAATCAGGACTCCAGGGGGCAAGCCCTGGAAATGGCAGACAGGTGAACAGAGGCAGGACTCACACCCGGGGAGGGTGCAGGGGAAGACCTATTGGGAAGGATGCAGGCACCATCCACCAAGGCACCTGGTGGTGCAACCTGCTACCGCTGCCCCCAGACCCCCAGGATCGAGGGTTCAAAACCCAGCCATGACAAGGGATTAGGCAGCTCTCCGGTGCCTGAGAATTTCCTATAGTTCTGGTATTAAAAAGAGATCAGAGTTTTTGAGTTTATGTGGACTACAGGAAACTTAATGAAGTGGCAATTAAAGATGCCTACCCCTTAACCTGCAATCATGATACCTTAGATACTCTAGCTAAGGCCGGGTGGTTTTCCACTCTGGATTTGGCCAGTGGTATTGGCAGGTGGAAGTGGATCCTAAGCATGGGGAAAGACTGCCTTCTCCACCAGGGCTGGGCTTTTTGAATTTAATATTATGCCATTTGGCCTATGTAATGCTCCAGGGACATTTCAGCATCTCATGGATTTGGTGCTGGCTGATTTACAGTGGATAACATGCCTGGTCTATCTGGATGACAATCATATTCAGTAAGACTTTCCAGGAGCATGTGTCTCATCTAGGTGAGGTTCTATCTAGACTGAGAGATTGAGGTTGCAGGTTAAACCTTCAAAGTGTGACCTATTTAAAACTCAAGTTAAATATCCAGGGCATGGGATCAGTGCCCAGAGAGTGGAAACTGGTCCTAGTAAAACTGAATGTGTCTGAGCCTGGCCTACATCGAGGAATGTTAGAGAGGTGAGAAGTTTCTTGGGACTGGCTTCTTATTATAGGAGGTTTGTTTAAGGCTTTGGGGTTATAGCTGAACCATTACATAAGATTGGTGGATAAAGGGGCTCAGTTTGTATGAACAGACAAATGCCAGCAAGCTTTCGAAGAGCTTCAGAATAGACTTGTTTCAGCTCCTGTCTTGGCTTACCTCTGGTGGCAGACAGGCATAGAGATACACCTTGTGTATATAGAGAGAGTGTGCTTGCTGAGTTTGGCACCAAATATAGGCAGTAGAGACAAAATAGTATGGAGATATCTTTTATTGGACCAACTCAAGTTGGTGGAGGTGTGCAAGCTTTTGGACCCCACAGGGTTCTTCATCAAGCGCGTCCAACTTCTGACCTGTGCACCTCCACCAACTTGAGTTGGTCCAATAAAAGACATCTCCACATTATTTTGTCTCTACTACCTTATGTATGGTTGTCTAGAACACAATCTCCCCTGCAACAACCTGTAGCAAGTACATCCAGAGATGAACCTAATGTGGTTCCAGAGAATGAGCTTGGGGAGGCTGAGCCAGCACTTGAGCAGAGTGGGGACATAGAACCTCTGGAACCACTGGCCTCTGAGAGGAAATATTCAGACATGTCTGGACCTGAACTACCCATTAACTGGCGCAAATGTCAGGTCAGAGCCCCAGTTTGGCACGAGAACAATATCATGGGGCAGATTCATGAGAAAAGACACAGAGACATGTGTACCTAAAAGGAGAGGGGGTAATGTAGCAGAGATAGTCAGCACTGGGTTTCTAAGTCTCTTTCCCCCTCCCCTCTCAGAATGGAACACTGGTGTGAGCCGGTAGAAAAAGTTACGGTGTGGCTTGATCAAGGGGTAGAATGTTGGTTGGTTTTTGGAAAAAGGAGAAGGGCACTTGGGGGGAGAGGCATGTGGTTGCTAAGGAGACAGCAGGACTGAGAAGGGACTGGCCTCTTGTAATCGCACGAGGGTAGAGGCGTGCACGTCATTTTCATTATTACAATAATGATAATGAAAATTGTCATTTTCATTATCATTATTGCAATAATGAAAATGGCAAATAATAATAATGAAAATAGAAATGAAAACAACTTTTTGTTTTTGAAATAAAGTGGAAAAACTGAAAACATATTTCTGGTTATAATGTTTTGAATTCTTATTCACTTCTGATTAAACTTGGGGGGATTGTACCCCCAATGGAGGGCATTAAGTAAACCAATTTTTGAGAAGATTAGACAAAGGGAACCAATTTTACAATGAAAGTTGTGATTTTAAGTAAAGCTCCATATACATTCATGGCTACAACTTATTTATCTTCCATCTAATTTGCATAAAACCTGTGAATATTATGTCCCTCCACACATGTAACACTCCTGCCAGTTTTCAGAAAGATTGGATAAAGGGTTCTGATGGTATAAGAAATTAACTTGTAAATACATTTCCAGCTGTAATATTTTTATATTCCATTCTGTTTACAAGACATTTGGCAGGACTGTATTACACAGCTTCCATGTCATCTCTGCCAAACTATACAACAATGTGATAAAGGAACTCAATATTATAAGCAATTGAAGTTGTCCCCTTGAAGACCATTATTCCAATAAATAATCAACACATGCAGTGCCAGTCAGAAGCAGGCACCTGGCATGGCAGGGAGAGGGAGGCTGTAGGAGGGAGTATGTGGAACAACCCAAAAGACTGACAGACACATTCACTGGTCAATTACTGCATGCTTCCAGCTTTACAGGACCAATCGGTAGTGGCTTCGAGGCGGGCATAGGGGGCAGCTCTCAGGCGGGCATAGAAGGGACATAACTGCGACTTTGGGGATAGCATCCCAGCAATCAGGAGACATAGTTTACACATCCAGGCTGGCCAATTATAATCACAACCACATCCTGTCGCACTGTGACAGAGGACATAAGAGAATCTCTATTGGCTCTTTCCTAACCAGATGCTTCTGACTTCCACGTAACAAGTGGGGGAGAGATGTTGGGATGGTCACAGCACAGAATGAGGATATTTGGTTCACATTTCTGCTGGCCAATTGGCATCACAAACCGATCTTATACCACAGTGACACGTAAGAAAGTCCCTAGCATAGGCTCCTTCTCTGCGTATGCTGTGCAGGCATATCCAGTTGGGACCCTTTTTCACATCTTTCTGATATGTAGCAGAAATGATCATGAAAGTGTGTTATACATCCCTGCAAAATTTCATGTACGCCAGTTGGACTACAAAGATGTTACAGTCAGACATACATTTATAAGTTAATTGCTTATACCACCAGGATCCTTTATTCAATACTTCTTAAAGTTGTCAGAGAGAGTAAATATGGGAATGGGTATAAACATGCCAAGTTTCATCTACATTAAATGTGAGGCAAAGAAGTTACAGCTAAGAATGTATATGAAGATTTGTATATGAAGAACATATATGCTTCTAAAATTGGATTCCTTTATCTAATCTTTTTGGATTTTGGTATACTTGATGCCTTCCATTGGAGGTACAATCCTTCCATGTTTCAGCCAAATATAAAATCAAATCAAATACTTTATTGCGTGACAAAAAGTCATTGCAGTTACAAACACACACAAATATAAATACAAAAAGTGGCAGACTGACAGCTTGCATTGTCAATACTATCATTATTAATAAGGCCTGCTTAATACTGTAAACCATGATCAAACATTACCTTTTGCTCTGGCAATGGTAGATAACCTAGGAAAAGGTTCCTAAGACAGCAACAAAAATGCAGCAGCATTCTTTGTCACAGTGGGATCCGAACTGTTAAGGCTTAAAATTAGGAGGGCCTGGTCGGATCTGCCTGGATACTTTTCTAATAAGGAACCCAAAAACTCCTGGCACGAACCATCATATAGATGACATTGAAACATTATACGCCCAACAGACTCAACCTCCAATTTGTCAAATGGGCATAAACACTCTGCATCAGGAATCCCCAGAATCCATCCCTCCAAGGAACTGGAGGGAAAGGCATTAAAACGGGCACTACAGAGCAATTGTTTCACCCTTCCAGAGATAGGGGCAGTCAGATAGAAAGCGACCTGCCCCGTCTCCGGATGAGCATCAAATAGTCCTGCATGTGGGGGGACGCCCTAATCCCACCAACCTCCAACTGATGGCCTATATCCTCAGAACAAAGCAACACCTCCTTTGTAAGGGAGGCAAGGGGTTTGTGCTGTAGGTATTCGGGGGAGATGCCCATCTCTTTTAGCTGAACCTCAAACTTTGAGGACCACTGGTCAACAAAAGGGTCCTCCAAAATACCTCTTATTAAGAGTGATCTCTGCTCAGAGCGCATCTTCAGCCAGAATTTCAAGGCAGCCTCCCTAGCAACCTGGGACCACGCTTTTTGGCCCAACTCTGCACGTATAGCGGCTAGCGGAGTGCCTCACGAGATCCCCAGGAGCATCGGCAGAAATTTTGACTGTACCTTATCCACTAAATTGGAAAGAAAAGGGGCCCATAACTCAGCCTCATATAAAAGTTGAGCCCTGGCCTTACTATTGTAGACCTGAAGGGCTGGAAGAACCATTGTCCTGCCCTGCTTAGCAAAAGCCTACTTATGGACTGGGCGGGAGCGCGCACCTCTCTGAGGGCTCTGGTGACGTGCTCCTGCCAGGCACCCGACCTATGGAACAAAATGCCCAAATATTGAAATGTCTGAACCTGCTGTATCAAAAAGCCCTCTAGAGACCAAACCTGAGTTTTCAATTTGGAGGAAAAGACTAGTATTTTGGACTTATCATAATTAATACTCAGATGGTTCACCTTGCAAAAAGTTACAAAAGCTTGAAGCTGACGCTGGAGCCCCACTCGAGTCTGGGATAACAATGCTACATCGTCAGTGTAACAAACAGCCGACGGTGCGCGTAGCTAGTTTTGGCAGGAAAAAGCGAGTATCAGCCATGGCAGGGATAACGTCATCAATAAAGTAGTTGAAAAGGGCAGGAGCCAAAACGCAGCCCTGCCTAACCCCCAGTGAGGTGAAAACTGGGGGGGGTAATGTGACCATCTCGGTCCATTTTGATCACTAATGATGAATGAGCATGCAATGAATAAATCAGAGGCAGTAAGCGCTTGTCGATGGAGGAGGCCTGGAGCCCGATCCACCGAGTCGAAGGCTGCCCTGAGGTCGAGAAAGGCCACATAAAAAGCCCCGTTACGTGCTTTATACTTCATACAAGGTATTGGAGAACAAAACAATGCTCAATGGTAGAGCGTCCCTGCTGGAACCCCGCCTGTTTGGGAGAGATTACCTTGGCCTGGCCCATCCAGTCTACCAGTTTCCCTAAAAGATATTTAGCGTAGACCTTTGATACTACTGACAACAGGCTGATGGGCCTGTAATTAGCCGGATCAGATTTAGGCCCTTTTTTATATATGGGGACTACTATGGCCTTATCCCAGACCTCAGGAACTAAACCAACACTATTAATGGTGGTAAACAAAGTGGCCAGGACTGGGAGCCACCAGTCCTTATGGTCCTTAAGATACTCGGCCTATATAAGGTCCAAGCCTGGGGCTCGATTGTTCCTAAAGGATTCCACCACTGCCTCAACTTCCTCTTCCTGAACTGGGGGCCACGCCCGGGCCTCTTTCAGCCGCAGGGACAAACTGTCCCATTGCTGGTCCTTAGCTCCTCCTGGAGGATTATAAAGCTTGTCAAAATGAGCCATCCATACTGATGGGGAGAGCAATGAGGCAGTCCATTTCAGCTTCCCCCTGGTGGAAACATTAACCAGCTGCCAAAATCTCTTAGCAACCCCTATAGAGGCAGTCTGCAAGAGGGCTTTCCATTGGTTACCCCAAAAATCCCCATTTTTGTTGTTGATCAGGATCCTGTATTTCGTCCTGAGCGCTATATATTGGGGGGGTAATGATGTTGCCCTATTCTTCCTATAATCAAAATATACTTAATGCCTTCCATTGGAGGTACAATCCCTCCATGTTTCAGCCAAATATAATGAAAAACAAAAAAGGTAGAGCCAAAAATGTATTTTCCATTGAAACCAATGGAAAACGAAAGCAAAAACAAAAACGAAATTTTGATATTTATGAAAACAAAATAGACAGATTTAAATAACAAAAACAAAAAGGGAAAACAGCATGGGCCCCTGGTGCACATGAATCTATACAAGAACAGTAGAAAGGAGCCTTTCCATGAGCTAGGTGGAAGAGATTGGCTGGCAGAGTGGCCAACAACATTCTTTGCATAGAAGGACTGAGACACCGGACAAAGTGCATCACCACCATCACCATCGACAACAGTTCAAAGAGGACAGCATTTTCAGCCACACTCTGATTACAGGCCTGGACACTGGTTTTTATGTGGGAAGTGTCCCAAGTTAATATTGCCCACGCACCGAAGGAGACAGGACAATTTGCTGGGTTTCAAACGGCCGCACTCTTTATTCAACAATTAACATACAAATTAAGGTGGGGGTAAATCGCCTAGTGCGATGTGGGTCCAGTACTTAACTTTAACATTAACCAAATAGTACCCAAAACCTGAACCAGGAACGGCTTCGATGTACCCTCGAATGCCACCCCAATGACGATCACACGTCTCCCCTCCAAGCGACGCCACAGGCCGTGAGGGGATCCCTTTAACTGTGAGTAAGGAGAATGATGCCTGCCGATGGGGGACCATACTTGTCCCTACCACCGTCGCACGACACCCCTCCCAGGGAGGCTGCCCTGCCACTAGCCATCCCCTGCTTTCCGGCAGGTGGGCCTCCCCATCTCTTAAGGAGATGACTCTTAATTATAACCCCTCTAACTACTCTAACCA
>QEPC01000531.1:3265538-3282479 GCA_003113815.1 Sphenodon punctatus
GTTTCCCGCCGCAGAGAGCCGCATCGGCCTCCAGCGGCGGGAAAACTCTTAACCCTTGCCGTCCTGCTCCCTCTCTAGGCGGGCGCGGCAAAGGGCCTCACGGCCCTCACCCCGTGGGGGGAAGGGGCAGATGCAATAAGTGTTGATTTCAATCCTTGTTATATTAAAAACGATTGACTGTTTCACTGGCTTTTGGTCCAGTGTCTGTCTCCCTGTTAAATAGCTGGAATCTCTGTAATAAATGTTATGAGCCAGCCCTTGCTTGGCAATCCATTGCGACTCCAAACTTACTCTGTCAGCCAACAGGTGGAAGCAAGTACAGGAGTCTTGCAAAGCAGCAGTCAAGCGGCAGGATCAATCACTCTGTGTGTTAGTCCTCTCAAACCTCTCTGTGGGCCTAGCCTGAGCCTGAAAGCAACACCAGCTTGGCTTATGTGGCCTAAAACATGCAGAACTTCCACAGAATCATGTGAGTAGCCAATGAGAGGAGCTTTGTGGGAGGTGGGGCAGGTAGCAGGGTACACTGTGCTGCAATGTTTGTTTGAGAGAGTGGAACGATAGCAAGTTACTTGCATGTAACCCCCTCTCCTTGTCTCCCCCTAAGTGGTACAGGGCTCAGAGTAGGTGTGCATCACCCTCCCTTTTAGGGTTGTTTCTGCCTCCGCTGGCAATGGGGCTTTGGGCTCAGGTTACTTTTTTCTCTTGTTTGGGAGCTCCTGGGATGAGGATGATCTTATGTGACCTAATAGGTACTGGTGCCTGAGTACTACCACCACCCTGGAGAAGAAAAAAGTAGAAATTAGGGACTCACTACCCTAAGGGACCTCTATAGGCAAATGCTTTAGGAAATAACCATGAGGGTATACCAACAGACACGTCTAATTTAAACACTTTGAAAATAACAACAATAAAACAATAGGTATACATAACTCCTCTCCCCACAGAGTTTTCCCAAGTCCAGTGGTGGCAGGATGTCCCACAGTGGTCTACATTGGGGTAACTCTCCCCCTTTAATGGATGTGATCAACGCTTCCTTAGGGGCTAACTGTTCTACTGCCCACTATCAACTCCATGAATCCATAATTCCTCATTTTAGTTCATCCGAAACCTTTGTCAATTCAGTTATTGATGGATCGGCACTGCTTTTGAAGGGAACACTGCAGACTACTGGCCCCCAAATTGTAAGCCCCCCTGGGGAGTTGATTATAAGGCAGGTGGTTCCTTGCCATATAGTTGTTAACAATGTTGAGGTAGATACTGCCAGCAATTCAGAGGGATAGGTGTCTTCCCACCATAGTTCGTAACAGAGTGAAGGGACCATGTTTGGATATGGAAGAGAATAGGGGGTCACATATCCAAGTATCTGAATGACTTAATTTAGCAGTCCAAGACCTCAGGGTGTCATTCCTTTCTTGGAATATAGCCAGATGGAAGCTGAAATCAGCAGATAAAGAACTAAAGATTTTTTTGAATAATTTTGATGTCATCTTACTTCAGGAAACTTGGCATTCAGGGGTATTTATGTTCCCTGGATATAACTGTATTTCTCTGGAGGCTGCACCCTCTAAGGGAAGACTGTTGGGTGGTTTGGTGTGTGCAGTTTCCAAGAAATTGGAAAGTATTATTACCCCGTTATCAAATTGTCCATCTTTTGCCTGTGGGGTTTCTCTTCAAATAGGTTACCATTTGTTGGTAGTTTTGAATGTCTATATATCCCATAGTACTGTTCCATAATATGATAGTGTTTGGGAGGCCCTCTCTGTCTTTTTGGAATCTCTTCTTTTAAAATTTTCAGCTGCTCACTTTACGGTGGAAGGGGGACTTTAATGCTTGTAGCGGCGGCTCGAATGCTGCTCTCTGCCAAGCTGGGGGGTTCACCCTGGAGGGTGGGGTGTTGGCTCCTTGGCCACTCCTCCCCACCTGCAACCACTCTGCTGTCTCTCCCCCTTCAGGTAACCATCTTCTGCAAAGGGGAGTTGCCCTGAGGGTGTGTAAGGACTAGGAAGGAGGGTGGGCTGTTGGCTCCCTGGCCAAGGCTCTGGGAATCCTCCCCACCTTGCAACCACTCTGCAACAACTCTGCTGTCCCTCCCCCTTCAGGTAACCATCTTCTACAACGGGGAGCTGCCCTGAGGGCAGCACCCTCTGGGCGGCAGCCGAAGGGCGCCTCCAAAGGAAGAAGTACCGTTGGTGGACCATTTGTGGACAGAGGCGGTGAAGGTGGCCACCATTGACAGCATTCTTGTTCTGCAGAGTGACCCTTGTAGAACGACAGCGGCTTGGATGGTGCCCTCTCCCTCCTTCCCCTATGTGGGTGGGAGTAGAGGGGTGAATATATGGACTGCGGGGTGGGGTGGGCTCCTATAAGTATTGTGCGGGGAATTGTGATTGTGGAGGGATAGAAGGTGGGGTTTGGGGTGTGGGGTAAGCCACCTTCCCTCTGGTGGCAGGAGAGGGAGGGTGGGGTGGAGGGGAACCCCTGGTGTGAGCAGGGGTGACCCTCCCAGAGGGAGGGTGCCCGCCGGTGTCAGAGGCAGGAGGGGGGGATTGGGGGTGGGGTCCCTCTCACCGGCCTGTTGAGGCAGCCTATAGAGGGTGGGTGTCTAACAGGGTTCTCTGAGGAGGGGAGGGGTTCCACAGCTATCGGGGTTGTTACGGGTCAGGGGAGATATGGTCCAAAGGGGAGGTGTGTTCCATCAGTGAGGAGGGAGCGGTGCCTTGTGCCCGTTCTCCTCCCAACCCCTCACGCGGGTGGGTTGTAGGTCGAGGCCCAAAAGACCCCAGGCCTTGGTTTGGTGTTGCTGAACGTAAGGTCGGTTGTCAATAAATCATCTACCATCCAGGAGTTAATCCCAGAGTGGGACGTCAACCTCATGTGTATTACAGAGACCTGGCTAGATAATGAATCGGGCCCTATTCTGGCAGATCTTGTTCCAGCTGGGTTCTCTGTGCAGCATCAGCCTTGGCTGGAGGCACGGGGGAGCGGTGTAGCCATTGTTATCAAGAATGCATTGTCTTTTAGGAGGTATCCGGTGCAGGCTCCACCAGGTTTTGAGTGCCTCCATTTTCTTTTCTTTATTGTACCATGTCTTTCTGTTGAGGTATGATGAAATTTAGTGTCACCCAACAAATAGGGTTGGGCAGTATGGGATTGGGCGACTATTATTATAATCTTCGGTTGATGTTTTGCTTATAGGTAGTAGCGACGATCGATGGCACGGTTTGTAGTTGTATTACACGTGCCTATTGTATTTGCATTTTACCATATTCTTTATTTTATTAATGCACAGTCTGTTTTGATGTGGGACATATAGCGAAAGCTTGCCCATAATAAAAATTGACTTGACTTGACTTGGAGTGCCTCCCAAGGATGAATGAGATCATCCGTGGGAGTCTTTTTAGAGGTTACCCGGGCGAGGTGGGTGGCCACCGATGTTAGATCTTTCTCGGTGGCCACCCCTGTGCTGTGGAATTCGGTCCCAGAGGAGGCTCGGTTGGCTCCCCACTGTCCTGTCATTTCGAAGTTGGTGTAAGACCTGGCTGTTCCGCCAGGCTTTTGGCAAGGGGGTGGGGGTGTAGGGTGGGTGGAGGTAGGGTCTTTTCCTCCTGCATTATTGTATTTTTAACTTTTTAAAACTGTTTTATTGATTGTTGCTGTTTGCCGCCCCATGCTGCCCTATGGGCAGGAGGGGCGGGATACAAATTTTTTATAAATAAAAAATAAAATAAATTCCCATCTGTGCTTTTAGATAGAGAATCTTATGACCTAGGATTAAATAAAACTGGTCTTTTTTCTAAAGTCTTACATCAAGCTGATCTTTATGCCTTAAATGGAAGAATAACTGGGGACTTCCCTGGGGCACTCACCTACCTTTCAGTGCACAATATTAGCACTATTGACTATATGGAAGTTTCTTACAATTTATTGAATTCTATAGGGAGATTTACTGTTGGAGACCAACCTGACAGTGATCATCTGCCTTTTTGTTTGACCCTCATGCTGCCTAATGTCACCAAAGCCGTGACCTCCCTAAATTCGGGTGAGTTGGATAAGGTTGTAGCTCTGGTGAGAGGCCCATGGAATGAACAATTAGTGAAATTTCTACACTTTTTTTGTCTTCTGTCGAGGGCATTGGTGTTAGACATAATGTTAGAAACATCTGAAGATTTTCTGGCTAGCTATACCAGAGAGATTGAGCAGTTACCCCCTTTTTGGGGGTAAGTTTTGGTAACTTAAATAAGAGATCTTCTAAGTATAAAGACAACTGTTGGTTCAACAGAGTGCCTCTATAAGAGGAAATACCTTTGTAATTGTCTTAAACAGTTCCAAAGGGACCCCTCAGGCCCTCTGGGCCCTATCTTTGTAGCATTTTGAAGAGATTATAGGGCCTTACTTAAGTTTAAAAGACATGAAGCCCAAGAGAAAGATTGGTATAGACTCTCTAAAGCAGCCGAGAGCTCAAATTCGGCACAATTTTGGAGATTGTTGAGAACTGTAACCCCAGTTGGTTACTATATTGGCTCTGCTGTGATTCCCAAATGTGTGTGGGAAAGACATTTTACAAATCTTTTCTTGGATTCGTTGCAAGTGCAAAGTAGTGAACCAGTGGGGGACATTGGCCCTTCTCAGAGTCACACTGGGGAGAAATACTAAGGAACCTGTTCATGTGCAAAATGGCCACCATAACTGTTCTGTGCATGCACATCTATTTTCCAAAATGGCATCAGAAGCATATATTTATGTACCATTTGCTCACAGGTATTTCTCCAGGGGTGGCCCCAGAGGGAGAGGAATATCAGGAGCCAGGGCTGCAGGAGCTGGGTTGGACATGTGCTGGAACCAGTTCAGTGGAGGGGACCAGTTGTTGACACCTGACCCTCCTTTGCTCACAGGTATTTCTCCAGGGGTGGCCCCAGAGGGCTACACACAAAGGGCGTTGACCGTTTGTGTGGCCATTCGTGTGACGGACATGGCAGTGGTGCGCAGGCCCCTTGCTTGAAGATACTTGGACTCCCCTGATGCTGTGCCATTTACCAGTTGTGACTGAGGAGTCTGGGTTGTTCACCCTGCTCCTCCCAGCGAGGAAGAACCTGCAGGCTCCTGGAGTGGGAATGACCAGCTTCTGATCCCACTTTTTCTGTGGAGGAGACCCTTAGTGTGACCAGGAGAGACTGTGGGGGGGAGATTTTGTTGCGGGGTAGGTACTCCCTGCACATTTGCGGGTTCTGGGGGTAAAGGGAGGGAGGGGGTGGGAATGTCCTGGACCCCGGTGAGAGCAGGTTACAAGGAGGAACTGGGTTGGGGAGGGCTTCCCCTTGGTGTGAGGGGGGGATGCCCTCAGGTGGTGGGTGGGCAATGTATCCCCCAGTGAGGGGGGAATGTGGGGGTCTCTCTCACCAGTCTGACGGGACACCCTAGAAGAGGGGCAGAGGGGGGAGGGCCGGGGGGTGTTTCATAATACAGGTCATGACAGGCCAGGGGAGATACGGTCTATGGGGGAGATCAGTTCCATCATTGAGAGGGGGCAGGTGCTTGGTCCCGGTCCTGCTCTTCAGTCCCCCAGCAGGGGATGTGGTAATCAAGACAGAGAGGGCCCCAGCCCTGTTCTGGTGCTGTTGAAAGCGAGGTCTGTGGTAAATAAATCATCTACAGTCTGGGAGTTGATCCAGGACCAGGTGGCCGACCTCGTGTGTCTTACAGAGACCTGGTTGGACACTGAGTCGGGGCCTATCTTGGCTGACTTTGTTCTGGCTGGGTACTCTGTGCAGCACCAGCCATGGCCAGAGGGATGGAGGTAAGATGAGGTGTAGCTGTTATTTTTAAGGAACAGTAGTACATTCAGCGGAATCCAGTGCAGAATATCCACCTGGGATAGAATGCCTCCATCTGGTGTTTGATTTGTCCGGAGGCAGTTTGGGAATGCTACTGGTATACTGTACACCTACCTATCCAGCTGCTTCCCTACATGCCCTAGCTGAGCTGGTGGAAGAGGTGGTCTTGAGGTCCCCAAGGACTTTGGTTCTGGGGGACTACAACATCCATGTTGACACTGGTCTTGTTGGAGCAGAGCATGAGTACATGGCCACCATGGCAACCATGGACTTCTCTCAGTTGATAGATGTCCCGACACATGATGGTGGTCACACTCTGGATTTGGTTTTCTGCACTGGCCTAGAGGTGGGGGGTCCGTTAGTGGGGGATGTGCTGAAAGTGTCCTTGTCATGGTTGGATCATTATCTCCTTCAGACCCAGCTCCTGGCACGTCTGTCCCTGGAAAGGTGTGAAACTGGTTAAACTGGTTCACCCTCTGTGATTTATGGAACGGGAGTGGTTCGGGAATGTTCTGGGGAAAATACCCTCTAATCTTGATGCCCCTGCCCCACTCGATGACCTCGTTAGGTTTTGGAACATCTGACTAGTGGAGGCCATTGACCAGACAGCTCCCAAGCATCCTCTTCCCAAACATCAGAGCCACAGATCCCCGTGGTTCATGGAGGACCTGCAGCAGTTAAAACGTGAGGGGAGGCAGTTAGAGCGACGGTGGCATCGTACTTGTGCAGAAGCCGACAGATTGCAGCATAGAGCAAGTTTGAAAATCTATGCAGTGGCTGTGTGGGTGACAAAGAAGTTCTTTGCTGCCATCATAGCATCCACAAAATCTCGCCCGGCGGAGCTCTTCTGGGTGGTGAAGGAGTTAATCAGGCTAACCTCCCTCCACCTGGAAGTGGAGGTTTCCCGGGCTCGCTGGGATACATTTATTGATTTTTTTGTGGACAAAATCACCCTCATTCACCTTGACTTCGCCTCCACAGTTGATACAGTTGGGGAACCAGAGGCTATGAATGCCCTGGCTTGTCCTGTTTTGTGAGATAAATTTCAGTCGGTCACCCCTGCCGATGCAGGGAAGTCCTGGGGGCTGTTAGGGCCACAACATGTGAATTAGATCCTTGCCCATCCTGGCTGGTTAAAGCCACCAGGGAGATATTAGGGTTGGTGTTGTCATGGGTGGTCAACGCCTCCCTTGAGGAGGGCAGGGTCCCAGGGTCTCTTAAGGAGGCTGTGGCAGCCCTTGCTCAAAAAACCATTCCTTGATGCTGACGGCCTTGCCAGCTACTGGCCTGTCTCTAACCTTCCCTTTTTAGGGAATGTTATTGAGTGGATCATGGCCCAGAAGCTCTGGGACCTTCTGGACCAGATTGGTTTCCTGGACCCCTCACAGTCTTGCTTTCATTTGGGATATGGCACAGAGAATGCACCTGTGGCCTTGGTCAACAACTTGCACCATGCTTTAGACTGGGGGTAGTTGATCCTTCTGGTCTTGATAGATCTGTCAGCTGCTTTCAATACCGTTGACGATGAGCTGTTGGAGACTCGGCTGCGGATCGTGCCGGGGTGGGTGGGACCGTTCCTGAATGGTTCCGCTTGTTCCTGGTCAGTAGGACTCACCATGTGGTCTTGGGTGACTGTACATCTGCTCCACGGGATCTCACGTATGGGGTCCCACAGGGTTCTATTCTGTCCCCCCTCCTGTTCAACGTGTATATGCAGACTTTGGGTGAGGTCGTGAGAGAGTTTGGCATGTGTTGTCATCAATATGCCGACGACATTCAGCTCTACCTCTTGTTTTCAGCAGACTCAGGCCCCACAGTCTCGTTACTTACCCGATGTCTGACCGCTGTGGGGGCCTGGATGAGGGCAAGCCGCCTGAAGTTGAATCCCAACAAGACGGAGGTGATGCTGGTGGGGAGGGCCAAGGGAGTGGAGGCCCCCATCGTTGATGGGGTGTGCCCTGTCCTGGTTCATCAAGTTCATAGACGGGGTGCTTCTCGATTTGCAGTTCCACCTGGATGTCCAGGTGGCAGCTGTAGCAAGGAGTGCATTTGCCAAATTACATCTGGTGTGATGGTTACGGCCTTATGCTTCAGACTGTGACCTTGCCACCATCAGCCATGCCTTCATCACCTTGAGACTTGATTACTGTAATGCACTCTACGTGGGGCTGCCCAAGGTGATAGTCCGGAGGCTGCAACTGGTGCAGAATGTGGCAGCCCGTCTCCTGATGGGAACGGGCCGCTGAGAGTACGTAACACCGGTTTTCCAGTCTCTGCACTGGTTGTCAGTTGCTTATCGGGCCCGATTCAAGGTGTTGGTGTTGACCTTTAAAGCCCTACATGGCCTGGGCCTCACCTACCTGCAGGACTGCCTCACTCCCCAGGTACTGGAACAGCCATTGCAGTCGGCCGGGGGCACCCTTTTGGAGGTCCCCCGTCTTCAGCGGGGGGCCACATTGGAGATGGTGTTCTTGGTCACCGCACCTCAGTTGTGGAACTCCCTCATGGCAGAGGTTCGTTTGGCCCAGGGCCTTCCCTCCTTCAGGCATTAGTGTAAGACTTGGCTGTTCTGCCAGGCGTTTGGTGAGACACATGGGTAGGGGGAGGGATGGGATAGGGTTGGGGTGGGAGAATTGATGGGTTTATTGTTTTAAGTTGTATGTATTTTTTTAATGCTTTTATGTTGTATGCCACCCTGAGCTGCCTTTGACAGGAGGGGGCAGGACAACAAATGTTTTATAATATAATAATAATAATAATAATAATATTAATAATTGTGGAAGATGGCAGTTGGAAGCTAGGCATGCACAGACCAGCTGCCATTTGCCAAAATGGTGCCAACTCTGCCGGGGTCTTTTCAAAAAATGACCACGCATGTGTAAAATGGCCATGGTGGTCATTTTGTGCATGTGCAGTTTTCTTTAGTATTTCTACCTGGCGCAGCCCTGTGAAGGCTGCACTGGACAGACACTGCAAGGTGCCGCTGGACTAGTGAGCCCAAGGGGGAAAAAGTAAGTGAATTAACTAATCCCCTCTCCCTCCCCACCCCATGTGCAACCCCTCTACCCTCAGCTGTGCCTCCCCAAGACTCCTGCCGATGCTTGGGCCCGGCAGGCGTCAGGAGCCGGCAAATCTGGGGACAGACACTGGATTTAGTCTATATTGGTTGGAATTCGATCCTGATTTCGATTAATACAATCTAAAATTGGATTGAAAGTTGGGTTGGTCCAATTTTGAACCAATCCTGATTTTCAGTACAATCTCCCATCCCTAGTATCCAGTTCCCAAAGGCCTTGATCTTTTATTCAGTCCAGGAAATGCAGCCTTAGTAGGCAGCTTGGTAGACAAAGCGCAACTGAGATTGCACAGCGATGGTAGTGGTGCTGGCTGTTACCTGGCTGTCAGTTTGAGCCATGGCCCCAGTGATGGTAATCCCCCAGAAGTCATTATGGAGAATGCAATAGCTGGAAAAGAGCAAGCGTCAGGCATTTACTGCCACTCAGAAAGAGCTAGGAGAACGCATGTTTGAAAATAACGCAGTGGACTTTTAAGATAGATGTTACATGTGCAGCAGTGAGAGGGGCCAGAAGTAGTCCTTGGAATGCTCTAGGCTTTTCACCCACAACTGTACGATGGTGGCAGACCTGTACGCACAGAGGCTTTACACAACCTAGTTGATGAGACATGGAGCACATTCCCACGTACATTAAATCAGCGCTTTTTCCTTTCTCCCGCATATTAGAAAAATGTGGGAAAGACTCCATGCGCTTATTTTGCAGTTCTTACGTTCGTTTTTCAAATGCATTGAGGGGCAGCCAAAAGCTACCTTTACAAGCGCACATTTGAACTGACCCACATAAATCGTCTTGTCGAAATGTCGGTGTCATGTCCGTTACACAGTGCCTCACTTCCCCCGGCTCTAGGCTCAGCTCCTCTACCCTCTCCGGGAGCCTAGAGCCCAGGAAGCGAGGCGCTGTGTAACTGACATAATACTGACTAGCCTAGTCAGTTACATCAGTTACACAGCGCCTCGCTTACCTGGCACTGGCTCTGCTCCTCTCCCCTCTCCAGGAGCCGGGGCGCTGCGTAGTGAAAATGCTGCTTCCTAAATGCAGTCAATTTCAAAATGCGCCTAAGTAAACCAAATGTGAATAGTGCATGGGTTTATTTAAGCACATTTTGAAATTGACTGCATTTAGGGAAAGCAACAGTTTAATGTATGTGGGAATGCGCTCACAGACACGTGGGTGCACATTAGCCCACATTCGCCCACACATTGGGCTCCACATGCTCCAGGACCCCGCCATGAGTGGAGGCTGCAGGTATGGTGGGTGGTGGCCATGTAGCTGGTAGGGGCAAACACTAATAAAAGGGGCATGTGAAAACACACCAGGTGTGAGCTACCATCTCATTTGTTAACACCCATTGACATGTCTCAGCCATGGAGTCCAAAAATGACTAACCAGCAAGGTCACTGAATTATGCGTTCCCCTATAGAAGCTAAGTACAAAAGTCAGGATTCAGGCATGCAAGAGGATTCTTGTGATGGACCACACACATTTGTATTACAGTAACACCTAGAGTCCCCATTCAGAAACCCAGTACATTAGGCATTACATAAGCATGGAGCTGGAAGATGGCCCCTTCTTCAAATGGTTTGAAATTTAAGACAAGAAGCCACACAGGTATATGCTGTCAATGAATCACGTTCTGGGCAGATAAATAGATGATTTCCCTTTTGAGCGCTATCGGAATGGTTGAGATAATCAGTCCCCAAGCTTGTTTCATTAAGGCTTCTGAGGGTCTGGGCTAGCCTTCAAAAAATTATGGGCCAATTTTGTGTCATCAGACTCTTGATAACACTGTTAGAATTAAAGCCAATACTGCTCTGTATTTTTCTCTCTCTCCGGGTTCCCCCCCCCCCCCTTTGTATTTACACATCTATTCATTTGGATGAGAAAAACCAAGGCAGAGAAGCCAAATTAAGTGCTGTTCAATTGGTTTCATTTCATTCAAAGCCTGTTACGAACTGTCCGTGTTATATAATTCAGAAACTACTGTGTTTAGCTCAGTCAAGGGTCTAATAAACATATGTTCTCTTTTAATAGTCTGTGAACAAGATGGCTAAATCTGCTAGCAACTCCAGATCTGGCAGAAACTCAAGAACTGCTCATATGACGGCTTATGTATTTTGGCCTGGAGAACACAATCTACAATCTGCCTCTTAGGAAAGCTTCTCATTGATTGTTTCCATCTACAACATCTGTATTGACAGAGTGCAAATGTAAAACTTTGCTCTCTAATACACAAACCACCAAATCAATAGGAATCCACCTGATCTTGTAGGTACAGTTCTGAATTTTACACTCTGAGTGAAGCAGAAAACTATGTCATGCACTTATGAGGAAAAGAACTAATGACTATTTGTTAACCTGCACTGAGTAAAGTTCCACCTGCAACTGAGAATATAGGGTGCAAGTAAAAATGGCTGCCATTATAGATCAAGCAAATAAATGCTTGTCCATAACAATATTAATGGGATCCAATCCACAGAATAAGATTGCAAAATAGCGGCAATAAGCATCTAAAGCGGGGGTGGGAGCACTGTGAAAATGAGTGCAAACTCCATGTGCTGCATAGGAACTGAGAGCTGGAGAATGCTAAAGGGTTGTTCCCAGAATGAGAGAAGAAAAAGTCATGGATCCATCCCCCTATCCTTGACTGCATGCCCTCATCTCAACACTGTTCTCTGGAGCTCATTCTTTTGGTGCTTGCAGGTAGGGGCTAGTTCCACAGGCCAGATTCACAGGAACTGGAAAAAGGCCAACTAAAAACCAGTCCTGGGCCGGAGGTTCCCCACCCCAATCAAAAGCATGAAAAGAATGTTCATTGATAATCTGCACTAAAAAAAAAATGTGTGCGCGTTTTTTCTTTACAAAAACAGTTGTCATTTAAGTGGGCTATGTGCTCAGGTGGCAGAGTGCATGAGTTGCATGTATAAAGGTCCCAAGTTAAATTCCCAGTATCTCCAATTCAAGATCTCAGGTAGCATACCTGGGTGAGGCCTCTGCTGGAGACCTGGATTTGACACCCTGCTGCCATGTCAGGTTGTGACAATACTGGCCTAACATGGACCATTGGCCTGATTCAGTTGGGCAGCTCCTTATAGATAACACCAATGCTGCTTTTCAAGTCCAACCGCCATCTGGACCATCAAGGTAACATGTTTTTGCCTTTGTCTGGAGGTTCAAAATATTCAAAACTGTCCAATTTCCTGCATGACTATCTCCAGTCACAAGAGATAGTCAAGATTTATAGCTAGTCTATAGTTGCCAGCGGGTGGGGGCATACCATTGAGCTCACTGTATATGAAATGGATGGGCAAGACTGTCACCCACACCCCATTTTACAGGCTGAGAGAAGTGCCTTGCCCAAGTCTCCATACAGGCTAAGAAGTGTCCTACACAACCAAGGTGTAGCCTTGAAACCAAAAAATCTTGGCAAGTGCTGCTTCCATCAGAAGCATGGTATTCTTCGAGATTTGCGTGACATGGAAACGTACCATCTTTCCTGCTGTTTTAGCCATTTTCCTTTTTTTTTTTTAAACTTTAACGGGGCTGCCACAAGCTGTTCCCAAGCCCCACATGTCCCCACGTGCACCCTGGGGCTGTGGAGATGAAAACCTGCCAGCTAAGCACCAGGGAAATGCTGAAAATTGCCAAAAGTGCTGTAAAACTACCTTTTAAAGTGTCATAAAATTCCCCAAAAGGGACAAAAAAAGTCCTGGAAAGTGACAAAAATGGCCCCCCAAAATGGCAGAAGTTAGGAATCACTGGAAACTGACCAAGTACCAACTGACACTCACAAGCACTCCTGAAAGGTCATTATTTCACTTCAGAATGGAAGCACTTGCTCTCGTTTCAGCCCTACCAAGGAGACCAGTATTCGGACTCCAGATCAAACACTGGCTGTACTGTACACTGCTCTTACATGGAAAACAGAAAGTGGCAGTGGGGAACAATGAAAGAAGTGGCAGATAAAGTATACACAATAAAAACAATTTAGTATGCCCTAGTATAAACCCCCTCTTACCCTATTGATTCACCAAATCAGAATTGTTTTACTCTAGATTAACACGTTATAATATCTTAATAGAAACCAATTAATAAATTAACCTTTTTAAGCCTACTCCGCACTGTTAAGGAAGCAAAACACATGACCCTTCAAAGAAGGATACCTGCCAAAATTCCTCTTTGGTCCCTTAATGGCAACCGGTTTGAAACCACAGTGCTAGAGGGAGGTGGGTGGGGCTGACTCTTCAGCCAATACAGTGAGAATGCCACTCTTCGCGGCTCTCCAGAGGTCCATCCCTTCTAGCAGGGGCAGGGCCCTCATTGTCCAGCGAGACGCGCGTGCACTGCCTCACTCCCCAGACAGTTGCCCGGCAACCCTCTACAGGCAAAGGGCTTTCTAACAAGCCCATTCGCCACGGCCCCATCTCTGCGTCCATCCCTTGCACAGGGTGGGCGCAACAAACACCCCGTCGCCACCATTTTGGCGGCGAAGGGGACTTGTCGACGCACCCCAATGAGACACAGAGACTTGTGTTGGTTTAAAACTGGCCGCACTCTTTATTTCAATCATCAGCTTGAAAGGCCGGTGGGGTAATTGCACCATGCAATTTGGGTCCAGTACGCCATGTTACTAATATAACTTATTAACTCATTAACTAAGGTATTGCCTGAATGTGCCCTCTGTTGACAATATCCTAAACAACCAAACATCCCCTCCTTCGACAAGGGCAAGGCCGAAGGGGGTGGGGTGGGGGGACAGCCCAACTATAGGCACGAGTAAGGAGTGAAACGTCCACAAGGTCCAAAGACAGCGCATGTCCCTGCAGCCCCTGCTACGACACCACTCCCAGGTAACATGATCACTGTGCATGCCGTGCCCTGCATTACGCTGTGTATCATCTCCCCATCTCTTAAGGAGATGACTCTTAATACCTTATTCCCTACCTATTAAACCTATCATGGCATACTTGAACCCCTGCCACTAAGGGGTGGTCAATCAAGAACCACCCCAACCCCCACCACCTAACCATCCAATAGGCTTTCCAAGTGACCTGCCAATGCTGCTAAATACATCTCATTACCCAGCTTCGATAGGTGGACTCCATCTTCCCCATATATAACTCAGGTCTGGTGTGGGTGATTCCTACATGTCTGATGTTTGACCCTGCTAATCCTCTTAACCATTGATTTTACTATCTCCCGGTTAACATTTTTTCTGGTCTTGTCAACTCTCCCAGGTTTAATAGCCCTGTCCCATCTTATTCTGTGCACCCAAACTGTCCATACTAAACGAGCCCCCCCCCCCATACCATTCCATAACCTTTAACAAATCCTCCTTTATATTTATAATTAGATTAACTCCCTTCCTTGCGGGCAAATCATTCTCTCCTAGGTGTGCCACCAGTGTCCCAGGTGGGGGCAGGTGTCCCATTCCTCTCAGCATTGGTAGGAACTGATTCCAACGTAGCCCACTCCTACCCATCCATCTAACATGAGCTATTTCGGCGAGGCCCAAATGCAAACCCCAAGTGGACGTTGCAGCAGTGGCACCTGCCCACTGTACGAGGCTGTGACTGATGATCCACACCTCCTCTCGAGTCGCCCTGATAACATTGCGTCCTAGCAAAACAAACAAAAAACTGTTAGTAATGATACGGCTAGACGTATTTCTTGTATGCCCCCGACCGCCATCTCCCCACAACCTTAACAGCTGGTTCAGGCAGCCTTGCTGCTGCTGCTGCTGTCGTGGCTGCCCCTATCCTAAATGAGTGGGATCCAAAATCCTGGGCTGGGAGCCCCATCTTTTTTAGTGCTGTGCGGAGTACTGATGTTACCTGATAACTTGTGACTACCGCACCGTTCCTGTGAATGAATAATTCCCTAGGAACACTTGGTCAAATTGTCATGTATCGCTGCATCTGACCAACTGGGCAGATTGCCTCCAGTCCCCCGCGATAAAGCTCTACCTTTTGACCACGACCCTTCTGATCTGTCTTTGAGCGATGGAGACGTAATATTACCCTGTGTGTCGCTGTCTCCAGGTCATCTAGCCCTAGGGCTGTGTGGGTAGTGTCCCTAGCGGAGCTACACACTACTTCACTTACTCTAAAGCCACCAATATACATAATGACATACACCATCTTAAAGAGCTGCATTTCGTAAGTATTGTAGCAAACCTCCGGTAGGAACCCCACCAGTCTGGTGAGTATGGGCGATGTCGGGGCTCGGTGCCTACGAGCCTCTGTCTGGCCCCTTGCCCACGCCTCAAGCATGTGCTTTAAGTAGAACCCATTGTCAGGGGGCGGAAAGCCCTTCGACCTGCTAACAAAGGTGATAGCAGTGATTTTTCCTGCGATGGTCTCAATAGCTAAGCCACGTTTGTGAAGGACTAAAACGAATTGGATAACTTCAAGTTCTCCGATGGGGAAACCTACCCCCCACCCTTTGTTTGCCCTAAATTCCTGAAAGTCCTGAAAGGCCCTACCATATGCAGCCTGTGTTCTAGGGACCAATGCCCCCTGGATGGTGGTCTGCACCGCTACCTCCCAAGGTTCCAAATTCCCTGCGGCAAGGGATCTGGGTCTGCCAAGGCTTCTGGTGTCAGCTCCCGAAAACGGTCCATTTGGAACCGAGAAAGGGCATCTGCTATGCTGTTATCGATTCCAGGGACATGCCATGCATTGAACAAGATGTTGTCCTTCAAACATGCCAGCACTAATGCCTGAACTAAGTTCATGACCCTTTGAGACCGAGAAGATTGCGAGTTCGCCACATGGACAACCGCTGAGTTGTCACACCAGAATACTACTGTCCGATTGGCAAATATCCTTGCCCAAAGGAGTACTGCCACCACTATGGGGAACAGTTCTAAAAATGTGAGGTCCCTTGTGATGCCCGCTGCATGCCACTCACTCTGCCATGGAGCCACACACCAGTGAGGTCTGAAATATAAACCAAAACCTGCCTTTACCAAAGCATCTGATTGAACCTGAAGGTCAGATTGCAGAAGCCATTGCTCCCTCCAAAAGCTAACCCCATTGAAGCCCTCGAGGAATGTCATCCACACCCGGAGGTCCTGACGCATGTCACTGGTGACCCAGATCTAGAATCCGGGGGTAATTCCCCTTTTAATTTCCCATACAACTGGGATAGGAATGCCCTCCTGGGGGTCACAACCCGACAAGCAAAGTTCAGGCTCCCTACCAGGGACTGCAAGGCCTGGACAGTGATCTTACTGACTGCTAAACACTCGTTAATCTTGATCCGGATACCCAACAACTTGTCTTCCGGTAATCTAGATGACATCGCTTCTGTGTCCAATTCAATGCCCAAATAGATGAGTCTCATCGTTGGCCCTTTGTTTTTTTCAGGAGCCAGGGGAATACCCAATTCGAATGCTACTTCTTGGAATAGGCGTAAAAGCACCAGCACACTCCTTTGCCCTTGGGTGGCCAATTATCAGAAAATCATCTAAATATTTTGATACTGCTCCCCCTTTGAGCCGCCGGGCAAACACCCACTCTATTAAGGTACTGAATCACTCGAACACAGAACAAGAAATCAAGCAACCCATCGGCATGGCTCGGTCATAATAAAAACGCCCCTGAAACTGAAAACCGAGGAGGTAAAAACTACTGGGATGCACAGGCAACAACCGAAATGCAGATTTTACATCACATTTTGCCAGCAATGCTCCCTTTCCCATTGCTCTTACTTTGCCCTCTGCTTCATCGAGGGACGCATATTTAATGGTTGACAGCTTCTTTGGGATGGCGTCGTTGACCGAATTACCTCAGGAGTGGGACAAATGATGTATTAACCGGAATTCCCCTTTTGCTCTCTTAGGGACAATTCCTAATGGGGACATGACCAGGTTCTCCAGGGGAGGGTGATCGAAAGGGCCTGCTACTCTGCCCTCCGCCACTTCTTTGCAATCTTGACCTCAGCTACCTCCTCCATCCCTACTGTTGATTTCAGGTTCCTTACCTTTGTTTGCTGCATAACTAGGCCTGATTGGGGTCAGACCCTTTTGGGGG
>QEPC01000531.1:3310729-3323578 GCA_003113815.1 Sphenodon punctatus
GTGCTCACCCACGAATCTCCACCCATCGGGCCCGCAGCGGTGTCCATGTAAAAACAGCCAATGACGGAGTAGGTCCCAAGTTAGAAGACTATTCCTGAGGTTACTTTTATCAGTCTCTGGAACCACCACGGGCAAACTGTTTAAAAAAAAAAAAAAAGTGCAAAGAAGAATATCAAGCCCTCAGGCTCGATTGTTTGGGGGGAGGGGGTGTGAATAAGCCAGCAAGGAGAAAACGTGTTTGCTTCCTTCTGATCAGAACTCTGAGCCAGACTGGAGTCATTCAGTAAATGCCTGGTATTCCTTGTGCTTGTCCTATGGAACTAGTGGCTATCTTTATGTGGTTTCTGTGTGCTCCCAGAAATATGGAAAGCCTAAGTTTCCAAACAAGGATTTTTATGGCCTGACCCAGCTAGTTTGCAACCTGATTCGACTAGCAGCTCTCTCCAAAGCTGTTTCCAATAAGTATCAATGGAATGGCATGTGCTACCCAATATCTTCTCATCCCTGCTTTTGAGTGGCACAAAGCACTCATTTCTAACTCTCAAGGTCCATGCAAATACCACTGATTAAGACCACAGTAGAAATGAAGGGGCACTACAACGCTAGTCAGCAATCAGAATGACCTGGATTTAGATCTAGATGCCGCCCAAGTTATTTTGATTGAAATATTTGTATCACTGCCGAATGTTAACTCTGCAGAACTTGTCACTAATTTAACAAAACAAAGAAATGACAATGTTTACTCCCTAGCTGTCATGCTAAGTCAACAGAGCTGACATGTGTCACATGCGGCTGATGGTTATCTTAGAAGTTTGTTTCCACTATCAACAGAAGCTATAACGGAGGAGAAAAGTGTGGGGAAGAAGGAATGAACTAATGCACCTGAATCCTGCAGACACACAAACATGATCCTTCATGAAACCATTTAGGATTGAGGTTACCTTGCGCTGATGCAGGAAGGTCTGCATCCTGGGTTTGTAATATAGTGCAACCCAGTGCGTCAGAAGATTTGTTTGATCAACAGACCACTGTCATACCTCAAAGCATCTCATGGACCACTATGTACTAGAGATTGGGATTTGTATTGATTTATGGCTTTCCATTAATTACGGATCTGTATCTCAAATTTCATAGATTTCCAGATTATGGATTCATATTTACTGATCTCCATCAAGCTCATTGAAGAAGTGCCACAGGGATGGCATTGGCATGGTGCTGCTCCAATGAGCTTTATGGGGGAGGCAGGCAGAGGAGCTTTGCTGGCCGACTACCATCCAGTCTTGGATGGCAGTCGGCCAGCAGTGGATAGGGATAGTCCGACTCCCCAGGCTGACTCAACACCCGGTTGCAGTGCTGGCTGCTCCTCCGATTCCCGACTACTATTGCTCCCCTGCCCCTTCCCACTACCACTGCTCAAACTGAGCCAGGATCTTCCCACACGCATCTTTTCTGAGCAGGGGGCTCAGAAAATGGGGGCTTCATTCTATCTTTTGCACCAAGGCCCATTTCTACCTAGCTACGGCTCTTCCCACAAGCAAATTCAATGTGGTATGTCATGGCCCATACAAATTTCTCTACTGCTGTGGAGCACTGCAACTTCCGAGCCTCGGGGAGGTGGAAGAAATGTGTTTACATATACTGAACGTGTCTCCTTGCCTTGCCCTCTCCCCTTTAGCAGCTTAAAAAAATATATCAAGGCTCACAAATGTTCTACTGCCTCTCAAGGACGAAGGCATGGCAGCAGTGTGCTGCATCACTAAGACTTGGAGTCTAGGTGGTAAAACTACTAACATGATCTAAGCCATTGGTTCTCAAAAGGGGGAGGATTAGGGGAAGGGGGGATTCAGGAAGGACCCCTTTTAATAAAATCCTAGCTCCACTCAGACTGAGTTAGGTGGAATCTACAAAATAATGGGGTGGTAAAGAGGAGAGTTACGGGAATCAATGAGAGAGAGGGAAGGAGGAGAGGGCAAAACTATCTGTGTGTCATGTGGGAAGGGACCACAGACGAGTGGAAGGGGGGTGGTTCAAAAATGTTTGAGAACCACTGATCTAAGCCATAGTCCTCGGTTAAATGTAAGCATCTTGTTCCATCATGGCTGCAAGCTCTTCATTATCATGGGTTCACCTCAATACATCCTCCTGCTGCTCCAGCCTCACTCACAGAGAGAGAGAGAGAGNTGGTTCAAAAATGTTTGAGAACCACTGATCTAAGCCATAGCCCTCGGTTAAATGTAAGCATCTTGTTCCATCATGGCTGCAAGCTCTTCATTATCATGGGTTCACCTCAATACATCCTCCTGCTGCTCCAGCCTCACTCACAGAGAGAGAGAGAGAGAGAGAGAGGTGTCTGTGTCTGTGTCTATCTAGAGGTCCTATGTACAGATGCCACAGACTGCCTGGCTAGATTTGACATCACAGCAGTACAACCTTGTTCTAACTCTCTTCAGTTTAGAACTTCACCTCCGGTCAGACTTCACTTGGAGTAGCATGTCCAGTTTTGGGCACCTCATTTTAAGAAAGACCTTGACAAGTTGGAGTGGGTTCAGAGGATGACAACAAAGATGATAAAAGCTCTGGAAAGCAAGTCTTATGAGGAAAGTCTGAAGGAACGGAGTACGTTTAGCCCAGCGAAAAAAAGATTAAGGGGAGACATGATAGCAGTCTTCAAATATCTAAAGGGCTGCAAGGAACTATTCTTTATTGCTACAAAGGCCAGGACCAAAAATCATGGGATCAAGTTACAGGAAGGCAGATTTCTGTTAAATATGAGAAAAAACTTCCTAATAGTAAGAACTGAGTGGCAATGGCACAAATTGCCTAGGGAAGTCGTAGGCTCCCCCATTGCTGAAGGGTTTCTAGAAGTGGCTGTGCTGGAGATGTTGTAGCTGTAGTCCTGAGTCAAGCTGAGGGGTTGGACCAGATGACACTCAAAATCCCTAACACCTCTATAGTCTTATATTCCTATGATTCTAACAAGTGTTGTAATGTTCAGTTATAATGTTGTGAGAGACGAGGCTTCCAACATGTTTAATTGAAAATACAGTACACTTTGTTTTTCAATTAAAAAAAAATAAAATCACAGGACAACTATTCCATGCATCCAAAGACATAAGATTTAAGCACTCTCATTATAACATGAATTCGGTGGCAGTGTGTGGTGAGAGGCATGGCTCCCAAGTACTACATTATAATAAGGTTACACTGTGTTTGTGTGTCAATGGTTTTCTGCCATAGTAGATAATAATCTTCTCCATAGCAAGCTGAGTTATAAATAAAACAAACCCACTGCCCTTCTCTGACAATCCTTATTAAACAAACTGTAGTGTGTTCATGAATCACTGTATGAGCTAGTGTTTTGCTCACCCTGCAAACTCAACAACTGACATAATGCATAACTGCATGTGCCAAGTATGCACCTGCTCAACTACTACATTATGGAACAAAACAAAGAATACACCTCTCAGATTCTTTTATACATATATGCAGAAATGACAGTGCACTGACTCTGTTACACAGGTATTTCAATCTATAGTATACGGCTTCCAGTTATCCCACTGTACAGAGATGTGAAATTGTCACACTTGCTGCACAAAAGCCCTACCCCAGGCCAGGCTAGAACTAGTGACCTTTACATTACAAGGTCACAGACCTAGCATTACACCACCATGACACAGTTGTGCAGGAAGCAAAGCATGTGCTTAAGATTTTTGTGGGGACAAGGCCTTAGATTGTAAGCCTAGAGCAGAAACATTGCCTTCCTGCACATATTGTACAAAGCTGATATTGCCACTCGAATTTTTTTTAAAAGTTGTATTTATTTCGATGAAAACTAAGTTTATGATATTTCATAGTAAAAATAATAATAATAATTTTTTTAATCACCCTTCTTTCCTCATTGAGGCTAGTTTGTCATCACTGCACTCAGCCAAGAGCTCCTCTGACTCACCAGTCAACCGAGATTAGATCTGCTCCCACAGCACAGCCCTCACTTCACCATTGCAGGCAGGATCTAGGCAAAGAAATCATGACATCTCACAATCAACATAGATTTATATTCCGACATATTTTAGCCTAAGAATGAATCAGTGATCAGATTCAGTAAACCGTAAGAAGCTACCCTACTAAGCCAGAATAATGGAGGAACAAGGCTGGTCACACAACCCCCCCGCCCCCAAGGGGAAATGAAAATAGAGGGATGGGAGAGCATAGTTTGTGAGAACACAAGTGAAAAACAACAGGGACAATATAAGGCCCTCCCCTATAAATTCGACTCACATGGGTAATCCTTACATATAAGTACCATTGAAATAAATGGCATTACTCTTGTGCATAACGTTTTTTCAAATGACTACAGGCTGTAGTCTCAAGTCCCCTGCCTTTTTAAAACAAAAACACTCAAACCTCCATTTCCCCCACTCCTTTGTGCCCTCATCTGAAATGCCGGTGGTGCAAGCTACCTAAATGTTTAAAAATTAGGATCATGGGTTTTAAATCCAACTCCATCTTAAATTATACAAGTGTTACAGGTAAAGTTGTTGTTTAAAAAAAAATCCTGAGAGTCTGAACCATCAGTGTATATCTAATTATGTGCACTATTTAGTGCTGTGATAGTAACCATTTTAAGGCGATGATGATTCTGTTGCACAGTAGGGGGAAGTATAAAGGTTGCGATTTTCAGGAATACAGAGAATTGCCAGATGAATGTGACTTGAAATAAAATTCAGCTCAAACACTGTTGGAAGCCGACCCTGTGACCTTCTGTTTCCCAGAACCGCACACCGCCACACCCACAGGCCTCCATTTCATGTTTCACCCTAGACAGTCCCCAGGATACCACAGCTGCAGAACTCCCTCCCATGAGCTGCAGGAATCCAGGATATCCATGGCAACCAGTCTGTAACCCCAGGGAGGAGGCAGCCGAATTGAAAGGCTCCATTCTGTTTCTACATCTACAGCTCAGTAAATTGACAGCGCAGTGGTTTCCCTAGCTCCATTAGATTAGGATGTACATTTTTATCTTTCTTTGTTCCTTTCTCAGCAGCTCTCAGCCTAGGCTGGCAAATTCTTTGCTGGAACGCTTTCCTAAAAGGCTGCTAATTTTGCTGGATTAGTTTCTGTAGAACAAAGCATACTTTTCCTGACAGACTCTCCGAATCAGTATTTAGAGGGCACACTTTACAAATTAGTGACAAACATACAGGTCCCAAAGCGTGCCAAGTCTATTGTACTGCCGCTCTCATAAACCAGACAGCTAGATAACAAATAAGAGTTTTATTACACAATTAAAGGGAGGGATCAAATAGCTGTAATCATTATAAAGTGATTGTTTATGCTGCCAATATTGAGACAGGATAACATATTGCACGTGGCTCTCTCTCCCATGGCCAGTGTTGCATGAATAGCTCATTGCAGTTCCCTGTGGAACTGCAGCTGCGACCCCAACAGATTTGCAGAAAACCGGTCAGCAGCCAACCATTTGGTTCACAGACTCCAAGAGCTCACTGGGAGAAAGATCTCTCTTAACTTGTCCTATTAGAGCCCCTAAAACAATAGGGCTGCCAAAGAATAGTGATGCGTTGGGCATGCGTCTGTCTGCAGTTCTCAAACTGCTTACTCCAGAGAAGTCCCCACAATTCCACTGCTCTGGAGTAAGTGGGTTCAGGATTGTGGTCCGCGTACAGGTTTTCAACGGGGCTGTGCATTTGTTACTGGTGTGTCAAAGTGCCAGGTGAAACTTAAATGGGTACCAAATTCTCATTCACAGTGGGTGCCTTTACATGCAATGCTTGCCACTGTTCCACTGTAACACAGGGGCAAGCATTACATTGGGTCACACAACAGAACACAGATTTGTGGAGCTTGGTTCCCTGGAACTGATCTGCAGAACTCCTCAACAGACACCTGGGGCAGCCAAACACACGCCACGGAAGGAACTTCTGTTTACCCCATGTGGTGGGGTTCAAAAACACATGTTCCACTTTCACAGACATTTCCATGAAAACGGAGCAGTTGGCTAGTATTTTGACAGGAATTCTGATCAGGAAATCACCACCATTTTGGATATGGCTAGCACTATTTTGCACATGCACAAAGGGCTGGGGGCGGTGGTGTTCCTTTGGGGATTTTTTTAATTTTGTTTGGTCTGACCAATCAGACCAATATAAATGCCCATTCTGATTGAAATTCTGAACCAGGCAAAATTCTGTAGTCAGTCCTACACAGCACTTTTCTGTTTCAGATGTGGGACCAGCTTCAGCAAAGTGCTTTGTGCTTGTCAATATCACCAGCTGGGAAGAATGCCTTGCAGGAGCTTTGTCTGGTCAGTTTCACCAGGAGGGAGAAATGCCTTGCAGCAGGGAGTTTTGCCTGATCAGTTTCACCAGTGTAGCGTTTTGCCTTGCAGGGGGAACTCAGGGCAGAATCAGTAGGTTGGCAGCATATGCACAGAACAGCATAAATGTTTGTTCATGCTGCTCTATCTCATGATGACATTACACAGAGTACCATAGGGTTGATTTCCCCTGTGGCTGATCCAAGTTTAGAGCCACCCAGTGAGAGGCATCTTTGTGCAACATCATAACCCTAGTAAGCTGGCTGCTACAATTAAATTATAATGCAGGATTATAGAATGCATCTCTGTACTTCGGGCATACTTACAAGCGGTCAGGCCATACTTACGTGCTGACCACACATAGGAGTTGATGCTGGATTCTGAGGGGTGTCAATATGTGCAAGTGAGACTGGGCAATGGGCAACAATGCCTCTCCTTGTGAATGAGGATTCAGTGTTCACTTACGTCTAGCATGGCAATTCAGTGTACAGTTAATATGCACATAACCCCCCTGCACACTTTTTAGGTGGTTTTATGTTTATATAGTACTAATGTCTGGTTTTATAGGATCAGTTTCAGCATATGTCACCCTCTGATGCAGAGGAGGTTCTTGGGGCAGTAAGAGCCACCTGTTGTGAACTGGACTCGTGCCCATCCTGGCTGGTTAAAGTCAGCTGGGAGACGCTGGGCCATTGCTAGCGGGGGTGATCAGTGCCTCCCTTTGGGAAGTCAGAGTGCCAGGATGCTTAAAGGAGGCTGTGGTACGGCCTCTAGTCTGCTCAAGAAACCATCACTTGACATGGGACATTTTTACACACACCTTAAAGTGCTGATCTTTCAATCTTCTGGGTTTACAAGTCCACAAGTTCCGAATGCATTCTTCACACACACACTGCCCTGAGGCAGCCTAAAGTAGCCGCTTCTGTAGCTGTGACAGGCTGCCATGGAAACAAAGTGACCACAGCTGCCTGGATCAAAGCCATTTACCAAGAACCTTTTACACACACAAGTTCTGGGAGAAGTTCTATGCAGAAGTTCAACGAGCCAGATGTTTAAGATCTGGGTGGGTGATTTAGACACACAAAGTTCAGGATGTAACAGCAAACATGCAGGAGAAATGCGTGTGTAAAAACACCCATGGACTCCCTTGCCAGGTATCGGCTGGTCTTTAACCTACCCTTTTTAGTGAAGGTTATTGAACGGGTGGTAGCTTTAGCAGCTTCAGGGGCATTTGGACTGTGTCAGTTTTCTGGATCCCTGGCAGTCTGGCTTTCATCCTGGCTATGGCACTGAGACTATTTGTGGCCTTGGTTGATGACCTTCACCGTGAGTTGGATCGGGGTTGGTCAACCCTTTTGATCCCATTGGATCTTTCAGCTGCATTTGATACAGTTGATCATGAGATGTTGGTGACTCGCCTGCGGGACCAGGCCAGGGTGGGTGGGATTGTTCTTGAATGGTTCTGTTCCTTCCTGGCCAGGAGGACTCAGCATGTGGTACTGGGGGATTGCTCACCATCTCCCTGGGGCCTCTCGTGTGAAGTTCCGCAGGGTTGTATTCTGTCCCCTCTCCTGTTCAGCATGTATATGCAACCTTTGGGTGAGATCATGAGAAGGTTTGAGAGTCGGTGTCATCAATATGCTGATGACATCCAACTATACCTTTCATTTTCAGCTGTCCCAGGCCCAGTAGTCTTGGTGCTTACTGGGGGTTTGGTGGCTGTGGGGGACTGGATGAGGGCGAGCCGTCTGAAGCTGAATTCTGACAAGATGGAGATGATGCTGGTGGGAGGGGCCGAGGGGTTGGTGATCCCCATCATTGATGGGGTTTGCCCCTCGCTTGTCTCCCAGGTTCATAGTCTGGTGGTGCTTCTTCTCAATTCTCAGTTCCACCTGGATGCCGAGGTGGCAGCTGTGGCGGGGAGCAGATTTGGCCAATTATATCTGGTACTGCGGCTTCAGCTGTATGTCTCGAACTCTGACCTCACCACTATCATCCATGCCTTCATCACCTCAAGATTAGACTACTGCAATGCACTCTACGTGCGGCTATCCTTGGTGACGGTCCAGAGACTGCACCTTGTGCAGAACGTGGCGGCCCATCTCTTTATGGGGACGGGTTGTTGCGAGCACATAACACCTGTGTTCCATTCATTGCACTGGCTGCCTATAGTCTTCCAGGCCCAATTCAAGGTGTTGGTACTTACCTATAAAACCCTACATGGTTTGGGCCGCACTTACCTGCTGGACTGCCTCACCCCCCGGATCCTAGATCGGCCCTTGCGGTTGGCCGGGGGCACCCTCCTTGAGGTCCCCCGAGTGGCAACCATGGGAAGTACATTCTCAGTGGCTGTCCCAGGGCTGTGCAACTTCCTCCCAGTAGTGGTCTGTCCCCCCTCCTTTCAACAACAATGTAAGACCTAGCTGTCGGTGGGGGAGATGGGTAGTGTGTGGGAGGGTTGGGTGGGGGGGTTTAATGCTCCATTCAGATTGTATTTATAGTAGCTGGTTTGTATTGTATTTTTATAATGTTTTATATTTGTTTTAAGAAATATGTACACTGCACTGAGCTGCCTTTTGGCAGGAAGGTGCAGGTTATTAAATCCTTGTAATAAATAAATAATAAATAATGGTGTGATCCTAAAACTGTTTAGCATCAGTGATAATCCTTAATGCCAGTGCAAATCCCATTAACTTAGGTGAAACTCACATCGACATGATCAGCTAACGCTGGCACTGCCAGTGCCTTAAAATGGAGTTTAGTTTTATAGGATTTGTATTCCTTCAATGGCATGGGTGTTGCACGATGTCAGTTCTTGCCAGATCCATGGAAGGAGAAGAGGGGGCTCGTTAGAATGCCGTTCTGACTCTGAGCTGGCAGTGGCAGACGACTGGATAATAGACCTCGGTGCTATTTCAAGGTTGACTCTGGCTAATGCATCACTGCAAAGAGGGGCTGGCAATCAGACATCTTAGCTTATGCCTTGCAGGGTAAAAACAGTGAAAAAAGCCCTGTGGATTTATATACAGAGAAAAAATTGCCATTCTCCCTGTTAGTTCACATATGCAGTATGGTACATCCAGGCACACATAATGAAGCCACTCAGGGACAGTGTAAGCCATTAAAAAGGATGATTCATGTGCCCTTCCTGCTGCACCCATGTAAAGACTGTCTTATTTATATCACAAGGATAGCAGTTGGCTAGAATTATAAGACAGTTTGGTATCCACATTTTTTCTTCTTCTGGCATTGCAAATTGAGCTTTTTAAAGTCTTCTAGGAGAGCTGTTCCAGTATTTGATATGTGCCAAAAGATCTACATATCTGGGAGAACACTGAGATTAGCTCTGCCATGTAGTTTAGCACTGTTCAACATATGACTAAGATATATCCAGGTATCCGTACTCATTGTGTGCTTACAAACATGACGGGGGCCCGGTCCACTCAGCTCTGGCCTGCCTGGGCCAGCACACCCCCCACCCCGTACGTTTGTTCCAGGCCCGCCAGACGTGGGCCTAGTTCAAACCCCAGTGGGCTTCGCAGCCAGGCGGGAAGCATGGGCCCGGAACAAACCAGGCCTGTGATCCAGCCCCGTGAACCGCCTAGATGAGTCAGAGCTGGGCAAACCAGGTGGGGCTCATCTGTTTGCACATCTGCTCAGCCCATTGTAGGGGGTCACCATGGCAGCCAGCTATGGCTGCCTGTTATTGACAGCCATGGATACCTGTCACGGCAGGAGATGAGGCATTGGCCGCAGCACAGGGACATGGCAGGCGGACTGCACGTTGCTCCCTGACCCCCTTCCTGGCTGCATCTGGTGATGGGGATGTGTG
Source organism: Sphenodon punctatus (assembly GCA_003113815.1). Classification (NCBI taxonomy): domain Eukaryota; kingdom Metazoa; phylum Chordata; class Lepidosauria; order Sphenodontia; family Sphenodontidae; genus Sphenodon; species Sphenodon punctatus. Next base: position 3,320,896 of record QEPC01000531.1, read on the forward strand.
TTCCCTCAGCCAAAGCTGCCCCGGGTGAGAGTAGCCCTCTCCACCCCTGGGCAGGATGATGGCAATGCCATCACATGCGTCAATCAACACCCACTGTGTTTTCCCCACTGGGAAAAATGCAGTCAGCAAGGGTCCCTGGATATATTTTTTAATTTATTTAACAAATTTTTACCCCATCCCTCCTGCCAAAGCAGCTCAGGGCAGCTAACAAGTACAAAAGATAAAAATACAATATAAATATAATAAATACAAATATATATATAAAAGCAAAAACAATACGGTCCACCATGGGGGATGTTAAAGAATAAACAAAATAACCCCCCCATCCTAACCCTCAACCCCCCCCAACCTACCCATCTCCCTCACCGAACACCTGGCAGAACACCCACGTCTTCCATTGTCAGTGGAAGGAGGGGAGATACGGGGCCACCTGGGCCTCCACTTGAAGGGAGTTCCACAGCCTAGGTGCAGCCACCAAGAACACTCTCTCCATAGTTGTCCCTCGAGCCACTCAGGGGACTTCGAGAAAGGCACTACCGGCAGACTGCAGGGGTCAATCCAGAAGCCGTGAGTGAGAGTGAGAGTGAGAGTGAGAGTGAGAGTGAGAGTGAGAGTGAGAGTGAGAGAGAGAGAGAGAGAGAGAGAGAGATGGTCGTTCAGATAAGTGGGGCCCAGGCTGTATAGGGCTTTATCAGTAAGCACTAAGCACCAACACCTTGAATCGGGCCCGGAAGACTATTGGCAGCCAGTGCAGAGCTCGGAGCACTGGTGTAATGTGCTCATGGTGACCCATTCCTTTTAGGAGGCCGGCTGCCGCATTCTGCACCAGCTGCAGTCTCTGGACTGGACCATCACCACGGGTAGCCCCACGTAGAGCACATTACAGTAGTCTAGTCTTGAGATGATGAAAGCATGGATGATAGTAACCATATTGGAGTCCGGAAGACAAACGGCCAAAGCTGCCGTACCAGATGTAATTGGCGAAATGCACTCCTCACCACAGCCCCCAACTGGAGATCCAGGCAGAGCTACAAATCGAGGAGCACTCCCAGATTATAAACCTTGGGGACCAGCGCGGGGCAAACCCAATCAATGACAGGGGATGCCACACCCACTGCCTTACCCAGTATCACCACCTCCATCTTGTCAGGATTCAGCTTCAGATGGGTCGCCCTTATCCAGTCCCCCACAGCTGCCAAACACCAACTAAGCACAGAGACTGGCAGGTCTGGGTTGGATGAAAAAGAGAGGTAGAGTTGCGTGTCAGCAGCATATTGATGACACCGCACCTCAAACCATTTCACGACCTTGCCAAGTGGCTGCATATACACATTGAACAGGAGAGGGGACAAAATGGAACCCTGAAGGACTCCATATGAGAGGTCTCGGGGGGATGAAGAACAGTCCCAGAGCACCACCTGCTGAGTCCTCCTGGCCAGGAAGGAGCACAACCATTCAAGAACAATTATTCCCACCGCGGCTCTTTCCCGCAGGCATGTCACCAACATCTCGTAGTCAACGGTATCAAAGGCAGCTGACAGTTCTAACAGAATCATCAGGATCAACCGACTCTGATCCAATTCCTGGCAAAGGTCAAAGGTCAGTCAAAGCCATAAGTGCAGTCTCAGTGCCATAGCCTGGATGAAAGCCAGACTGCAAGGGATCCAGAAAACGGATGCGGTCCACATGCTCCTGCAGCTGCCAAGTCACTACCCATTCAATAACGTTCCCTAAAAAAGAGAAGATTAGAGACAGGTCAATAACTGGTAAGGGAGTCAATGTCAAGTGATGGTTTCTTGAGCAGAGGCCACACCATCACCTCTTTGAGGCAGCTTGGCACTCTGCCCTCCCGAAGGGAGGCATTGATCACCTCCATCAGCAATGGCCCTAACGTTTCCCAGCTGGCCTTAACCAGTCATGATGAGCATGGATCTAGTTCACAAGAGGTAGCTCTCACTGCCCGAAGGACATCCCCTGCATCAGCAGGTGACACCCACTGAAACTGATCCCACGAAACCAGACAAGACGGGGCTTCCATAACCTCTGGTTCTCCTAGTGTAATAAGCATGGTGTCAAAGTTGTGGTGAATATGAGCGATTTTATCTGTGAAGTAATCAACAAACGTGTCACAGCACAAAAGATAAAAATACAATATGCATACAATACAAACATATATATATATATATATATAAGCATAAAACAATATAATCCACCATGGGGGATGTTAAAGAAACATGGATTAGGGGTGGGACATCAGGGAAAATACCGGGTACCGGTTTAACCGGTTCCCGGATTTTTTAAAAACGGCTTACCGGATTAATACCGGTTTACCGGTACCGGATCTTTTACATTGATTTCAATGGGGAATTGTCCCCATTGAAATCAGTGGAAAAAACAAAAAAACTCCCCCCTCCCTTTCCCAGACTGTGCGGGTGGAAGGAGGGACACCCCCCACCCACCCTGCCCAGCCTGGATTTTTTTTAAAAAAAATTCCCCTAAGTCCCCTAGTCCGGGCCACTGCCGGTGACCCAAAGCCCGCACCAGCAGCAGGTAATAGCCTATGGTACCAGTATTGTACTGATCCCTGGGGTGGGGGTGGTTTAGCACCCCCCACCCCAGGGATCACCCTACCTCCCCACCCAGGAATTGCCTAATGCCATTGCCTACCTTGAGCTCTGGGTGA
>QEPC01000531.1:3323678-3336732 GCA_003113815.1 Sphenodon punctatus
GGAAAGGGGGGGGGGGAGGATAATATTGACCATTTCAGAGTTGGAAACAAAGGTCAGAAAAAACCTGGGTGTCTTATTTGACTTTCATTGATGACTTTCCTGCCCCACCCCACGTACTGATCATTGTACAGATTGAATCACAAGAATTCTTTTTTTATATTCAGATGTAGAGAGGCAGGATGGTCCAATGCTCAGGTTCATAGTTGGAAACTAGGGTTCAGTTCCCTGCTCAGACAAGCTCGGGGGGGGGTGACTTCTGGGGCTGAGGGCATGGCTGGCTTGGGCCCTGGCAATTCATATATTCATTTATTTTGCAAATTAAGCACTGCAGAAGGGGGAGCTCTACCCTGCCTCCTGTGTGTATGCCCCCCTCTCCCCATACCTGCAGTAAAGTGAGGGTAGCTGCCTTGGAATTGGCCCCTAGATTCCCAAGATTGCCTCTTAAGGTTTTTCAGAAAGATTAAGATCAGTGTCAGATCCAGGAAAGGTGGGCCTCTGTGCAAAATAGTGGTGTGGCCCAGTCCCCTGCTAACCTAGAAATGTTTGACAGACAGACACTGATTCGCCCATTGGAAAGAGGAAAGCATGACCAGAATTCGTTTTTGATGTTCATTTAAATACAACATCCACTTCAGGGGCCAGGGACTCTCTGCACTGCTGACCCTTTGGGACTGTATTATGTACATATTCTTTTAGTGTACTCAAAGACCCTATGTTTTAGAGACTCCCTGAAGCACTATGGGCCATCCATAAGCTGCAGCTTCATGTGTTTGAGACTGTGGGCCCATACTTTACACCAGTGCTCCTCACACTCATGTTGTAATTTTAAGTTTATTCATAGACTCCATTTGTTAGGGTGCTCCTGTGGGACCTCCGAGCATGTGGGACTCTATACAATCACACAGTCTGCCCTTGAATGGATCTGGCTCTGTTTAAGATGAAGAATATCAGATTATCCAGTTGACACTTGTACACATCTTTACCATAAGGGTCTCTGCTATTCAGCTGGTGGGCTCATCTTCCAGATTCCCTACCAAAGCTCTAGCAGCCAAAGACCATAGCTCCCCAAGTTTTACAAGTGTAGTAGAAGGATGGATCAATCGCTCCAGACAAAACAAAAAACACTCCAGTCTCAAACGTAGGGCTGAAATGAGTTTTCACCAAAACAGGAAATCTTGTCAAAATCCCAGTTCCCAATACCATCTCAGTTGAATCAAGAACCTCTTGATAATGTCTCGAGCAACATTTCATTTCTTAATTTACTGACATCCCAAGAGGTAATACTGACGCATTACCACATATCTTGTACTCCATTTTCCCTTGTACGTCCTTGTCACTGATTGGCTGGTACACAGATTCCTTTACTAATCTACAATCCAGTTGAGATTGGTCAAAGCAAAGGGAACAACATAGAACAACAATTCTGATTGGAGGCGCTGGACTGAAGGTTAAGGGCACGGGGGAGATTAAGAGGTGAACTATTTGCATAGTGATTGATTCAGAAATGCACCAACGACAAACCCGGAAGTAAAACAATACCCTCAGCAATGCAGTAAGTGGAAAATGAATGATATACAGTAAGCCATAAGCAGAAAGTTTCCTCCTTTTTAGAGGTTTTATGTTTATATTGTTTGTGTATTTTTTTACATTGTAAGCCACCCTGAGCTGCCTTTGGCAGGAGGGGTGCGATATCGAATGTTTTAATTAATAAATAAAATAAATAAAGTTGGTAAATCAGGACGGTATCTTGTGGTATTGTGAGAATCAAGAAATTGCATTGGTCAGGAAACTGTCAAGAAATCAGTCCCCATTCCCGATATGGCAACACGACTTGTTAGCAGCAATTTAGCTGCTCATTTCAGCCTTACTCAAAATTTGCAGTACAATTGCACTGTAATTTGAACTTTTGTCTCACAGCAAACCTGAACATTTGTGTTGGCTAAAGAGAAACATCAGGTCTGCAGGATAAGCTGCTTGCACTTTCTGATTTTAGCAAGAATAGAAAGTGTGAGTACCAAGACATTGTAGGAAAAGCCAACAACAGCCTACTGTGAAGCTTTCCTCCTCCCTTTGTTCACGACTAGAGTCTAAACAGCTTCAGGCAAGAACTTGCCATGGTATTTGTCTGAAAAGCACCATGCACACCTATGGCAGTGTCTAAATAATAGAATACTAATAGCAGTAACAGCAGCAATGGCGATCTCATTTGAAAGTCTATTATGGAAGATTTTGAGACCAAAAAATGTCTGAACCATTTTCTAGGATTTGAGGGATACTAAAATATTCAACAAACATCCTTAGAGGGATATGCAACTTAGGGCAAAGAATATTTATACAAATAGCAATTTGGGACTAGCAGGAATATTTGGTATTCTCCCCTGACAAGGAAAAAAAAGAAGGGGGAGGAGAGAGAAGGGAGGGGGGGATTTGCCCTTTATGAAACCTAACTTCTCCTTCTGGGAAGTCATCATGATCCTACTTTTATGATGGCACAGTCTGTTGCCATGAAAATAATTGCAATGTCAAATTCAGCACTATAAATTTACTGCCAGATGAAGAAGGGGAAGGTAGCAGGACTGCTAGGAAGAAGGTGCTTTGTGAAACAAATAAACAAACATCTCTGAGAACTAGCCAAAGGGACAGGATTTTAAAAAAAACAAAAAACAAAAACCTCTGGAAAACTAAATGAATTTTTGACATGAAGGAGTATGCCCAGTGTGAAAGAGCATTTAAGGCACAAAACAGTCACGTCTGCATGGAAGATGCAACATATGGAAATTTTTGCTCTTAATTAGGATCTGCCTATGGCAAGGCCACTATAGTCGGATTCACTTCATTTCAAAAATCTTCTGCTCTGTGGAATTATCTATTTGAATCCAGAACAGAGAGACACAAATGCATTCATATCCAGGCTGGGTTAACAGAGTCACGTGCAACACATGGGTGACAATCGGGAGTAAATGAAATGAGGCATGAAACGTTATTTCTATTTCCAAAAATAGTAGACACTATAAGGGCAGAAGTCTGGTCTGGTGGAGAAGTCACAAGTCTGAGATTCATGAAGTCTAGGTTCTTTTGCAGTTGTTACTGACTGCTTTATTCTGTGGCTTCAGTTTCCCCATCAACGTATTTATACAAAAATAATCTCATTATATAAGAATTTTCCAGGTACTTCCAGTCACATAACGCACACATATCATACATCAAATAAAAGTTCACAAACTGTAGATTTTCCCACCACTTGCAAAAATTCAGTAAAAATGAATATGAACACAATGAAAAATAGACTTTTTAAGCCGACTTCAAACAGTGCGGATCTACGCTTGGGAACTTCCCCAACTTTCAGCTGCTTATGACTTAATGAGCCTAGGGCAGGCATTAGACAAAGCCAGAACATAGAAAAAAGCAGTGTTTTCAGAGAAGTGCAGCAGCATTTAATGCAAATTTTTCATGTGCCCCAACATGTAATCACTACAAAACATGTTGTGACCTACCTACAAGGAATGCTGAATTCTGTTTGCTCCATTTGTCCACGACTCCCTTTTCTACATATATTTGCTGAGTGTACCCCATTCATTGCATACAATGTGCTACCAGTAAAACCTTGCCTACTGGTTGTACTTTCTGGAACACACAAAGTTCAAGATTCTTTTCTTGCCTTCAAGTTTCTAAAGAATTTGCCCTCCATTCCGTTTTCAATTGCATCACCTCAGTGATTCCAGACAAAACGAGTAATTTGCTCTCAGCTCCAGCAGAGCATGAACACTCTTCTTGAACTAATCTGCGATGTTCTCCTCATCCAAATTTCACCCCAAAAAATTTTTGTTCCATGTCTATAAGCAGGGACCCATCTTCACTGCATTTTCCACATCAGGGGCAATGAAGAAAATGTGGTGAACACGGGACCCTGCCTATAAGCAAATATATGGCTGTAAGACAAGATGGTAGGAATTGCCATACTTGAACAATTACATGGTCCATCTAGTCCAGTATCATCATCTTTACGGTGGCCAGCACCACATTCTTCAGAGAGACTTTTGCTGTAGGCAGATGTGGGGTAATTTGGCCCCCAATTAGTTATCATGCTAATTCCTGGCAGTTAGAAATTGGTTGAGACCTGAGCTTTCAAATTCCTTCCAAAACTTAACTATTCTATTCTAACAACTCTAAAAATTTGTTATCCCTATATTTTCACAGTCCTGCTGAGCACAACAGAACAAGGAATGACTGAAATAAGCAAAATGACCAAATCAAAACATGGAATTAAATTAACTGAAATGGTTCAGTTAATGGAAACATTTAAAGGAGATCCAAGTACAGGGTTGATCACACTCTACAGGGCTGAAAGATGAGGTGCAGCAAGTGGGTCAACTGTCCCAGGGCCGAGGCATCCAGGGGGCCCTACTCACCATCCCACCTATTGGTTCATCATTGGGGCCCTCTGGAAAAATCCCACGGCACATCGAAGCCATCCTACCCACAGCCACCACATGGTACAATCACCACCTGCCACGCACTGCTGTTCCAGTACTTAGCAATGGGAAGGGATGTGGGGTGTCCTTAAGGCCCTCACCTGCCCTGACCCACAACCCGGGAGTGGGGGGGAGGACTGGATGAGGTCTAGGAAATTGAAGCTGAATCCTGATAAGACAGGGGTGATGTTCATTGACGGGATTGGTGATCTGGGTGAGGGGGGTTCTCCCATCATAGATGGGGTCCACCCAGATTTGTCATCTTGCATTCGGAGTCTAGGAGTGCTCCTGGATCCACAACTGTGCATGGATGTCCAGGTGTTGGCTGTGGCCAGGAGTGCTTTTCGTGAACTGCATCTAGTGCAACGGCTCCATCCATATGTCTCAGACTCCGATCTTGCCACTGTCATCCATGCATTTGTCACCTCGCGGCTGGACTTTTGTAATGCCCTCTGTGCGGGGCTGCCCGTGATGACAGTCTGGAAGCTGTAGCTGGTGCAGAATGCCACGGCCCATCTGCTTACAGGGATGGGTCACCGGGAGCACATTCAACCGGTGCTCCAGGCTCTGCACTGGCTGCCTGTTATCTTCCCGGCCTGATTCAAGGTGCTGGTTTTAACCTATAAAGCCCTAAACAGCCTGGGCCTGGCCTATCTGAGGGACCACCTCATTTCCCATGTCTCAAAACGGTCCCTGCGGTTGTAGGGGGGGTGCCCCTCCAGGAGGGGCACCCACTATAGATTGGTGGGGACCGACAGGTGGGCACTCTTGGTGTCCGCACCTGTGTTGTGGAACTCACTCCCGGTGGGTATCTGTCTCAGCCCAAATCTTCGCACCTTCCAGCACCAAAGTAAAGGCATGGCTCTCCCGCCAGGTTTTCGGTGATGGGGGTGGGGTTTGGGGTGTAGGGGGAGGGGCTTTTTGTAAACCAGAATGGGTTTTTATTGTTTTCTACTATTGCTCTTATTGCTGCATTTTTGTATATTTATATTTTGATATGATTTTATTTTTTATAAGCCGACTAGAGTTGCTGGAGGCAGAATGTAGATAAGGTAATAAATAAATAAATAAATATGTGCCCCTGCTGCCATGGACAGCAGTAGAAATGGAGGATGAAGGCAGACAGCAGTGATGCCACACAGTGACTGGGATGGGCAGCATGGAGGGGGAAAAGGGGGAGAGAGAGACACACACACACACACACACGTACGTACGTTAAGGACCCGGAAGTGGGGGCAGTAATTTGACTTACCCCAGGGTGCCATTATACGTAGTTACACTACAGCACCCTAAGTAGGTGTTTCAAGAAACGAAGGTGAAGGAAGCCATTAGAAGAGAAGTAGCTACACACACAGGCATGCTAGTTGAATGAAAGGAGGGAGGCTTAGGGCTGGAGGTCTCCAGACCGTGTTATCATACCAAGGACAGAAGGTGTCATACCATCTGGGAATGGGGGTGCAAAAGCTGCTGCCGACAAAACTTGGGGGATTGCTACTGCCAATACTGTTCCCTACTGGCATTAGAATTTCCTATCCTAGTACAGGGAGGGAACTGCTCCCTTTTCCCCCCATACCTGCCAGGAAACAAGTATTGCAGCTGGCCCAGGTATGCCCATAACCAAGGTGGCAGCAGCAGCAGCAGCCAGTGCAGTTCTGAGCCCCACTGCTGCTCTTTAGCCATTTCTAGGTGCTGAGAGGGGAGTTAATGGATATGTGCATGTAGACATGCGATGATGTGTGAATTTACTTACCTATGCTTTAATTGAAAAAAAAATAAATTTGGATTGGGGAAAAGGCAGCTGTGGGGTCTGGTGTTGGGGCTCAACCTGTCTCTGTTTTGTTTCTGAACAGCAATAGTGTCATGGAAATATTTAAGTCTCAAAATGGAGCCATGGAAGCAACATGTTTGGGAACCATTTCTGTACTTTTTTACCATTTTGAGGATGGCCATTATTTACTAAAAACCATGGTGAAATCCTTGCCATTGAAATTAATGGGAATTTTGCCATTGCATTCAGTAGGTTCAGGATTGCAGCCCAAAGCCTTAGCATTTATTTTTGTATTTACTTTAGATGTGAATCAGGCTAGAATTGGTTGAAACGCTTCAAACAAAAGAGAAATACAACAAAATTCACATATTTAACTAAAAGAATTAATTTAATAACAAAGTCATTTAATTAAATAATGAAGTGATTAATGTTTTTAAGTTTTCATAAATGCAAAAAAATTAAAATTTATGTAATGAAATGTTAGAATCCTTAACATTTCTAAAGAATTGTTAAAACTAATCTTAAGAAATAATATTAAAAATTGAACCAGCTTTTCCAATATCCATGATTTTTAGATACTATTAGATACCATGTAGATATCATTAGATATCATTTGCATATGCTACCACTACTTTTCCATATTCTGTAGTATTATGACAGAGCATCCATAGTATCTTTGAGAATCTCAGAGCAGACAGAGGAATCTGTTTATCCCTATTCCCACTTTACTTCATGGAAGAGGAATCTTGAAAAGAAGAAAGCTACTCAGTCAAAAACAATCCACACTTCTTTAGTTGAAATGCCTACAGCTCTTTGTGACATAGGCTCAGCTAAGTGGCATCTGGTTCATAAAAAGAAAAAAAATCTACTAGGGTTTATGTATTTCAATACAGATGATAGTTTTACCATTTATTATGACTAATAATGTTGATGAAAAACAGGAGCTGAAATTCTCAAAGAAATTTCTAGGGGTGGGACTTCAGATGGAATTTTGGTTACGATTTTTTTCAGTTTAGTTGTTTTGAAAATCTAGATCTTTTTATGGATTCAGATTTTCGGATTTAGATTTTTCCCACTAAAGTCAATGGGAAACCAAACTGTATTCCCATCCATATTGACTCCCATGGTCAATGAACTCGTCCGAGCTTGGAACATCTTGCTCTGGGAGGCCATTGACAGGGTGGCTCCGAGATGTCTCCTACCTCTGTCTCGTCACCGCAGGGCCCCTTGGTTTACTGAGGGGCTGTGGTATATGAAGCAGGCAGGTAGGCGACTAGAAAGACACTTGTGTCGGACTCGCACTGAATCCAACCGACTTCTCCATAGAGCCCATTTGTGGTCCTATGTTGAGGCTGTGAGGAAGGCAAAGAAGGAGTTCTTTGCTGCCCCCATAGTGTTTTCAAAGTTGCGTCCAGTGGAGCTGTTCTGGGTGGTGCGGGGGCTGGTCAGTCCAGCCTCCCTCTGCCTGGATGGGGACTTGTCCCAGGCCCACTGTGAGGAGTTTGTCATCTACTTTGCAGACAAGATCGCTCGGAGCCAGAGCAACTTCGACACTGGATTAGGAGCAGCAGAGATGGAGAATGAGGGGATGGAGGTCCCGTCTGGTCCATCTTCTTGGGGTGAGGTTCAGGAAGTGACACCAGCCAATGCTGTGGATGTCCTGGGGTCTGTTAGAGCCATCAGTTGTGAATTAGACTCATGCACGTCCTGGTTGGTGAAAGCCTCCAGGGAGACATTGGGGATGGTGCTGGCAAGGGTAATCAACGCGTCCCTTCAGCAAGGGAGATTGCCCCCCAGTCTCAAAGAGGTCGTGGTGCGCCCCCTGCTGAAGAAATCATCCTTGGATGTGGACGCACTCGCCAGCTACCGACCCTGTCTCTAACCTTCCCTTTTTAGGGAAGGTTATTGAACGGGCGGTGGCACTGCAGCTCCAGGTTCATCTTAACAGCATCGGTTTCCTTGATCCATTTCAATCGGGGTTCCGCCCCGGCTATGGCACAGAGATGGTGTTGGTGGCCGATCTCTGCTGGGAGATGGACGCAGGACATTCAACACTCCTGGTCCTGCTAGATCTCTCGGCCACCTTTGACACAGTGTCACAGGGCTGCTGTTGAGATGATTGCGAACCCTGTGGGGCTTGGACGGGACTGTCCTCAGATGGTTCCGATCATTCCACTCAGGGAGAAGCCAGCGGGTTGTCCTGGGGGCTGAATCTTCTAGCCCGCAGGCCCTGGATTGTGGCATTCTGCAAGGTTCTATTCTGTCTCCATTATTGTTTCATGTATATATGCAGCCCTTGGGGGAGATCGTGAGAGGGCTTGGTGTGTGTTGGCACCAATATGCTGATGACACCCAGCTTTACCTCTCCTTTTCAACTGACCCAGGTCCTGCCATCTCAGTGCTGTCCCAATGTTTGGAGGCGGTGGCGGATTGGTTACGGCAGAGCAGACTGACGCTCAATCCTGATAAGTCGGAGGTGATGGCAGTGGGTAGGACAAAGGAGGTGCTGGCTCCCCTCATAGACGGGGTCCGCTCTCCCGTAGTCCAGCAGGTTCAGAGTCTGGGAGCATTGCTGAATTCAGATCTCCACCTAGATCGGCAGGTGGAGATGGTGGCTAAGGATGTCTTCCGTCAGCGGTATCTGGTGCGGAGGCTGCGTCCATATATTTCCAGACCCGACCTGGCCACCCTCATCCATGCCTTCATCACCTCTTGGCTGGACTACTGCAACGCGCTCTACATGGGGATTCCCTTGATGTGGGTTCGGAGGCTGCAGCTGGTGCAGAACGCGGCGGCTCGTCTCCTCATGGGGACGAACCAACAGGAACACATCACTCCCATGCTCCACGTGCTACACTGGCTGCCTATAGTGTACTGACCCAGATTCAAGGTGTTGGTCTTGGCCTATAAATCCCTACACGGTCTTGGCCCTTCATACCTCAGGGACCGCCTCACCTTCCGCACCCCTGAGCGACCCTTTCGGTCTGCCAGGGGCACCTTCTTGGAGGTCCCCCGTGTAAAGCGGAGGGCCACAATGGAGAGGGTGTTCTTGGTGGCCGGGCCACGATTATGGAACTCCTTCCTCGAGGAAGCCCGTTTAGCCCCAAGTCTGATGGCCTTTCGTCAGGCCTTTAAAACCTGGCTGTTCTCCCAGGCCTTCGGAGGAGAGCAGGGGGTAGGGATAAAGGATTTTTTTGGGGGGGGGGGTTGTTTTTAGGTGAATTTTTAGATATTTTAAATTTCTGTGTTTTATTGTTTTTCTATTTATTGTTGCTTTTATGTTGTAAGCCGCCCCAAGGTGCCATGGGCATGAGGCAGTGGCTAAGAAATGCAAATAAATAAATAAATAGGTTCGATCGCCTCCACCCGAGGCCCTGAAGTGGTACTTACCATCTTTGAAGGGATTGATTGAAGCACCATCGCTGTAGGGATGGGAGAACGTGGTTCGGAAGTTCAGAGTTTGGACCAAACTTGGCCTGCTTGGTCGACCGAACCGAACGTCCGAACCGAACCCCAACTGACTGAACCGAACTCTAACCAAATGACAAATTGACCGAACAGTTCATTCATGTTCAGCCACGTTCGGTTGAGTTTAGGCTCAAAAAACTTGACTGAAGGCCCAGAGAGGGGGAGTCAGCTGTGGAGCAGACTTCCTGGTATTCGGGGGTGGAGAGGCTTGGAGTAGCAGCCAGCCTACCCAATCACGTTCCCTTTTCGACTGAACACTGGCTTCACAGTCTGCGAAGAGTGCACAGAGAGTGCTAGGGGATACTAGTGCTAGGGGACCCTGCCTGGCTGGCACATGCAAATCCTGCCCTCCCTGGGATGCTAGGGGATGCTAGGGATTGCAAGTAGAAAGCCCCTGGCTGGCACGTTCAAATCCTGCCCTTATTGGGGGTGGGTGGGTGGGTGTAGGGAATGGGATGGCAACTGGAGAGCCTTGCTAGTCTGGCACATGCTTGGGTGGGGGTGCTGCTCGTGCCAGAGCCCACCACACTACAGTACCCTCCCTCTCTGTCATACATCCACTGCCACCAGCTGATGCCCACTGTTTGTGCCACCCACCCACGCACCCACCCGCACGCCAGTGAGCTCGCTCTAACCAATAGAGCCTTTCTTGTCCTCAAAGTAAAAAAACAGTTTGCACACCTGGCAGCACCTCCTGAGGCCGCTGCTTGCTCCTCCTCCGAGGAGCTGGGCACCACCAGTAGAGGTGTAGTACTGGCAGCAACCTCTTCCTCCTCCTCCTCAAGTGGCAAGTTGGCCCTCAGCCAGTGATTAAGCACTGCAGACTGAGCCTTACTAATTTTTATTTTTTAAAAAAAAATCACACACACCCAAAGCACAGTCAGTCACCCACAACACACACCAACACTCACCCAAACACAGCCAAAACATACAAACCAAACAGCCACCCAACCAAACACACACTCACTCACCACACAGCTCTGCATGCACTTAAACCGCAACCTTTTTTGCATATCCCTACATTGCTGCTGTGGGGGCTCTATCAGGCTCCCTTGCTGTGATTTTCCCCCTGTGATTTTATTGTGCATGTGCAAAATGGCAACCACAACCACACAATAACCAAAATGGTGGCAAAGTGACATTGCCACCATTTTAGTTAAAGGCAGTCATTTAGCATATGTCCAAAATGGCCCCAGCAATCATTTTGCATGTCTAAATGGGAATATCTGATGGATATCTGAGTTGTTGGTGGAAGAGTTTGGGATTAGAAATCTAAAATAAAATAATAAAAATAATAATAATAATAATAATATGCATTTATTTATTTACACCATTTATATCCCGCCTCTCCTGCCCAGGCAGCGCAAGACTGCTCCAACAGCCCCATAAGTACAGAAATGCAACACATCATAAACTATTTACTTTCTAGTCCTCCATACCTTGTTATGGCCTAGGCTGCAAGTCACACCAATGCAAGGTGAGGGTAAGCCAATGGAAAATTGAGACTATGCTGAAGTGCTTTGTGGATCATGCTTCTGCTCGGGTAGTACTTCACCTCTCTTTCCTTTTTTTGTCTGCATAGGTGTAAAAGGCAAGGCAGGGGCTGGATCTGGCCTAGTGAACTGTAATGTAAAGAGACGGATCAGTATAATTCAAATACAAATATTGAAGCTCTCCTCCTAGCTTTGAAGTCTAGATTTGTCATTTTCCCCCCAGTGGATGCAGAATAGCAGGGATCACAGGGCTCTAATAAAAGTGAATCCAAGGAGCTGTTAATGAGGATCTCCCTGGTGGAGTCTCACTGCAGCAGAAGTGCTTTGTATCACTGAAAGAAAGATGCTAGAGCTGTGAAGATCAGTGGGGTGGAGGAGAGGTTGATATTACCAGAACAAGACTGAAATGGAAGAGGGGTGAGGCACATGGTACCTTGCAGAAAGGTTGCTTGATCTCGTCACCCCAAAATTATTTTTTACACACACGTTAAAGTTCCAGATGTTTCAATCTTCTGGGTTTACAAGTCCACAAGTAAGTTCCAGATGCATTCTTCACACACACACTGCCCTGAGGCAGCCTAAAGTAGCCGCTTCTGTAGACGTGACAGGCTGCCATGGAAACCAAATGACCACAGCTGCCTGGAGCAAAGCAGTTTACCAGGAGAACTTTTTACACGCAAACGTTTTGGGAGAAGTTCTACGCAGAAGTTCAAAGATCCGGATGTTTAAGATCTGGAGGAGTGATTTAGACACACAGAATGTTCAGGATGTAGCAGCAAACATCCAGAAGAAATGTGTGTGTAAAAACACCCATTGAGAAGACTCTTAAAAGCTAAAGACTAACTATAGGGTGATCATTTATATATCTGGGATAAATACAAAGAAGTCAGATGAATACATTGATCATCCTGTACATGCCTGATTAATAAACAACTACTTAAATGTGGCAGTTCAAAAGTAGCCAAAAGTTGGCCCACTCTCAGCTAGGTTTGTTTTGTAATATTTTGGTACCAGTGACAGCTCAGCAGTTAGAGAGTGCGCACAAAGGAGGGGATTGAGTGCAATGGGAACCCATCACCTGGTCTCAGAATGCCTTGGCGTACTTTCTCGCAGCAAGGCACTGGCTTTGCTAGAAGTAGCCTGGGACTGAGAGAGGGCTGTTGGAACATTTTTGTCAAGTGGTGGTTACAGTTTGGCAGCAGGCTCATTTGTATATCTTTCAGTGCTATGTATAGTCTCCCAGCCCATTCACCATGACCTCATATGGGAGGGGTTGGAAATTCCAGCCTGTTTTCAGCCTAGACTTTTACAAATCCAAAACATTCAGAGCTTGCATACGAGCCGTTCCTTTCTTCCTGTAATAAGTGCTTTAATGCCATGAAGACTGGTGCTGCTAGACAGAACCTTGGCCACAATGGTACAGGGAGGAGCATACATGATGCCCCATTTAATTCAGAGTTAGCCTAGCTAGGTGAGATTTCAGAATCCAGTCCACCAACAGCCATTGTATTTGCACTTCCCTTAGCCAGTTTCACAATCATGACGACTATAGATAGTTGCTTGGCATTAACATGCCACAAAATCCCAATCACTGCCCTGCCATTGTGCAAAGGGAACCAAGATTTTGAGCCAGAAGTGGGGAAAGGTAGCTGTATTTCCTTCCTTGACAAACACTGCTTTACAAAGACACAAAGCAATCTTTTGTTCAGTACATTTTCGGGCAGTGTCTGTGACTTGGGCCGTTTTTAGACAGGATGGACCCGGGTGCCTGTCTGGAGGCAGGGTGGCTGGACGCACGCTCCTGCAACCCACACACTGCCCACCCATGCCACTGCACAGAGCAACTTGGGGTT
>QEPC01000531.1:3362956-3392478 GCA_003113815.1 Sphenodon punctatus
ACCAGGGAGATCACAGGAGGTTTATATGGCCTTCTCGTTGGCTGACAGGGCTTCTGATACAACATCTATTGTTGCTAAATTTCTTGTATATGCTTACAATATAAGAGTGCGATACCTTAAAGCATGTGACTTGGAATAGGATGGTTTATTTTGTTGTTTCCTGTGGGTTGTATGGATTGATTTTCTTTGGAAGCTTTCCCCCTCTCTTGTATTATGTGTACCACAGGAGGATTTTACTTACTTTGTAATTTTATTTACTTATTTATTTATTTGTCTGTATAATGCCAAGTCCTATGGTCAAGCACTTGAATAAATATTCATTCATTCATTGGTATGACCCATATGGCACCTCTTATGCTTTATGGATGGAGTTCCTTTATGTTTGAACCAAATCAAAGCACTTGAAGATATACAAGTTGTTTACCTGTAACGTTTCTTTGAGTTGTACCTCTCAGCGTAGTCCCGCGATAGGTACTGGTGCCATCTAGCAGCAAACTCTGAAAACAGCAAGCAAGTTTCAAGAAGCAGTTTACGCATGGTGACATCACCCATCCCTCACCATCTCCCCTGCCCATAAATAGGTGTCTGACCAAGTCTCCCCAGTTCATACTTAAACAACTGCAAGTGCGGAGGAGGGAGAGAGTTGGGACTACACTGAGAGGGTACAACTCAAAGAAGAAACATTACAGATAAGCAACTTGTATTTCTTCTGTGTTACCTCTAAGGCCATTTTTAAACAGACTGTGGTGGGTGGGGGGATGGGTGTGTGGAGGTGTGCGCGCGCCCATTCCCATGGGCGCACACCCACCTCCACCCACGGAGCATCAGGCATTGGAGTCCATTGCTCTGTGCGTGGGTGATGGGTGTAGCGCGGGAGCATGGACGCACCCTACCCATCCCCCGCACCATTCACATGGGCGCCTCCTCCCATCTCCCCGCAGTGGATTGAAGCTGTATGGAGATGGGTGGGGGCATCTCGTGTGAAAGGGGCCTCCATGTAGTTGCATCAGGCATTGGAGCCCATTGCTCTGTGCATGGGTGATGGGTGTAGCGCGGGAGCATGGACGCACCCTACCCATCCCCCGCACCATTCACATGGGCGCCTCCACCCATCTCCCCGCAGTGGAGTGAAGCTGTATGGAGATGGGTGGGGGCATCTTGTGTGAAAGGGGCCTCCATGTAGTTGCACTATACGTAAACTAGAAAGCAAGAAAATGAAGGCAGGTTGCAGAAATCGGAATCTGACAAATGTATTTAACGGGGAGGGGGAGGGGACACAGAATTCAAAACAGATCTACCCAAACTTGCTTCAGCTTGGGCAGCAAGGTCCAAAGCAAAAACTTAAATAAATGTAAAGGAATAACTCCAAGTAGTAGCTTTACATACATCAATCAATAGAATATGACAAAAAGCTGCTACGGAGACAACTATGGCTCTCGTGAGTTATAACCCCCGTAACAGAGCTAATAAAGAACTTGTTAGTACTTAAAGCTTACCGTGTCCCCTCTGTTTCATGACACAGTGGCCTAGATACCAATGCCTGTATTTCACTAACCCTTCTTGCTGAGGCAACAGCTACCAGAAAGGCAGTCTTAAATAAAAACTAATATAGGGGACTTGCATCAATAGGCTCAAAAGGTTCTTTCAGGAGACCCTGCAAGACAATATTCAAACCCCAGTTAGGGAATAAAACTGGAAGGGTTACCTCCTTCTTATTGCCCTCTTCAGAAAATAAGAAACTGTAAGGTCCATGAATAAGGAACCACCATTTACAGGTGTCCCAAATGTATTTATCTTTGTCAAGTGGACTTTTACAGAAGATACTGATGATCCTTTCTCTAAATGAGAAACCAAATAGTCTAAAACAACAGGTATGGGGGCTGAGGTAGGCGATATACCCGTATCCATGTACCATTCAGAAAGTGTCTGCCATGAAGATTTATATTACCCTTGTGTGGACAATTTCCTACTAGCCAGTAGGATTTGTTGTACTTTATCTGAGCACACTCCCTCTGCTCTGATAAGGAGCAGTCTCCAAGCTGTGAGGTGGAGAGAGGGTAGGGCCTGATGCCATATTGTCCCTTTGTGGAGGGATATCCAGTCTTGGATGTCAGGAAGAGACCATGGAGTCTTTACTGACATTTCCCTGAAAAAAACACCAATATCAGTGAGACCAATCAGGTGCTATCATGACCATCTCCTCTCCTTTTACCTTCAGGATATTTAGAATTCTGGGAATGATGGGAATAAGGAAGAAAAGCATAATCACCCCCCTTTGGCCAAGATCCTACGAGCACATCTCCCCAAGACCCTTGACGCTCTCCCACCCTGGAATAAAAAGTTGGGAGTTTTTCCACGGATGCACCGAGATTGGCTATGAAAGGTGCCCAGTGCGTCTGCAAGAATACCACTGATATCTTCAATTTCCATTTGTTAGACATAGAGCTGGTGTTACTCAACGCATCTACTTCATCATTTTCCTGTCCTGAGATGTGTCCTGCCTGAGGGGATATCCCTCTGTGGAGACACCACTCCAGTAGGTTGCATGTCTCCTCTAAAAGGGCATAAGATCTGGTTCTCCCTTGTTTGCTTATGTAACATACTGCTACTATATTGTCCAAACACAATAGGACAGCGAGGCCCCTAATCTGTAGTTCAAAAGTCCTTAGTGTGAGCTGAGCTGCCCACAGCTTCAGTATATTTATGTCCATTAAACATTCTTCCTGCGTCCAGAAGCCACTGATTGCAAGTTTTGGAGACATGTAGGTCCCCCATCCCTGGAGAAATGCATCTGAGGTTATAGTTCAGGAAGGATGCTCCTGTTTGAATGACACCCCCTTGCAGATGTTTTNGATTCTGTTCACACATCCCTAATAGACTCCATGGAACTGAGGCAGGGATGAAAGTAGTAGCAGCAGAAGGAAATTACCACAGTGAGTATTGTTCAGAACTGATAGCGGGTCATTATTTTGATTTTTTCAGAGAAGCTGAATCAATTCTTTGCTTCAGCCTTCACTGCAGGGGATGTTGGGTAGATACCCATGCTAGAACTGTTATTTGTTCTACAGTTGTACACATTTGTACACCGATCAACATGACTCTGGAAGAGATTCTAGAGCAAATTGGGGTATACACCAAGTGGTCCCAGTGACTTGTTACTTTGCCAGAGTGCTGAAGGAACTCAAATATAAAATTGCAGACCTATTACGGGTAATTTGTAACCTATCGCTAAAATCTGCCACTGTACCCAAGAACTGGAGAGTAGAGAATGTAATGCCGATATTTAAAAAGGGCTCCACAGTTGACCCAGGAAACTATAAGACCAGCGAGCCTGATGACTGCACTGGGAAAAATGGTGGAAACTATTAATAACAGCATTACAGGGCATATTGATAAACATAGCTTAAAGGGGAAGAGTCAACATGGATTTAGCAAAGGGAAACGTCTCTCACTAATCTATTGGAATTTTTGAGGGTGTGAATAAGTATGTGGATATGGGTGAGTCGGCTGATATAGTGTATCTGGATTTACAGATAAGGTCCCTCGTGAAAGACTCGAGGAAATTAGGAAGTCATGGGATAGGAGGCAGTCTCCTACTGTGGACTGGTAAGTGGATAAAGGATAGGAAGCAAAGAGTAGGACTAAATGGTAAATTTTCACAATGGAGAGAAGTAACTAGTACAGTGCCCCAGAGATCTGTACTGGGACCATTGTTAATGTATTGATTAATGATCCAGAAAGGGGAGTAAGGACTGAGGGGATCAAATTTACAGATGACACAAAGTTAGTCAAGATAATTAAAACCCGAGCGGACTATGAAGAATTGCTGGAAAATCTTGTGCTACTGGGTGACTGGACATCTAAATGGCAGAGGAAATTTAATGTGGACAAGTGCAAGGTGATGCACATAGGGAAAAACAATCACACCTTTATGTACATAATGCCATTTAGATGTCCAGTCAGGAAAAGGACCTTGGAGTCATTGTGGAAAATACATTTAAATCCTCAACTCAGTGTGTGGTGGCCATCAAAAAAGCAAACAATGTTAGGAATTATTCTTAAGGGGAGAATAAAACTGAAAATATCATATGCCACCATATAAACCTATGATGCAACCACACTTTGAATATTGTATATAGTTCTGGTCAACCCATCTCAAGAAAGATATAGTAGAAATAGAAAAGGTACAGAGAAGGGTAACAAAAATGATAAGGGGGTATGGAATGGCTCGCCTATGAAGAGAGGTTTGATAGGTTTGGGCTCTTCATTTTGGAGAAGGGACAACAGTGAAGATATGATAGAAGTTTATAAAATCATGAGTGGTGTGGAACAAGTTAATAGGGAATGGTTATTTACCCTCTCAAATAGTAGAAGAAGTAGGGTACACTCCATGAAACTAACAGGTAGCAAATTTAAAACAAGTATATATATGTAAAATTTCCACTCAATGCACAATTAAGTTGTGGAATTTGTTGCCAGAAGACATGGTCAAGGCCAGTAGGTATAACTGAGGTTAAGAAAGGATTGGACAAGTTTCTGGAGAATAGGTCCATTAGCCAGGTAGGTTTAGGGAATGTAACCTCTTACTGTCGGAAGCAAGGAGTGAACAGGGAATGGATTGCCCCATAGTCAGTCTCTCTAGATCGATCGATCGATCGATCGGAATGGATTGCCCCATAGTCAGTCTCTCTAGATCGATCGATCGATCGATCGGAATGGATTGCCCCATAGTCAGTCTCTCTAGATCGATCGATCGATCTATCGATCTAGAGAGACTGACTATGGGGCAATCCATTCCGATCGATCGATCTAGAGAGACTGACTATGGGGCAATCCATTCCGATCGATCGATCTAGAGAGACTGACTATGGGGCAATCCATTCCGACCGACCGACCGATANACCAGGGAGATCACAGGAGGTTTATATGGCCTTCTCGTTGGCTGACAGGGCTTCTGATACAACATCTATTGTTGCTAAATTTCTTGTATATGCTTACAATATAAGAGTGCGATACCTTAAAGCATGTGACTTGGAATAGGATGGTTTATTTTGTTGTTTCCTGTGGGTTGTATGGATTGATTTTCTTTGGAAGCTTTCCCCCTCTCTTGTATTATGTGTACCACAGGAGGATTTTACTTACTTTGTAATTTTATTTACTTATTTATTTATTTGTCTGTATAATGCCAAGTCCTATGGTCAAGCACTTGAATAAATATTCATTCATTCATTGGTATGACCCATATGGCACCTCTTATGCTTTATGGATGGAGTTCCTTTATGTTTGAACCAAATCAAAGCACTTGAAGATATACAAGTTGTTTACCTGTAACGTTTCTTTGAGTTGTACCTCTCAGCGTAGTCCCGCGATAGGTACTGGTGCCATCTAGCAGCAAACTCTGAAAACAGCAAGCAAGTTTCAAGAAGCAGTTTACGCATGGTGACATCACCCATCCCTCACCATCTCCCCTGCCCATAAATAGGTGTCTGACCAAGTCTCCCCAGTTCATACTTAAACAACTGCAAGTGCGGAGGAGGGAGAGAGTTGGGACTACACTGAGAGGGTACAACTCAAAGAAGAAACATTACAGATAAGCAACTTGTATTTCTTCTGTGTTACCTCTAAGGCCATTTTTAAACAGACTGTGGTGGGTGGGGGGATGGGTGTGTGGAGGTGTGCGCGCGCCCATTCCCATGGGCGCACACCCACCTCCACCCACGGAGCATCAGGCATTGGAGTCCATTGCTCTGTGCGTGGGTGATGGGTGTAGCGCGGGAGCATGGACGCACCCTACCCATCCCCCGCACCATTCACATGGGCGCCTCCTCCCATCTCCCCGCAGTGGATTGAAGCTGTATGGAGATGGGTGGGGGCATCTCGTGTGAAAGGGGCCTCCATGTAGTTGCACTATACGTAAACTAGAAAGCAAGAAAATGAAGGCAGGTTGCAGAAATCGGAATCTGACAAATGTATTTAACGGGGAGGGGGAGGGGACACAGAATTCAAAACAGATCTACCCAAACTTGCTTCAGCTTGGGCAGCAAGGTCCAAAGCAAAAACTTAAATAAATGTAAAGGAATAACTCCAAGTAGTAGCTTTACATACATCAATCAATAGAATATGACAAAAAGCTGCTACGGAGACAACTATGGCTCTCGTGAGTTATAACCCCCGTAACAGAGCTAATAAAGAACTTGTTAGTACTTAAAGCTTACCGTGTCCCCTCTGTTTCATGACACAGTGGCCTAGATACCAATGCCTGTATTTCACTAACCCTTCTTGCTGAGGCAACAGCTACCAGAAAGGCAGTCTTAAATAAAAACTAATCTAGGGGACTTGCATCAATAGGCTCAAAAGGTTCTTTCAGGAGACCCTGCAAGACAATATTCAAACCCCAGTTAGGGAATAAAACTGGAAGGGTTACCTCCTTCTTATTGCCCTCTTCAGAAAATAAGAAACTGTAAGGTCCATGAATAAGGAACCACCATTTACAGGTGTCCCAAATGTATTTATCATTGTCAAGTGGACTTTTACAGAAGATACTGATGATCCTTTCTCTAAATGAGAAACCAAATAGTCTAAAACAACAGGTATGGGGGCTGAGGTAGGCGATATACCCGTATCCATGTACCATTCAGAAAGTGTCTGCCATGAAGATTTATATTACCCTTGTGTGGACAATTTCCTACTAGCCAGTAGGATTTGTTGTACTTTATCTGAGCACACTCCCTCTGCTCTGATAAGGAGCAGTCTCCAAGCTGTGAGGTGGAGAGAGGGTAGGGCCTGATGCCATATTGTCCCTTTGTGGAGGGATATCCAGTCTTGGATGTCAGGAAGAGACCATGGAGTCTTTACTGACATTTCCCTGAAAAAAACACCAATATCAGTGAGACCAATCAGGTGCTATCATGACCATCTCCTCTCCTTTTACCTTCAGGATATTTAGAATTCTGGGAATGATGGGAATAAGGAAGAAAAGCATAATCACCCCCCTTTGGCCAAGATCCTACGAGCACATCTCCCCAAGACCCTTGACGCTCTCCCACCCTGGAATAAAAAGTTGGGAGTTTTTCCACGGATGCACCGAGATTGGCTATGAAAGGTGCCCAGTGCGTCTGCAAGAATACCACTGATATCTTCAATTTCCATTTGTTAGACATAGAGCTGGTGTTACTCAACGCATCTACTTCATCATTTTCCTGTCCTGAGATGTGTCCTGCCTGAGGGGATATCCCTCTGTGGAGACACCACTCCAGTAGGTTGCATGTCTCCTCTAAAAGGGCATAAGATCTGGTTCTCCCTTGTTTGCTTATGTAACATACTGCTACTATATTGTCCAAACACAATAGGACAGCGAGGCCCCTAATCTGTAGTTCAAAAGTCCTTAGTGTGAGCTGAGCTGCCCACAGCTTCAGTATATTTATGTCCATTAAACATTCTTCCTGCGTCCAGAAGCCACTGATTGCAAGTTTTGGAGACATGTAGGTCCCCCATCCCTGGAGAAATGCATCTGAGGTTATAGTTCAGGAAGGATGCTCCTGTTTGAATGACACCCCCTTGCAGATGTTTTTGACAACGCTTCACCAGGTGAGGCTGTGAATTACTTCTGGTGGTAGCATCAATGGAAGACCTGGATCTTACAACCCAGTCTTTACCCATGGAGCTACCTATCTTTGAAGGGGTTGCAGCCTCAGTCTCACTAGGGACATGGTGAAAGACCCAGCAATCTAGAAAAAAGAATATAAGATTGATAGGTGTCGTTAACGGTAAAGGATACTACTTCCGGTACGAAATAAAAATGCTGAGGGGGAGTGAATGCCTTGGCTCCCCTTGAGTCAAGCAAGGCTCCAATAAATTCAGTGGAATCAGCTGAAGATAGGAGTGACTTATCCCAAATGATGAGAATGCTGAAATTGGCAAGTCATGGCAATCTGGTTAGTCAGTGTCCTTAAAGCTTGCCCCAAGTAGCCAATCATCCAAGTAAGTAGACATTTAAATCCCTCTCTCTCTCAAATGGGCAGCCACTGGGACTAAACATGAGTAAACACTCTAGGGGACGTGGACAGGCCAAAGGGAAGCACAGTGAATTGTTAATGTGGTCCTCGCAGGGCAAAGCAATCTCCTATATTGTGGGTGTATGGATACAAAAATATGTATCCATCATGTCAAAAGATGAAAAGACAGCACCCTGTCTTAGAACAGGAATAATCTGACCCTAAATCACCATTCTAAATGTACAAGTTTTAACTTCTTTATTCAAACATCTGAGATCTAATACAGGTCTAAAACCCTCCATTTCTTTGGGGGGGGAAACCAAAAATGTATTTTAAATAGAAACCAGAACCTATTCCCAACTCTGGGACCAACTCAATTGTACCCTTATGCAGGAGCTGTGCAATCTCAACCTCCAGCACACCTGCTGCTAGACAATCTAGAGAGACTGGGGTGGAAACAAAGTGCTCCCGTGGGGAAGAGGAAAACTAGATCTTGCAACCTTCTCTTACCACGGAGAGGACCCATTAATCGTGATACTATCCCAGAGACATGGGGAATGATTATGAAAAGGGGGAGAGCAGTGACTTGGGCAAAGCACTTCAGCTAAAATCACTTCTTTAGGGGGAGGTTGTTGGTATATGCAACATCCATAAGTTAAAGTTACTGTATTGAGAACAGTAATTGACTATAGAGCCACCAGATGGCGCTGCTAAGTTTATGCGTACATGGAAGGGAGATGGGGTTTTGCAGTTGAATTTCTTTGTGTAACCCCTCCTTCTTCCCTTCTCTCTCTTTGAGCGCATTCCCACATACATAAACACACCGATGTTTGTGAATGCAGGCAATTAAAAAATGTGCCTGCATTTATTCACACCAGCATGTCACTAGCGCATTCGAACTACTTTACAGAATGTGCTAGTGACATTTTGACTAACCTGAAGGCTCCATGCGGGGAAGGATGCAGCGGCGGCGGCTCCATAAGCGGCCACTAGGAGGGCCTGACAGCTCCGAGCTCTGCATCCACTGAGAAGCTCTCCCTGAAAGGGGTGTGGGGGCGAGAGCGCTGCCAGGATTCACGGTCTGGGGACCGCTTAGAGCTGGCCTTCTCCTGCTTGTCCTTGTCCTCCGTGGGGCTGGGGCTGCGCTCACGCTGGCCAGGCTCAGGGGATGCTGAGTGCTGTCTCTCAGGCAGGTCCTTGGCTATGTCCTCAGACTCCCCTCGCTTACGTTGTGGGGTCGAAGGGGAGGCACTGCGATGGCTCGGGACCCCCAGCTTCTGAGTGGCAATGTTCCACGACCTGCTGCGGGAGCTGTCCGATGAAGAGGATGAGTCTGGTGAAGAAGAGCCCCCGGCTCCCAGCCACTAGAACCCTCACCAGAACCGGAAGTGAAGACATGCGCATGGGGAATGCAGCAGAAGCGTTCTTACAGAAGGAGCCATGCAGGTCTCTGGACACGCGCTTCTGTAAAGGTACGTTTTGCTGCCCTCTTCTTGCGTTTGTTATTTAAGTGCATGTACAGCACATTAAGCACATGGCGACTTCCCCACAGCATTAAATTATGCGAGGGAAAGAAACAAGCACTAATTTACTGTATGTGGGAATGTGCTCAAAGTCTGTCTCCATTTTGTCTTCTTACTAGTTAGATGCAACTAAGGATCTGTGCCTGGAAAGTCTTAAGTAAAGTTCTGTTTTTTAAACCTTCAGCTGCATTTGTCCTTACTGATTGTGAATCAGTTATTACTCTGCAACAAAGGTAAGAGCATGCTGACCATGACCCTTACATGGTTTGCTCTCGGGCCTCTTTAAGAAGATTGTATTCTAAGAGGGGTGAGGGCAGGGGGTACAAACCCCTGTCCTTGTTTACTGCAAGAGCCCTTGAGGTCTCAAACTGGTGAAACCTCCCCCTGCATTGGAACAAGGGCCAGGACCTGGTACTGAGGAATTAAGACCCATGGACTGGGTTGTGCTTCTATCCATTTTTAATTGTTTGAGCTCCTGCTTGATGGAAGCTGCAAACAAGTCATCTCTACTGAATGGAAGGCTCTCAACTACATATTGAGCCTCCAGGGAAAGACCAAAAGACCTGAGCCAAGCATGCCTTTGCGTGGCTATTACCATCTTCCTTGCTCCCATAGTGGCTATATCATAAGACATTCTAGTAAAATGTCTTGATAGAGCCAGGCCATCATTTATAATGGTGGAGATCCATTCCCTAGCCCCTTTGAGGAGATTGGGCACAAAATTAGATAGTGTCACAAAGTATAACTAAACCTTGTCGTAAGGGCTATGTAACTACCCATCCTCATACATAGAGCTGCTACAGAGCAGGAGTTGTGCCCCAGGGCATGTGTCTGCGTACCCTCCATCAGGCGTTTGTGCGTGACGTTTCCCTCCCTTTGATCTTTCAGCCACAGCTGCAGCTATAAGAGAATTAGGGGCAGGATGAGAGAGCAGGAACTCATGCTCCTCTCCCAGGACAGGATACATGTTAGTGACCCTTGAACCCACCAGAGGAATGGGGGAGCAAATTGCAGCAGGAGTATGCTATATATCCTTTTCTATTGCCCCATCCTGGGCTGACATTCTGGACACTGGGGAGCGATGTCCAGCTTGTCCACAAGGAGGCAACATCTGTTAATTTTTCCTCTGTGCGCATGTGTCTGGGGCTCACGACCCAACAATTTCAGTTGGATCTCTGCTTCCGTCCAGGGAGCAGCATCTAGTGTGCTGTGGCACACCAGATAGGAAAATCCTGCATTTAATTTTTTATTGTCTTCTCTTTGTCTTAGTGTAGTTAGTCTTAGTATAGATAGTTAAGTATTTCCCCTGTTCTAAGCCTCCGTTTTTAACAGTTCTTAAATCAGTTCGTTTTTAGGGTTCAGGTAGTCTTTATTAGATCAACTATAAGTCAATTTACAAAAATGGTTTACTTTACAAAAAAACAACCATCATCAACCCTTTGCTTTCAAAGCACTCCCTGTGTCCTGCATATAGGGTATCAAATAACTGGTATGGGTCATGAATATTCTAGGAGCCTAAGGGCACTCCCTCAAGTAGCTGCCCTTCAAGACACTAGGTCCTGAAAGACTTTCAAGTCCAGGGGAAGAGGGTCCACATTGGGCCCCACCTCCTCAGGTAGTCTGTCCCTCAAAAAATTGGTGGGGGGGAGCAATTTTGCTCCATCAGTCCATTCAGACTGTCCAGCAGAGAAATGTCTTTGTCGGTGGTAGGTAGAGTTGAGGGCCCTCTGAGAGGGCCCCGTTGTCATGTATTTCCTATTATAAGCTTATATTTTTGGCCATCTGTGTTCCTAATGTATTAATTTTGAGTTTCTATACGTTAACCTTTTGTTTCAAAGTATTGGATTTGTGTTTTGCAGTATTGATTTCTAAAATCAACTTCTGTGATTAGCTTGGTTCAGGCTGAAGCTTCTTCAGCTACATTCCAATGAGCTTTTTTCTAAACTTCCCAAATGAACTTTCACTGTATCCAAGGAAACAGTCAAATGGCTAGGAGTTAGAGGGCAGATCAAAGGCCTCTTGCCAGTCGAGGTGTCTGGAACCTTATCTGTTATGTGTCTAGATGATGAATGATCAGGCCATAAACATCTCCAGACTGAGAAGGAAGATTTAAGTTAGTTTTTTCTAGCTAACATATCTATTTAATTAATGGTTGAAATAACCTTGAAGCTTTGGTTATTCTCTCTGTAATCTGACAATTATCTTTGATAAAAATATAAGGTTTCTATTCAAACCTTGAAGGAAATTTAAAAACTTTACTTGTTCAGAATTAAGAGAGCCAATTAGAATCCAGTGTATTTCCTTGCTAACTGATGTCAGCAACGTCAGCAACGTCAGTCCTCAGGAATGTGAGCCTCCCATGCAGGCAAGCTTAAGAAGGGAGACAAGAGCTTTGCTCTTTAGACTGAGATTCCACACCTCATGTTGGAGTTTCTTTCTCACCAACATCTTGGCAGACAAAGGGAAGAACTGGGAAGAATGTAATGTATTACTCTTGATATCTTTGAGCCAATGAATTGAGCATATGTTAAGCTTTTAGAAGCTTTTTTCTTAAAATAGAGATGTTTTAAGATCATGTAATTTTGATTGGCTATCCATGCTATTCTATGTAAACTACTGATATTCTCTATTTATATTTAAGTAAACTACGCTTATATTTTTAATATATTCTAAAGTCTCATGTTCCTTTATTTATAAATATATTGTCATTTTACAATACTTGCTTTGCTAGTCTGGTATCAAAGTGAAGTGTAAACTCATTTTATACAACTTGGAAAAAGTGAAGCCCAATCTAGTATGATTAGTTCAGCTAGGCCATAAAGCTCACTTTCCATTTGTAATAAATAGGATCACGCAAAACGTGACACCGTTTCATTGACATCATCAGCTTTCATGTCAAGGTGCTAAGCAATGAGGGAGTCGGGTGTTCGCATGAGAGAGTTGGCTCCAGACCGGTCTTAATAATCTGCATGTGAAGACCCTCCAACTCCTGAGGGGGAAGGACCCAGTGTCATATGCTGTAGGAAATTGTCAGAGTACACAGAGCATGGATTTTCGAAACAGCGGTGCCAGCAAGTGTTCTAGCAGGGCCAGCACCTCACTTGCCTCGTTCAACGGCACTTCTCTAGGTGGGAGTACCACAGTGTCACTGTTACAGGAACTCCTGAGGGAGGGTGCCGAGATGGTGCACCAGGGGTCTAGGGTGCCTTTCTCCTTTTATCTTTGTTCTTCAGGAACTCGTCCGGTTCCAAAGAACGGTGCCTATGAGGGGGGTTCCTAGTAGGGGAATGTCCTCGGCCCAGGGAAAACCTCTCTGGGTAGTAGTGAGACTTTGTAGGAACTTTGAGTGGACTTAGCAATAGACGACACCACAGAGATGTGTGCAGCTAAACCCAATGGCATCTCCCTGTTGGCAGTGGCCAGAGTGGGTGAAAGATGGGGGTCCCCATATTTAGGGCTGGGTCTCATGCTGACATAGCCCTTATTGTGAGGAACTCAGCAAGACAATGGGCTCCCTCTCACCGGGTGCGCAGTTTAAAGCTTCAACAGACAGTGCAAGTGCCAGTATTGTGCTCCGGCTCCAAACAGAACAGGCATCATGCGTCTGAGTCAGGGATTCTGGTGCCTTAGTCAGTACATTTCCTGAAGCCCTTATCAAGGGCCATCCATCATTTTGTCTTGCTATTCCAAGTCTGCTGAAGGCATGAAGAAAAGAATTGGGGAGGCTTGGTCAGATACCTATTTATGGGAAGGGGAGATAGTGAGGGACTGGTGAAGTCACAAAGGTGCAAAGTACTTCTTGAAATTGTTTTGCTATTAGCCAAGTTTGCCATTAGAGGGCACCAATACCTATAGTGGGACTACACAGAGGTAATGAAGAAACAACGGACTTTACCTCCTAAGTGTAATTCCAACTGATGCAATAAAATATTAGCTTGATCTCCAGATTAAGATCCTGGTATGTATTACTTTTCCTTCATGTGAAACATGGAGTCTATGCTCTAAATGTTTTGTATGCCAATAGTAATTTTATTTGTAGTGTCTTCAGTCAAATCAATAAGATTCAACGGTATGACAAAATTGTCAACATTTTGCAGGACCTCAGAGATTTCAAGTATGTTGTTGGCTCAGCTTCGACGTATTTACTTGGCACACTTGGATGAGTCAAGGACTCCCCAAAGTGGGCTCATGTGTGTGCTGTTCTACAATAGCCTGTACAAGAGGAAATCTCTGCTGCATTACAAGGATACTCTCAAGGCTGGTGTTACTGAGATAGATAACCTTTATTTTTATATAGTGCCCCCCACCATGGAACTCGGGAGCACTTTATAGATAACTATAAAACAGCTTTTTAATCCTCCGAACAACCCTGTTAGTGAGTAGGCCGAAAAAATATTGTGACTGGCCCAACGTCACGCAGTGAATTTCTGGCTAAGGTGAGCCTTGAACTGGGGTCCCTAACTAGGGCATGCCTTGACCCAGGGTCCTTTTCCCCCACCCGTACTGCACACGTGACCACTACACCACACTTGCTTTCAAATGAAATATATGGAAACAACACAGCAAAAAATGGAGTCGGATGTGTTGCAGTTTTGTCCAAAACTCTGAGGCATTCCAAATCAATGAGCTGCAGGAGTAATGTAAGAGGCCACAAAAGCACAGCCTCCATCAGCAGATGGTTTCAAATCCAACAGCAGGAAGTCTATCTACAACTCTGAGATTGTTCTTATTTGCACTACCGTTGCTAGTTTTTTCTTTTCTTTTTGCCGATCATCCATGTCAACATGACTCCACATTAATTAAAACAGGTCTTTTTGTTTAAAAAACAAGCTTAAAATTTGCCTACTTAGG
Organism: Sphenodon punctatus; assembly: GCA_003113815.1. NCBI lineage: Eukaryota > Metazoa > Chordata > Lepidosauria > Sphenodontia > Sphenodontidae > Sphenodon > Sphenodon punctatus. The sequence goes on from QEPC01000531.1 coordinate 3,377,325, forward strand.
CCATCATCCACCGTGACAGGACTGCATATATGCCCTCTCCACAGGGGCTTTGAATCTGGCCCTTTAAAGAAGTTGGTGAGGCCAGAAGAGAGCGGGGCCCCTGTAAGAGAGTTACCTGCAGGTGAGAGGTGGAGGAAAACACGCTCCAGGGGTTAATGAAATGGTGGCTGCAAGGAGGAAGAGTTGCAAGGGTGCTAGGAGGCAGTTAGCGCGAGGGAAACAGGCAGCAAGGGAATGGCGGCTGCTGTGTTTAGTTAAAAGCAGAAGTCCCAGAAAGCTAAGCAAGCTGTGGGGTGGTTTGGTGGGCCCAGGCGCTAGCTAGAGGGCTGGTAGGGAGATCTGGAGAGAGCTTGTGAGTGCCAGGTGCAGCCGAGGCTGAAATTGACCAGTGGAGCTGGGAAACAATGTTGCAGACAGCCCAAGGTGAAATGAAGATGGAATGGACATGCTGCTGCTGTTTGAAACTCGAGTGCTCAGAGCAGCTAATATTAACAAGCAGCAGCAGAAAGTACCCAAGATCGCGTGAAGAGCGCCCAGTGGCTGGAATGACATGGGAGCGTGGTGTGAAGGCTGAGAGCGGGCTGGGAGCTATGGAAAGCTTGCCCACAAAAGGTACCATGGGACTAGGGAGAGGACTGAATTGGGGAACAGCAGCCTATGGGGCTGGAGACATAAGAACTTAAGTGCCACCATACTTGGTCAGACCAATGTTCCATCGAGCCCAGCATCTGTCTCATTAAAGTACCCCCCAACAGGTCACTATGAGGAAATCCATTCCCTGTTGTTCACTCCTAGCTTCTGACAGTAAGAGGTTACATTCCTCAAACCTAACTAGTAGCTGCTAATGGACCTATTCTCCAGAAACTTGTCCAACCCTTTCTTAAACCCAGTTATATTACTGGCCTTGATCACATTGCCTGACGACAAATTTCACAACTTTACTGTGCGTTGAGTGGGGAAAAACACATTTTATTTATACTGTATTTGTTTGAGATGGGGCAACCAGAACTGCACACAATACTCCAGGTGCAGTCGGGCCATAGATTTATATTCTGGCATTATGATAGGAATTATTTGTAAAGGGATAGAGAATAAAACTGAACTAACATGGTTTGCTTTTTTGATGGCCCCCGCACACAGAGCTGAGGATTTCAGTGTATTGTCCACAACGACGCCCAAGTCCTTTTCCTGAGTGGTAACCTAATTTATTTATTTTCATTATTTATACCCCGCCTCTCCTGCCTAGGCAGATCAAGGCAGCTTACAAAAGTTAAAACATATAAAACACACATAAAATGGAAGAATAAGAATAAGAAAATAAAACCCCCATCCTCCTCACCCCACCCACCTCCCTCACCAAAGGCTGGGCCGAACAGCCAAGTCTTGCAAGGTTGTTGGAAAAAGGCACGGTCCGGGTCCACCCGGGCCTCCACAGCCTAGGTGCCGTCACTGAGAATGCCCTCTCCATTGTAGCCCCCCGCACCACCCGGGCGACATCAAGAAGGGTGTTCCCAGTGGACCACAGGGGAGTGAGACCGTCTCACAGATAGAAGGGGCCCAGACCATATAGGGCTTTATCAGTAAGCACCAACACTTTGAATCAGGCCCAGAAGACTATCGGCAACTAGTGCACAGCTCGGAGCATTGGTGTAATGTGCTCACAGCAACCCGTCTTGGTAAGGAGATGGGCCACTGCATTCTGCGTCAGCTGCAGTCTCTAGACCGTCACCAAAGGTAGCCCCACATAGAGCGTGTTACAATAGCCTAGTCTTGAGGCGATGAAGGAATGGATGGACATACGGCCAAAGCAGTCACATCAGGTGTAATTGGCAGAAAGCACTCCTTGCCATGGCCTCAACCTAGAGATCTAGACGAAGCAGAGGATCGAGTACCTCCAGACTACAAAACTGGGACACTAGCAGGGGATGAACCCCATCAATGATGGGGGATGTCACATCCACTGCCCTCCCCACCAACATCACCTCCATCTTGTCAGAATTTAGTTTGACGGCTTGCCCTCATCCAATCCCCCACAGCCGCCAGACATCGGGTAAGCACCGAGACTGTTGGATCTGGGTTGGATGAAAAACACAGACGGGTGCAGTGTCGTCAGTACATGCTGATGACACTTAGCTCTAATACAGTCTCACGACCTCGCCGAGCGGCTGCCCTGAGCTGTTTCAGGAGGGGCAGGGTAAAAATATGATTAATTAAATAAATAAATAAATAAATAAATAAATGTAAACATTGAACAAGAGAGAGGGGACAGAGTAGAGCCTTAGAACTCCACATGTGAGGTCCCGGGGAGAAGATAAACAAACCCTGATGACCACCTGCTGAATTCTCCCATCCAGGAAGGAGCAGAACCATTCAAGAACGGTTCTGCCCAGCCCGGCATAGTCCCACAGGTGAGTCACCAGTATCTCATGATCAACAGTATCAAATGCAGGCAACAGATCTAAAAGGATTAGCAGGCTTGAACGACCCTGGTCCAGTTCCCAGTGAAGGTCATCGACCAAAGCCACTAACGCAGTCTCAGTGCCATAACCTGAACAAAAGCCAGACTGTGAGGGATCAAGAAAGCCAGTGCGGTCCATATGCTCCTGCAGCTGCTGAGCCACCACTCTCTCAATAACCTTCCCTAAAAAGGGAAGGTTAGAGACTGATTGGTAACTGGCAGGGGAGTCAATGCCAAGCAATGGGTTTTTTTTTAGCAGGGGCCGCGCCACCACCTCTGAGGGAGTCTGGTACCCTGCCCTCCTACAGGGAGGCGTTGACAACACCCATCAGCAACGGCCCCAATGTCTCCTGACTGGCCTTGACCAGCCAGGATGTGCATGGGTCTAGTTCCCCAAATGTGGCTCTAACAGCCCCCAATTTAGAACCCAGCATTGTGTATATAAAGTTTGGATTGTTTTTCCCTACGTGTATCACTTTGCATGTGTCCATATTAAATTTCATCTGCCATTTACATGCCCAGTCTCGTAAGATCCCCCTGCAATTCTTCACAGGCTGCTCATTTAACAACCTTGAATAACTAGGTGTCTGCAAATCTGATCTCACTCCTTACTCCCCTTTTCAGATCATTAATGACTATATTAAACACCACTGGTCCCAGTACAGATTCCTGGGGCACGCCACTATTTTAAGTTTCTCCATTGTGAAACCCAACCTTTTAGTCCTACACTTTGTTCCTATCCTTTATACAGTTACCAGTCAACAATAGGACACTGCCTCCTAGCCCATGACTTTTTAATTTGATACTGCCAACGCCATCTTGGGAAGCTGTGAGCATGTCCAGATGGGGCCATTTGGCCCTTCTGAGCATGCCCACCTTTGTCTTCTTTCAAACTTACCCGGTCTGGAAGAAGCGATGTGTTGCTGAAGTCCCTCCAGAGGATGTGTACTCTGCCCCTCAGTACGCCAGCCCTCCCCCCACTCCCTTAGCACCCACCCACAGCCCCTGCCTCCCCCCTTTTCCTGGGCCTTGCTGGCCTATTCTCTCCCTGGCCAGCAGGGCCAGGGAAGGGTGATCAGGAGCCAGCCTCTGGCCCCCATCCCTGTACTCAACGAAGGATTTTCTAAGTTGTGAAGTTTCAGGTGCCATTCCTCGAAACTTCAGAACTCGGAGAACCAAGCCAAGTACCGTGAAACTCAGGGTATTCCGAGGAAAACTGAGGACCGAGTTTCAGCACTAATTAAATTACCAATAGCTCTTAAAATGCAAGTCATCATTTATCTTCATAGCCTGAGCTGTTTCAGTGCATCCATTTTTAAATAAAAGCAAAAAAATGATAGAACAGGTTTCGGGATACAGGATTGATCGGTCAAACTTACATACTCCAGTAGCACCTCAGAAACTACCAGGCAGACCTGAAAAACCATCTAAGTATATTTGGTCTGCAGCAGATATTTGTAGTGTTTTTCTATTAAGCAAGTCACAGTGGAGTGATATTAGTCACAAAAGTATACACGTGTCCTGTGCAAAGACTCAGGTTAAATGTGTCTTACAGAAGACTAAATGAAAGTACTTTGTCACTACTTAATGTACATATTAAGACCCAGAAACAGCTTGAGGCACTTGTTCATTGGTTTAAGTTGCCCAACATGAGGATAGATAGAACTTGAGATGTTTAAATGTGTTGACAAATATGGTTTTTGCTCAACATACATCAGCATTTGCACTCTTCCTGTATCTCTTTTTAAAACCTGTTTTTCATAACCAAAATGGGCTTTGTAAAGGTTTGCTTGGAAATTAGTACTGTTTAAAAGATGCACTTTGGATTGGAAATGAGACTACTCAGAAGCCATGAGAAATGCAGCTATGACATTTATTGGAAATCCTCCAGGTATTACATGAACAAGTTCATAGAATTGCAACGTACGATTAAGCACATTCTGTGCATTTTTATTTATTTTTTNGGCCATTCCTCGAAACTTCAGAACTCGGAGAACCAAGCCAAGTACCGTGAAACTCAGGGTATTCCGAGGAAAACTGAGGACCGAGTTTCAGCACTAATTAAATTACCAATAGCTCTTAAAATGCAAGTCATCATTTATCTTCATAGCCTGAGCTGTTTCAGTGCATCCATTTTTAAATAAAAGCAAAAAAATGATAGAACAGGTTTCGGGATACAGGATTGATCGGTCAAACTTACATACTCCAGTAGCACCTCAGAAACTACCAGGCAGACCTGAAAAACCATCTAAGTATATTTGGTCTGCAGCAGATATTTGTAGTGTTTTTCTATTAAGCAAGTCACAGTGGAGTGATATTAGTCACAAAAGTATACACGTGTCCTGTGCAAAGACTCAGGTTAAATGTGTCTTACAGAAGACTAAATGAAAGTACTTTGTCACTACTTAATGTACATATTAAGACCCAGAAACAGCTTGAGGCACTTGTTCATTGGTTTAAGTTGCCCAACATGAGGATAGATAGAACTTGAGATGTTTAAATGTGTTGACAAATATGGTTTTTGCTCAACATACATCAGCATTTGCACTCTTCCTGTATCTCTTTTTAAAACCTGTTTTTCATAACCAAAATGGGCTTTGTAAAGGTTTGCTTGGAAATTAGTACTGTTTAAAAGATGCACTTTGGATTGGAAATGAGACTACTCAGAAGCCATGAGAAATGCAGCTATGACATTTATTGGAAATCCTCCAGGTATTACATGAACAAGTTCATAGAATTGCAACGTACGATTAAGCACATTCTGTGCATTTTTATTTATTTTTTTAAAGAAAAAAGTGTATAACCTTTGTTTGTAATGCACTATATTCAGTTCCCTGGGACTGGTTTTACATGTACATATTGTCTAAAAAAAAATCACTCTGAACAAAACTGCAAACAACTGCCTTTCATTTGGCATTTTCTTTCCACCTGGTGAAATGCAACACTGCTGAAACACCCACCAGATTCCATGTGATTTTATACACCATTTAAGAGCTTAGACCCGATTATGGTATAGATATTCCATGGTTTAGCCATTTAAAAAACAAAAACAAAAATAAAGACTTAATCCAGCAGAAAGAAGCAGTAAACCAGCTTTGTTGTTTCTCTTTGTGTTACATAATCTATGCTACATACATAGGAAGCACTGACATTCAACACTTGCTTTCCAATCAGACAGAACTTTATGCATAAGACACTTGGCTGAATTTGGCACTTTGCTCGATTATACAAAAAAAAAAATGCCACTTTTGTAACACTCAAGTAACAGTATTGACATGTGTACCAAAATACATGTCTCCAGTGTGAGAATACAACTTCCTGCAGATTATACGCATATGCAGCATTATCTTCTTTATTGCCCCTTGAATACATCATGAAATTCTTCCTCACAGCACGGCCCCTGTTTTAAGTGATCCGAGTCTACCTTTGTCCAAGACATGGATATTAAGTCTTGCACTAACAGAGGTCAAGGAAGAACCTAAAAAGCATTCAGATGTGTTTATTCTTCAAGTCACCCTTCGAACGTGTACTCCTGGACAGAGGCTTTAAGCTGAAAGGTATGTAGTACATGAGGGCTGGCTCATCCTTCTCCTTTTACAGTTGCAGAGTACAAACAAGCAAATTCTGATGCTTATGTTTCTTTTATATTTCAGGGATGCAACATGTTTAGAAGTCTTAATGTTTATATTTATTAGAATTATTTCTAAAGCATTGGAAATCTTCAAATGCTTACTGTGAATGCTCCAGTCCCAACCAAATACAGACAAATGATTTGCTTATCCCAACACCAGAGTTAGCATTTGAAGGTCTTACAAGGTTTCTTTGGCAATTCGAAAAAACCCTGTATACTTGCAAATATACAGCATAAAACTTGGAGGAAGCTCAATTTGAAGGCTACTCTGTGTCCGGATTTCCTTTTCATACCTTTAGCTTCTACCATCAGACTGGCAGGGAGGAGAAGGCAGCAACATCAGAGCCAATTCTGGCTTTTACCTTTTCCTGATGTCTCAGTGTTTTCAGGTATTGAGGCATAGTAATGCCTAGCCTCTTTTCAGCATGCATGTGGAAGCAACTTGTTGATTGGCACATTCCACACAGTGTATGGTGGCATAATGCTCCCTGCAAGAGCTACATAGGGATACTCAAGTCATAGTTATTGGGATATACATAAGGTCAGTAGAATTAAGGACAGGCACACGAGTTCACAAGGAGGTTCCCAACAAAACATGTGAAACATGCTGTTCTTTGGAGGAAAAAATACATTCTTTTTTCATATGTCTGTGTGTGTATTATAACACTAACACACACACACACAAGTATGTTAATTTTACTACAAGGTAAGAGATAGCACGTCTAGAGTGAAATTTACTGCCACCTCAGTGTTGATTAGTGAAGTTCTCACCTCTTCCTTTAGATAATCTCTAAATATACACCTACATGTATACTCAAGAATCCTTTATTTCCCATTGTGATCTATATACACAATCATAATTTTAAAAAAAAAAATAGACTGGGATTTGCATACTGAGATTTAAAACGCCTGTTTCTATACGAGTCCCAGCCTCAGTGTTGGGGGATACCAATACCTTTCATAGCAGCACACACACTTTTCTTCTTCCCTTTAATATCTGAAGTTGTGCTACCTGTGCCTCTTACTTATGGCTTATCTTCTGGTTTAGTTTTGTTGTTTGGGTTACAGTTTACTTTGTGCAGCAGCAGTTCACAGTCAGACAACGCTTCTGCTGGCAGGTATTTACGGACTTGCTCAACAGTCTTTAGATAGACTGCCTTCTCCTGCTCCAGCGACTGGATCAAGTTTCTCATTTTGTTCTCTTGAGTCAAAATGTCTTCCAGGCTTGATTCCAGACTCTGGATTTTAGCATGAGCTGCCTGCAAGTAGCAGTGAAATGTAATTTTAGAGTGATGTAAGAATTTCAGAGCAAGACTAGTAAAACATGTTGGTTCTACCTCTAGAAGACTCATCATCACACACAAATATTATAGTTGTAGACCAACACAGCTATAGCTAAAGTAATGTCAGAACTTTCCTATAAAGTGCGTTTGGGGCGGGGGGGGGGAAGGGATGCTTGATATTTTGGGGACAACAGCAGGTAAAAGAAAAAGCAGGACAAAGGCTTAAAGAAAATTTGGATTGTCTATGTAAGAATAATTATGGACTTTTTTCCAGTTGGTCTTTTTTTAAAAAATGCTGTCCAGGACAAGCATGCAATGGTATACGTTTTTAAATCTTCTTACACATCCACCTTCAGATCTATTACTCCAGAACTAGTAAGGTACTAGAGATGAATAGTCACTCAGGGGAAAATAATGTTCACTAAGTTCATTTTTCCATCCCCCCACCTCTTTTTTATTATGGTGCAAGGAAACGGACAGCTTTGTCAGTTTCATTCTTGCTGAGAGCCAGCCACAGCAATTAAAGTGCAGGAGGAATTGAGCGAAGGGAGAATGCACAAGTGAGTCATCTGGATAAAAAGACACCTCTATTTAATGTAGGTTAGTAAGAAATAACAACTATGGTACCATGGGTGGAACTGAATCAGGTCTGTAGCTAAACAGGGCATGGGCCTCCATGGAAATAAGATGTATTCCAAATTTTCCCCCTACTGTGTTAAGTCTGAAGACTAATATTAGAAGGCCAGAGCACACAGATCACATTTCTGGTATGACAATGTCTGCACAGTACATGAATGTCTGAAGGCAAGCTCAGTTGCTCCCCACCAGCAGCCAGTGTTCTAGCTGTGGGCTTGAACTGAGTATTTTCTGAGTTATGGTACGGTGGAGAAATAGGCTGAGGTACTTATGGTATCAGATGGCATCTCTGTGTTGCGCAGAATCTAAGAGTAGAACTAAGGAAGAGAAGTCACTAGGGGCTAAGCTACTTGGTTCTATTTCCATCCTTGCTGGTGTTTGGAATGAAGGGTTGGGGGTATTGAACAGCAATCTGAACTCATGCTCTACAGATTCTTTTAGTGACACACACAGCACCCATTTCCCCTCTGAAACAGCAGTATGCAGAGTCAGTCGATGCACAGTGGGGCTGATCCCACGCCCTGCACACACCGCGGGACCCCATTCCGGTGGTGCACACAGCTTGCACATGGCATGCGTACTGTGCGTGAGGATTGGCCCCAATGCGCTTTTTTCATACCCAACGCTGACCAAAGGATTGATCAGGTGTTGGTTTTTATGGTTTTTTTTTTTTTTTTTTTTAAAGGGGGTTGCAACTGCCACGTATATAAAAGGTTATTTTTCATCAAACGTTATTGGCAATGAACAGGCCAAATGAAACTTGAAAACAGTATCATTTCAATACCAGAAGCAGAGGCTTGCGTGATTTTGCTTTGACAGGTCCCAACAAATGGGACAGACACACACCCAGATAATTAAGGGGGATGTTGTGGTTGTAGTCATCCTGCATCCAAGCAGGGGATTGGACTAGACCATCTAGATTCCTTCCAACTTTATGATTCTAAGGTAATACAAAAGAGATGTCACGTAAAACTTGCCCTTGGAGACTAGAAGATTACTATATTTGTGTCCGGTGTGAACTAGCTTCATTTTTAAAGCCAAGAGAAGTGTCTTCAGCTCTGGGAGGGAAGGAAGAATCTAAAGGGTCAGTTATAGAGTAACATGACAGACTGCGGTTGTGGATAAGAATGACAGAGGAATGAGAAAGATGAAAATAATGGCAATTTGTAGAATAGCATGATGTACAGAGGAAACAAGTTACAAAGAGTTTTGACACTTTTCACCAACCGCAGGTATTCTACCCTCGAGGAGGACAAACTGCAGAAGTAGACAGAAGACCAAAAAGCAGACAGTTCATCAAGAAAGTACCAAAAGAGAAACCCTCTAAGGGAAAGAAGCAATTCTGATCAGCGACTCCAGATGGAGCAAGTCAACGATGCGACATGTGTAGTCCATAAAAAGTAAAATCCTCATTCCCAATATGGCATAACCATCAAGAATGGTGGTGGGGAGGAGGGAGGGTTTCCATTAACTATCAAACAAAAAAGTTTTTTAAAAAAATGAAGATTGAATATGGTCAAGAACTATTTCAGAGCCTCAGAAATGGAACTGAAGATAGGTGAACTTTTCAAAGAACCTGTCCCAATGATACATGTGAGTGGAGCAGCAGATAGATACTTGAACCAACCAATGAAAATATTTGTGTTTTATTAAAATGTAAAATACTTGCAGTTAAAATAATAAAAATTCCAGAGAGTTCTTTTTCCATTAGAGAGGGATGGTTGATAATAGACATTCAAGTTATACTTTTACTTGAAGACACAGTTGTCCATCTAAACTACAGATGAAATGAGAATGGAAAGATTCTCGCAAGAATCTCTTGAGATTCTCACAACCCTGGTGAGATCTCACTATGGTTTTCAAAAATCTCACATGATTCTTGAAAATCCAAAAATGCTCTGCTCTTGCGCAAAATGCCCGCCAAGGGCACACATGCACTGAATGGCCATGGTGGCCATTTTGTGTATGCAGAGAGTTTCTTGAAAATCTTCTTGACAAGATTTTCAAGAAGAGCGATAGCGAGTTTCAGCCCTAATCAAAACCCAAAGTGACTGTTGGTTTATCCTAACAGCTGTGGTCGAAGAACATTTTGAATACTGTACTGGTTTTGGAGAACTTCATTGCCTGAAAGATTGTTACAAAGTGATGCAAGGGAAAAAGGTAAAATGGAGATCCTCCTGTGTCCAGATTAAATATGTATATATGTAGAGTTGGTCAAGAGATAATTTAGAAAGTGGAGAATGATGAGTAATAAATATGTACAAAAGCAAGAAGGGAAGAGAAGTAATTTAGGAACCATGAAGGATTCAAAAAGGGACTGAAATAGTCCATTTAGGCTGAAAATTAGAAAATATTTTCTTGATTGCAAGTTCCAACACCATCCTCCCCCTCTTCTGTAAACTTTCACTATCAAAAAATCTTTGCACACACAAACATTTTCTTTCTTTTTTTGTGAATGAACACCATTCTGCCCTATTCCTGCCTCAAGGTATATTTCTAGGAGAGTTATAGCCTAGTGAATTGTAGTATATTTCTCTACTTGATACAATCTTGTGTCCAATCATTTACCTGTAACTTTTCCAGCAGGTCCATATTCTGTTTCTTTAACTGGCTGTTCGCTCTCTCCAGTTTCTCCACAGGTTCATCATCACCACAGGGATTCAAGTTTTCCTGCAGTTCATCCTGTAGCACATGGTACTCTACTTCATAAGCATGAAGTTGCTTGGAAATATCCATCTCAAAAACCTACCAGAGAAAATGATTTTGCATATCTGAATATTTATGGTTTTCCTAATTATGTAACACTACCTTGTGATCAAACCATTGACTGGGAAATGCACACATAAGACTCATTAGCAACACTTTCATTGCTAGAGTAAGAAAATCTGGATCATCTGGTATCCTTTTCTGGGCACCAAACACCATCACGTTTGCAAAAGGATGCCTGGTACTATGATCCAGCAAAGGCATACAGAGCAATTTGGGCAGCTCATTCAACAGCCAAATCTATTATGGTTCATTAGTTCCGACCTCGGGACCTTGAAAGTCTCCCCTTCGTCTTTTTAAAGGTTAAATGGGAGTTAACTCGATAGGCACCAGAATGTCCCTTGGAGATGGTCTAATGGTATTTATTTATTTATTTTTATTTGTTTCATTTTTTATCCTGCCTTTCCTGTATAGCAGCTCAGGGCAACTTATAAATTTTTTTATCATAAAACAAAATATACATAGGGGAGTAGAGAAGGGCTAATACAAGTCTTCTCAGGGAACACTTTGGAAAACAGTCAGCTCAAATATGTCAGTTCATTCTAAGCAATCCCAAGTTGTGTACACTACATTGCTCACATCGCAGTATTCAATTATTCACTAATTTGACTTTCACATAGCATAATGAGGTTAATGCTGGTGTTCCAATATTGATTTATTTCTTGTTAATATATATAGCACAATGAGGTTAATGCTGATGTTCCAATGCATTTCTTATTAATATTGTTAGGAGTTGCCCAATAAACTATGAGTTGGAGGTGACCTCAAAGATCATCTAGTCCAATCCTCTGCTCAATGCAAGAAATCTACACCATTCGTATGCTGTGCTTTGGAGGAAAAAGCAGCTGGCTGTTAGCGCTTTCCAATTTATCTATAGGTTCACCATCATCAAACTGCACCATCCACAATATCAGACTGCATAGATACCAATTAAGTCAAATGTACATTGACAGGGCTGGCCCCCCGCATGTGCCACATGTACAGCTGCACATGACCTCGCAGCCAGTTGGGGCCTCACGCTTGCCTGGCTGGGAGGCAGACTGCAGCCAGCTACTCCCCCACTAAGTTCTTCTGCCTCCCCTCCCTGGCTCTGGTCCCCATCCCTCACCTGCCTCTGTCTGCTAGTAGTACTGCAGCAGATCGGACAGGGAGATAAAGCTCTTTGTTTACAAACAGCTCCTTCCCATGTGAGTGATCAGAAGGTTGTTGGCTTGTAAAGAAGGTTCTTTGAAATGGCTCCTAACATTCTCACAGCTGGGTTGTGCATGCTCACCCTATTCAAATAATAGACCACATGATGGTCTCGAGCTCCTCCAATATAAAAAACACTCTCCCCCTCAGAATGACAGTTCCTTCCAACCCTTTCTAGAAATATAAGAAAATTCCATGCAGGGCTGGAAGGCTGGGTGTTGTGAGAATGTTAGGAGCCATCTCGAAGAAGCTTGTTTACAAGGCAGCAACCCTCTGTTCTTCTCCGAGTGGCTCATCTCAGGCCGTTTTTACATGACTCCTCCGGGTGGGGGATACTTGGGTGCGCCGGTGCATGGGCGGGGCGTGCACACGGCTGCACACGCATTCTCACTCACCCCCCACTCATCCACACCCATGAAGTAACTGCCGTTTTCCCCAGTTGCTCCATGCGTGGGGGTGACTGGGGATGCGTCCTAGGTGGGCGCGCCCACGCACCCCCACTCACCATGGGCACGTGCACCGCATCATTCACACGGGGCTCCCCCACCCATGAACACACACAAATCTGCGTATTCATGGCTGGGAGAGGCCCGTGTAACAAGGCCCACATTCTCACAACTGTGTTACTTATACTATCTTAGGTAGGAATTTAGGATGTAAAGCAATATCTATTCTATCTTGGAAAAATATACAAATATGGTTCTGAGATTATGGCTGCTATTTCATTAACTCTTAATGAAGTTATTGCTAACAGGAATACTGTCTAAACTCCCACCCCATAACCAGTTCATTTGCGCCCCCCATATAATCAATTCATGCTGCCCAGGGGACGCAAATGAAATGGTAATGGGAGGCGGGGGCGCAAATGAACTGGTTATGGGGTGAGGCAGCATGAATTGATTATGGGGGCACAACTGGGGTTATATATCTACACCTCTCTCTCTCTCTCTTTATCTTTTCATGGCATAATGCACTTAATAGGCTGGCTGCATCTTGAGTGTCTTGTGTGTTTGATAGCAGCGCCTCTGACAGGTCACACCACGCGTGTGCACAAGGCACAGGCGGCACCAGCAGGAAGAAGCAACAGGCCCTGGAGGCCAGGCTAGCTAAGCTCACCCCTCCTCCCCCAGTAAGGTAACAGACGCAGTCAGTCTCTCTGTACCTGCTCACGCCTGCCCCTGCAATGGAACCACTCCTGGTGATAGACTCTCGGCTGGGGTGGGGGGGAAGCATTGGGAGGCCACGCTTGTCTATGGCCGCTCGCCTGAGCGCCAGGTAAGACAGCCAATGGAACCACTCCTGGTGATAGACTCTCGGCTGGGGTGGGGGGGGAAGCATTGGGAGGCCACGCTTGTCTATGGCCGCTCGCCTGAGCGCCAGGTAAGACAGCCAAGGGATGCCAAACCAGGGATGGCAAAGGGGAGAAGCATGGGGAGGTCATGCTTCTCCATGGTTGCTCGGAGGAATGGAGAATGGGAATCCTTCCTGTCCAGAGGGAGTAAATTGTATGTAAATTTACACATTTTCATAATTAGGTGGGGCTTAATTATGCAAAATAGGCCCCGCACCAAGACTTCGCACATGGCCTCACAAACCCTGGGGCCAGCCCTGTACATTGGGACAGTAAGGGTCTAGCACAGAAACTCAAGGTCTGAAATTTGGGATCAGTGTTATAAAACCATGCTATTGCAAGGTGCAGCATTTCTAGCACAGTTTGGCTAGCTTCATCCTTCTGGGGACTGGGGGGAAACAAACAAAGTCACTGTTCCTTTGGATCAGAAAAATTCTGCTAGTAGCAATCGTGTGTAAACAGTCACATTATACCACCTCTCCAACAAGTGTGAACAGAGCCCTAAGAACGTGCCAAGATCTTATGTACACTGAAATGCTCAAGTTTTCCCATGAGCCAGCCAGAGTTACAAGGGCAGAAGGGTCTTGTGGTTAAACAAGGAACAGACCAGGTTTGGGGAGACTTGGGTCCAGGTCTTGGCTCTACCACTGACTGTGTGACCCTTGGTCAAGTGACTTAATACTGCTGTTTCTCAAATTCTCTTCTCTAAAATGAGACAATTCAATGGGTATTATGAAGAAAAGCTAATTGAAGTTAATAGTGATAGCAATGAACCAGGTATTGAACAGTTGTAATCAGATATAGGTCTTCACTTCAAAGGGCTGATGATATAGGATGGACATGGAAGGGAAGACCAGGAGAAGGGAGACAGGAATACAATGTATTCCCTTTTTACAGATGGGGAACTGAGGCTGTGAAACAGCGACTTGCCCAAGGCTACCCAGTGAGTCCATGGCTAACCCAAGATTTGAACCTTGGACTCCGAGGTCCAAGTCCAATCACTGTATTATATAGTCTAGTGGATAAGAATACACATTTCTTGCAGTGCTGCTGCAAGAACATTAAAGGCAGCCGCAGAACCACTCTCCATTTTCATAGGCTGAAAAGCAGCGTGCCTGCCAGCCATGCCGGACTCGCCACGCTGCTCCTGTGTTTCGCTGTTGCAAGGGGCTGGAAGCTGGCTGGGCTCGCTGTGTTCCATTTGGGCCACCGTTGTTGAGCTCGAGCCCCCAGAGCCAAGTTAGCAGAAGGACTTGGCCCAGAGAAGGCCACAGGGACAGGGATTCCCCATGCCCCTGTTGCTGTTTCCCCCCTCCCAGTGGGGGAGGGGACAGAGATTCCTCCTGGTGACTTCCGGCCGGCCTGGCTCCCAGAGGGGTTGAAAAGCTGTGTGCCTTCCGGCAGCATCACAGGCACACACCACAGGCAGCATGCCTACGGGCCGTGCCAAAGGGCCCTTGGGTGTGGCCCTTAGTAGGGCCTAGTGCAGAAGCCCATTTTTGGATTATAGGAAATTGGGGTGTTTTAGTTGGTGGGTATTTTAGCATGGTGACTGGCTGGAGGTTTGTTGAGGATCGTTATCTTGTGTTTTGGGGGGGGTTGGATTTAAGGGGGTGTTCGCGTATGTTTCCTACTCCCTGTGAGAGAAAGACGGGAAGGGACTGGGTTAGGAAGGGGGGGCGGTCTCCCTGGATGTGAGAGGCTGAGACAAGTCCCCCAGGGGGTGTGTGTTGTTTGCTTACCACCCAGCGGGAATGAAAAGCATGGTGGGTGGGGTTGGCGGGTCTCCCCTACTGCCTGGGTGGGTGTGTGTCTGGGCTGGCTGGGGGGGGGGGGGG